>JAHWGI010001430.1:2343231-2903671 GCA_029379305.1 Frankliniella fusca | reverse complement strand
AGAGGAATGCACAAGGCGGGGCGGGGAGCGGGCTGAGCGTGCGAGGGGGTGGCTCTGCCTCCAAGTTCTGCTATGCCGCGCCCTACGTAGGGTGGCTCCCGCGCCAGGCCCGGCCCCGCTCCGGGGTGGGCCTGGGGGGCCAGAGCGTAGGCCCCATATACCACCGCCGGCCCGACCCGCAAAGTAGATTGGATGCCGCCAAGTTGAACTCGATTTCGAGCAAAATAAACCGCGCGCGAGGGGAGCGGGGGGAGTGCGGGGGTGTGCCCCGGCCCGCGCGCGCCCATGCGAGGAAGAGACGTCCACCCCGCCCAGAGGAAGACGTCGGGGAGAAGTGAAACGGCTCGAGGCTACAACAACATGCGCTGCAGCACCACGAGCCGCGGTGCGGCGGTGCGGGGCGGGGAAGCGCCACCGAGGCGAGGCGCGCCGCACGGGAGACGGCACGCTCCGCCAAGGAAACACGACTATTTTCAGCGGAAGTCCTCGTTCACGTCACGTGCCACGAACATGTATGAGAAGGAGTCAAACCCAAAGTCCTGCACGCCCTAAACAACTACTAGGTTCAGGAGAGGGGCGGCTGGGTGGGGCGGCCTGCACTTGCACAGCAGGCTTTGCACACTGCACGAGCGGCTGCAGGTGTGCGCGCCGGCTAGGGAACCGTCAGTAGCCCCCCTGCCCCCCCCCCCCTTTCTCTCCCACCTTGGGCAAAACGAGGGCGCTAGGCGTGAGGGGGCAGCTGGCCGCACGACGACATAAACCACGCAAATACGATAGGCACGCGCTGAGCTGCGAGTACGGCCGTATACGGTCCCGGCGTCAGGACGGCCTGGGCTGCGGCCGCGGCCTGCTGGGCCAGGCCGGCATCATACCGGTCCGCCCCGCAGCGGGCCAGGCCAGGTGAGGCTCGCCCGAGGCACGCCCGAGGCACGAGCACAGGCCGACAGTAAAGCCAATCCATCAAATATCTGTCGCAGTTCCTAGCAATTCGGATCGGCGATTACAGTCGAAAGGTTCTGTGCCAGAGATCTATTTTCCATTATTCGGCGGCAAAGAAACGAAACGGAATCCACGCCAGCGCCACGTCACCGCACCGAGCAACGAATTGTTAGGGTTCGCAATCTTGGAAATTTTTCCTAGACAAACCCGGCGTACAGGGCAATATTCGGAAAACGCTGTGTGGCAGGTTGCCTTGTAGGCACAGTTTGTCGAGGAAAAATATCCTAAATTTCGAAAGCTACGAATTGTGTAGATTTTATTGTCAGATGACAAAGATTGTATCCTTTCCAGCCTCCTTCTTCCTCTCGGTGTGAGTACGTCACTGCCGCTCAACGAGTCTGTCTTAAAATTTATTTGTACAGAAAAGAATAAAAAGAAGGTGTATAACAGCATAAATAAAACCCGCATCAATAATTTAGGATTAAACTGCCTATTTAGATCCATCACTCTTTAAAGCTTACGGTGAATTTCGCTGTAAGCTACGGTGAACTTGGCATCACCGTAAGCTACGGTGAATTTTCACCGTAAGCTACAGTAAATGTCACCGTAGATTACGGTCATTCCCCTAGATTCACCGTAAGCTACAGTGACATTCACCGTAGCTTACGGTGAATGTCACCGTAGCGTACGGTGAAATCCACCGTAAGTTACGGTGATGCCATGTTCACCGTAGCTTACAGTGAAATTCACCGTAAGCTTTTAAGAGTGATCAGTACTATTATAGAATTGAAAAAAAAATACATTAAATTCGAAGAAAGAAGTTAGAGGGTACGATATTACATTTTCAAATGAAGCAGAAGTTCGAGTTCCGGCGTACTCTGAATCATAGGCGAAACGGTGGATGATGAGAGACTAATTGATGCATTCCCAGTGAAATTCGATATCACCAGATGCCTTGGCGATCCCAAGCAATAAATAATCACGATTTGATAAACAAAGAATCTGGGTGGCGCACCCTGGGCAAAACCTGCTTGTTCCCACCAATCCGAGATTTGTGGGGGGGAATCGCGCACGTCTTCCACGTGGTACAATGGCTCCAACGTTGTGTTTGTTGAAGGAGGGCTACAGTGAAGAAACAAAGATTTCCGCGACCGAGTGCAGCGAGCGGCGATCCATCTCGCAGATTTCCCTCCTGCGGCCGAATCCCCTCCCGTGCACCCGTGCACCGGTCCCGCGTCCGGACGGTACAGTCCCTCAGACGCTCGTGACTCTCCTGTGTCACGAGCGTCTGAATGGCCTGAGCAGCCCGGCCAGGACGAGCAACGAGCATCCTGGCGCCGAAGTGGGACGGGGATGTGGGGCGCCCCGAGTAAGCGTGTGCGCGCGCGCGCGAGCAGGCCGCCGGCGGCAGGAAGGAGGTGTCGATCGTCCACCCCCAGCACGGCCCCGCACACCCCCAGCCTGCGCACCTCACCCCCCGGGGAGGCGTGGCGGTGAGGCGTTCCCCTTACACGCGCGGGGCAAACAGGAGGCCCACCAAAGTTTGACGCACACTGAAAGCGCGGTGGGCCGCCCTGCAAGGGCCACTGCTTGGTGCTACGATTTCTTTTTGTTCACGATCGATAAACCTGAATGCAATGTTTGTATAGATAGATAGATAGATAGATAGATAGATAGATAGATAGATAGATAGATAGATAGATAGATAGATAGATAGCTGTGGTGAGCTACTCCTCCTTCATGATCGCGTGCTGTTTCCTTTCCGACTTCTCAGTTTCCCTTTAAGGCTGTCGGGTGCAAGGTGCAAGGTGCGAGTGCGAGGCACCCCTTCTGGGAATAGCAGCCCTGGCGGCGGTCCGCAGGCTGGCCCTGCAGGGTCACGGCATCGCACCTGCAACCCCACCCGCGCACGGGGAATACTAACTAATCTGAATGCGCGCAGCCATTCCACTCACGCAAATAGTAATTGCACAGCAAGGGATCGGATATACAGAGGGGGCGGAGGAAGGGGGGTCGGTATGCTCCTTGCCTTCTCTCTCTCTCTCCCTCCCCCTTCTCTCTCTCTGTCCGACACTCAGACGTAGCTGCGTCTCGCAACAGCGCGTTGACCCCGACCTCCACAGAACACAGTATTTATTTCACTCGTACACTCGTACACTCGTACTTACTCTTCCTTTCGTTCTCACATCCAACAAGTAGAAAGAAAAATTTAAAAAGTGTCTTGAAGGTGACTTTTTTAGCCTCTTGTATTTACAAATTTTGAACGTTTGGTACAATCACAAAACAAAATCAAAGTTTTTTTAAGTGTTCCTAACATTTTTTGTTTCTAATTTTGTAACTAACAACTCAATTAGTGATACATATTTGTTAATAGGTTTCAAGAAGAATACTCATGCTCGCGGCAGCACGTCCACACATAAAAGCACTAGCGTCAATACACTTCATAAAATGTGGATTTAAACTTACGGACGTGTCGTGCCTGCGCCCGACCCCCTATCTGCACACCTCATGCGTACAATGCGTGCGTACAGTCGGTCGGTCTGATCTAACAGGTTTCGCTCGCGACATTTTCCACAGAGTGAACGTCGTTTTTTTCCCGTCTCGAGGCGCACGAAGACCCGCGACCTCCTGCTGATAACGCCCCTCCGCCCCGTCGCCACCAATACCGCGCCAGGCTGCATCAATTTGTTGCGTGCGGGCCGCAGGGGGGTGCGGACGCGGCTGAGCCAAATCAAGTAAATGACGTCTCATTTCTGTCACAACAAAGAATTTTGCAACATGCTAGAATTTTTCTTCTCTGAGCCGCTTCCTAGATTTTCATATTTTTTCTCTCATAAAGTTATACAAATACAAAATGGCAAACGAAAAACAACATTAATAATAAAATAAAAATTGTCCAACCTTTTCTAGCCACGTAGTAGTCTCATGGCTTCGTCGAAGGAAGCGATATTTTTCATAATTATTGTCAGCATGGGCCCTTACGCAGAACCGGAATTTTCAAAACAGTTTTGATAAAAGTCGTCGGCAGAGACGTAAAACTAAATTAGCTATTGTATTTTTTGTAAGAGGAGTGCAACGACCCGAGTCCAGCACCAGGTGCAGTTTTTGGAAGAGAAAAATGTTGAGTCTTGTGCCGTTATGAGCGCGGTGCTGGCACGGTGCTGGCACGGGTGCGCGCACGGCCATTAGGAGGCGGGGCCGAGCAGGGGCTGCACGGCTGCACCCGGCCGGGCCCCGCGCGCAGCCTGCAGCAGCGCTTCCGCGCGAGGTCAACGCGCAATGTAAGCCCGCGCGGAAAGATCTGTACTTTGACTGCAGTTCAAACTGTAAAGGTTGAACTGCACTTCAGAACTGCACCGCAAAATACAACTAAAGTGAACATAATTTCAATTTAGAAGAGCAAATCGTAGTGCATTCGTAACTGCTCACAGACTGTAATAGAAACTGTAGTTGGACTGTATTTTGCCTGCCTTTGGAAGTGTGCTTTTTATGAACTGTTCGCGCTCTAGTTAGAGATTTAGTTTGGATGGAGTTTTACATCAGTCGAATACTACAGTGAAATTTCTAGATTTCCACTTGAGTTGCTCTTGTACTGTCACTGTATTTAAAGTGCGTCCTTTTGTGTATCATGAAACACTATCCAGCATGTTCTCACATTCGAGAACCCAATACAAAAACACTCCACATAAATTAGTGAAAAACTATGAACTTTACCATAAATATTTCTCGTATGCGAGAAAGTTTACATTTCACTCACAACTGCGGTCAGTCTTGAAAGAAACTACAATTTCTGAAAAACATCTTGAGCATTAATTTCCTCGTAACGAATACTCCGGGCTATAAACATTTGATAAGTTGGGAATCAGGAATCAGTTGCCGAAATTTGTCAAGGAGTTCTAGAAAATAGCTGATGCGGAATCTTATCCCTCCGGTGCTCTATAGAGAAAGTCTTAAGCCCTGTGTGCTTCGTGAAACAATTGTTTGTCGAAGAAACAAAATCTCTATAAAATAAGATAAATATCCCAACTTAGGGTAAAAAGACTTTTAAAATCCGTAAAATTGAGTGTTTTGCAAAGGGCTTACACATATAGGTGGCTAACGACGCAAGGAAGAGCAAAGAGTTTATATAACTTTGGGATCCATAGTGAAATTGATGTGAAACTGTATTTGAACTGTAATTTGAACTGTATTCAAACTGTGGTGACTCTCGTCAGCCGTCAGGGTAGGATCTTGGTCATGACATTAGGTTGCTGAGGAGCTGGAGGTAAGGTGTCGCAGTGGCTCAGTGGTTAGCGTCACGGGCTCCGAACTCCGAGGTCCGCGGTTCAACTCCAGTCATCCGCCAGGTAAAATTCAACATATCGTAAGTTAATTTACTATGTACATTTAAAAGGTAAAATGGAGAAGAGAGAGAGAGGGAAAGGTCAAAAAGAGAAAGAAAAAAAAATTTAAGCATTTTTTCTTCCATTGGAAACTCTACTCAAATTGCATTTTACAACTGTAGTTCTAACTGTAGTTCTGACCTACTCAAATTGCATTTTACAACTGTAGTCCTAACTGTAGCTGTGACTGTGGTCTAAGTGCAAAAGGTCCGAAAAAACTACCACTTTTTCGACAGTTAATGTGCAGTTTGAATACAGTTTGTGAATATTTTAGTATACTTTAACTGGAAGTGGACTGCAAAGGTTTTTTTACAGTTCGACTATGCTCGCTTCATAGTTCAAACTTCAAAATGTACCCTAAATTCAACAACACTTACAGTGTGGTCATTGTATAGTACGGCTACTGTTGTTCTTCACTCACAAGTGCGGTTAAAACACATTTCTAAAATGCGCTTCAAAGTGCAGATCCTTCCGCGCGGGAGGTGTTGCGGGCGGGGCGGGGCGAGGCGGGGCGAGGCGGGGCGGGGCGGGGCGAGGCGGGGCGGGGCGGGGCGGGGCGGGGCGGGGCGGGGCGGGGCGCACCGCTGATACGCTGCACCATTCTCACCTTACAATCCGCGGCCCCCGATGATGGCCCCCCGCGCTCGGCGGTACTATAAATTTATCGCTCGCGACCACGAGAAGAAAAAGTTCGACTGCACTTAAGCAAACCATCACTCGCGCAAGCACCGCGTTTGAAGGGCGCCCTTTGCGCCGCCCGTTTAACTTGTCAACCCTCTCTCATTACCTGGCCGATAAAGCCAAGCCGGCCCAGCGGTAAATCAAAGGGATAAGGCCGTGCCGCGCGCGGAAATGAAGGAAAATAAATTATTCGTGAAATGTGTGTGTCGCTGGCGATGAAAGCGTCGGCAGCAGCAGACAGACAGGCTCAGCCGCGGGGTAATTAAACCCCGACCGTGCTGCCGTGACCGCGCGGGCCGGGCCAGACCGGGTCCAGCGCCTCCCAGGGCCGGTAGCCTCCAGATCCAGCCTCCAGATGCGCATGCAGCCTCCGGCTCCAGCCCGGCCCTGGGCACGCCCACGCGTGCAGAGAGGGCCCGCCGGACACTCTGATTACTTGATTTTCTCCTTTGGCTCGGCGCCTGATTCCCCTGCTGAGCGCGCGCGCGATCTTGTCGGCCGGACGCGTGAGGGGAGGAGGAGGATGAGGACAGGGAGGAGGGAGAGCAGGGTGCGAAACTGCGGGTCTGGCGGACCACAACACCTCCACGCGATCACGGCAGAGGCGTTCGACACGCACGAATATCGAGAGTCGGTATCCCCCCCCCCCCTCTCTCTCTCTCTCACTCACTCCAGCTCCAGCCGGGCAGAACGCCTCCTTGTAGGGCACGGCCATGCCCGTTTGCATTCTGCTGCGCCGTGTCTGTGCGCTTGCTGGAGCGCGCCCTCTCGCGCTGCAGCGGGAGGCGTTGCCCGGCCCCGCCCCGCCCCGCCCCGCCCCGCCCCGCCCTGCCCCGCCCGGTGAGGGCGAGCTCTGTGTCATTTCGGCTGCAGCGTCGTGTCGTCAGAGATCATTAATAACAGCTGTGGTCACGCACACCAACCCCTGGTGCGTGACGCGCTCCGCAACCACCCCGGCGAGGCTCACCCCGGCGCGGCGCGGCCGCCATCACCACCCCTTCTGCGAGGACGACCGAGGGAACGTCAACGCATCGTCACCGTCCCCAAGTATACGGACAAAAATTACGGGTAATATGGGGAGATTTGAAGCGAATTGCGGGTCTTTTCTTAGTATTTCAAATGTGGTATATTTTCACGTAATGTTAATCAGCCTGTGTGGGAGGAAATATTAATAAAGTTGACGACCCCTTAACGAAAGCACCCAGCAGCCCTAGATCTTGATTCACGTGTATTTACATCGCGTCGCGTCACACACACAATAATGAATATTACACTGCAACTATTTTATTTTTTCTGTCCACACTTTTGGAAAATGTGGATCAGTGGGCGAGACGCGTTTCTCGGTATCGTTGTCCATCCCCCTTCGAGGCACGTGCACAGGAGCTACAATAAACCTTTACTCGGTACCCAGTCCTAAAATAACCACACGAAATGACGAGCAAAAGAAAGGGGGAAAAACGCTTCTCAGCAGGAGCCCCATACACGGCCAACGTGACGTAACGCGTCACGTGGTATAACTTCAGCCGACAGAAACAAGATTACCATCGACCGGCCCGTTTTGTGTCAAAACTAATCGCCATTGGCCGAGCCGCATCCCTCCAAGTGTTGGCAGACAGGCCGCGGGCATTTTCATTTCGCGAGATTTCACTTAAAGGATGTGATTGGCTTATCTTAAAATGTTCTCTCTCCTGCAGAGATTTCTGTTGCATTCCTTGCAGTGCGAAGCGCTAGCGAAATCACTCCCGGAGCTCGCAGCTCCAGCAGTCCTTGCGATATCAAGATTGCAGCGCCGCTGCTCTGTCTCTGTCTGTCCCTCCCCCCCTCCCCCCCTCCCCCTCCCCCCTCTCCTCTCCCGCCTCTCTCTTGCACACATCTCCGACAAAAAGGTGTTGCTCCCGCCATAAACTCGAACGTCCTCCCCTACATTGTTGCGCTGGGCTGGGCTGCAGGATTGATTGTAGGTGCGCAAATGAGGGCGGGG
This sequence comes from Frankliniella fusca, assembly GCA_029379305.1. Lineage (NCBI taxonomy): Eukaryota > Metazoa > Arthropoda > Insecta > Thysanoptera > Thripidae > Frankliniella > Frankliniella fusca. Next base: position 2,895,688 of record JAHWGI010001430.1, on the reverse strand, counting down.
CAGGGAGGTAGGGTGAAGTAACGCTGCGCACAAAGGCGACTAAAAGCATGGAGGGGAAGTGCGGGACATGCAGCCTGCTTGAGCATGTATCGTCCGAGCTGCCGAGGCGTCCGCGAGCACGACGCGAGCACGACGCGAGCACGAGCCCTGTCGATCACATCGACAATGGCATCGCTTGCGGGGCAATCGGCGGGTAATCTGCGGAGACTACGGCAAGCTGGTGAAAGGCGACACAGAAAAGGTTAGTCCTGATATCCAGGAGCCCGGAGCCTTGAGCCGCTTGCGGCGCCGTGCGGCCCGCGCGGGTTATATACAAAGGACTGCAGGGTCGCAGGCAGCAGGACTGCAGGCTGCACAGCAGGCCAAGGCAAAAGCACTGCAGCAGCGAGTTGGAGCTCAGCTGGAGCATGACAAGGGCTCCGTTGGGCAATCTCACAAAACTGAAGGGTGCCGCGAAATGTCGTGACGCAACGAGGAAAAAAAGTTCGACCCGGGAAAGCGATAAGTAAATGCAGCAAGGCTAACGCCCGCACCCCCGGCGCAGGGCGCAGGGCCCGAACGGAAAGGAAAGGCGCCGAGGTCGTGGACAAGACCTGCGATAATGTCTTCGGCAGGTATTTAAGAGCTTGTATAAGACAGTGATGAACGGCCCTGCTCTACGCACACCTGGGGATAATTATTTGTTTTCTAGATTCACGAGGTCACTACACGGCGCTGCATGCACTTAGCATATTCGATGAGGCTGGCATCGAGAAGCAGGCCCACCGTTTAGGGACTGCGAGCATCATGCTTCAGCTACAGCACCAGTCAGTTCTATCTGCATTGCACCCACGCCCACACTGGAAAAACAAAGGTAGGACTCGAAGGGGTTTAATGCCTTTATACAAAGGCATGAAAAATTAGCACACCTTCAAAGGCATTAAAACTGCCCCTTTAAAGGTGTTAAATTTTAATGCCTTTGGACAATTTCGTGCCTTTGCAAAGGCATTAAAATTTCATGCCCCTAGAAAGGCATTAAATCCTACCTTTGTTTTTTCAGTGCACGGGGATAGGAGCTGGTGCGTGGAGATTAAGGTAAAAACAGTGTAATATTTTTTTTTAGGCAAAGGGGAAAAATTTCACGAACTCCCTGATTTTAAGGAAAACTCGTCAGAGTTTGAGAATGTATCTTTCAAAGTTAGGAGAATTGTTTTCAGGAGGCTTACTTGAAATCTGATTAATTTTCCTATAATTTAGGGAGTTTCTTTCGGTTTTCCATTTTTTCTCAAGACATCAGACAATGTTTTAATTTTCAACGTAGAGACAGAAATGACTAGTGCTTTAGATGAAGCATAATGTCTGTATCGCCGAGCTGTATGAACAGGCGCGCGTGCCCGTTCGACCCCGCGGGCAAACGCCGGAAGGAACAGATGCAGAGAGGCAACCTCTCTTAAACTATAGACGCCATCCATTTGCTGCACCCTTATTTATAATCCACAGAAAAGATGAAGACATAATAAAAAACGGGCCGGCAAAGCAGGGCTTTCACTGCTTCGTTTCAATAAATTTGGGGGCCGCGCCGGAACATGGAAATGAACTCGAAGGTGGTAATTAACTACGAAAATTGGAATGCCCATAGCTCAGTCATGCTGATCACTCACGAGCATCCATCCAGCCTGTTATCACCAATGCGAATTCTCTAGCGGAGATCAATGAGGTTCCGATGTAGGGGCAGGGGGGGGGGGGGGTGCACAGCGCCCAGCCCACTGCCCATGGCCATCTCTTTCGTTCAGGGCAGATCGGGAGCCAACTGTGTAATCTCCAATCTTGTTTTCGTAGGGAAGCCATAAAGGTCCGCTATGGCTGTGGGAGGACCTGTGTGAAATCCGAGATTGCACGATGTCGGCTTACGGTCGCTGTCCAGTCCAGCCCGTCCGGACATCCCTGCCCTGCCCGCCCCGAGCACGCGGAACCAGCCGGGGCGCCGGGGCGCCGGGGCCGGGGCCGGGGTCTTGCCGGGGTCTGGTCTCGAGGGAAGGGCTCAGGGGACATTTTAAAGGAGTTGGGCCCACAGGGCGTCCTGGGAGAGTGCGTGGGCGTTGAGCGCGGAGCGGTTATCCTCGAGCAGCGCTATCCGGAGTGGGAGGACAGGAGGTTTTAGGGACGCGTTGTCTGCTGAGTAGTTTATAGCTATAAGTACATACGCATCGCAACATACCAGAGATACACTTTCAAAATGGTTTTGATCCTGCGTATATAATTTCCCCGTTCCCTAATCGCTACACATGCAATGAAAATTAAACTTTAAAAAATGCGACATAGTATTTATTTTTTGGCTTTATTTCTTCTGTAAACAAGGAGTGGATGATCCAGGTGCTGAAGACAACTCGTCAACTGTCAGTTTGATAGGGGTCAAGGTCGTTAAGAGGGCGGGCTGCCTCGTGCGTGAATGCCGCTCCCGCCCACGCCACGAGCCCGGCCCGGCCCGGCCCGGCAGGCACGCCGGGATAGCTGCCGATTCCTTCGCCTCTCTCTCTTTCTCTGCCTCCTAAACTTCATTTCCAGCACAGCCCCGGACGAGTCTTTCGCTCGTCTGGTTATAAAGCCGCCTTCTATAAAGCCCAGTCCCGTAACGGAATAATGGCGGTAAACCTTGCCCTATATAGCAAGACCTGGGGAAGAATTTAAGAGCCAAAGGTATATAACTGTCTTTAAACGCTTCATTTTGTACTGCAGTGCAGATCCCATTGTAATCGAGTCGAGCGGTGTCAGCCACGTCTACTACGCAGCCAGTCTGAGCCGCGCGCTGGCGGTGGCAGTGCAGGCCTCCGTGCAGGACAGCAGGGAGGGGCAGTGGGGAGGGATTGCGGGGTGCGTCGGATCGATGAGAACGAGTCACCCTGACAACGAGTCGCGGAGCAACAAGGGGAAGTCCTATCGCTGACCACGGGACCATATGCGAGCCGAGTGGAGCAGAGCAGAGCAGAGCGCGGCGACAGGACAGGTGACAGGCCTGCGGGCCCGGCGGGCTGCTCTGTGCGGAGCAGCACAGAGTCGCGGATAGGAGCAGCCGGCGTACATCGGGTGAAAGCAGGAACAGGGAAGATGAAGATTAGGATGAACAGCAGGACAGGATGCGTAGATAATGGCCACTGCGCTCCAAGCGCATTGACCCCAAGGTCGAACAAACAAAACGCGCCGCGCGGCCTGCCAAGCCGGGCCAGCTGAGGAGGGCCGAGTGTGGACTATAACGCTGCGCGGGCGGGGCGTGGCGCTGCACCGTATGAAGCGGCACCGGGGCGGGGGCAGTAAACATAATGAGACATTAGTTGATGCAACGAGTGAAAGTGCAGCGGCAGCAGCAGCGCGGCTCATGGCCACGGACACTCGACTGGGCCTGCACTGCCCCGCCCCGCCCCGCCCCGCCCCGCCGCGCGCTTACACTATACTATACTAGTGCACAAATCGTGCCGCATGGACGAGGCACGGCGAGGCGGAGCGGGGCGGGGCGGGGCGGGGCGGGGCGGGGCGGGGCGGAGCGGGGCGTGCCCGGGCGTGCCTCCCGCCGCGGTCGGCGAAAAGGCCTACGTCCGGGTGGGACCAATCACTCGCACGGTCCGTGCCGACCGGAGCGATCATTACGCGCGGCCCGGGCGGGGCGGGGCGGGGCGGGGGGCGGGCACGACTCCGCCAGTCGGAGCGGGCTGATCGGGACGCCCCTTGTTTTGGAGCAGCGCGCTGGCCCAGAGGCGCCCGGCCCGGGCTCCAGGCTGCGCGGGGCCGGACCGTCCGGAAGGCAAGGCGGCGGGTACTGCTGCGCTGCGTGAGGAGCGTATCGTCAGGATGAGAATGAGACGACCAAGAATAAGGAACACAGCAGAGGAGCCGCCACCGCAGTTGAAGAAAACCGCGACTTTGACTTGCAGAAATGTCGCGCGACCGGGTGGGGAGGGGGGATATGAGGCCCCCCCCCCTCTTCTCCCCGAAGCGGCACTTCTGCTGTGGCGGGGCGTTCGCGCTCAAACCTTGAGGCATCGAATGTCCGACTCGGAAATTTAATCGGAGGGACATTGCGACCGAATAAAAAATAAAAATGAAGAACAGTAATCTGGCTTGGCAAAATAAACACATGTACTAAGCCCCTTTTTTCGTTCCGATTTTGGAAGGATTGCGTGCGCTCTCATGTGCCGCTGAGCATTTCTTATACAGCGTGCGTAAAGCGCGCGGTATCTGGATCGAGGGGTCCTTCTCTATAAAGTCAAACGTACTCGGATTTTTCTGATTTTCTCGTATTATGGGAGTTCTTTTTTAATTTTTACTGTCATTTACTTGTTTCTTGTTTAACTTACTTTTTCCTGATTTTTACTTGATTTTATTTTTATTTTTTTACCGATTTTGTTCTAGGGTATACGTACACTGACTTTTTTGAGTGAAGGACCCCTCGATCTGGATGCGGCAGCGGCAGAAAGAATACACGAAGCCGGTGGGAGTCACGTGGGCGTTCATGCTCATGCACCCGCCCTCCTGCTGCACGGCCCACCGGCTCAAGGTCACGACCTTGACCTACCCGTCCCGTCACGCACACTGACACGCCACCCGCGAGTATTTGTCGAACAGGCAGGATAATTGCCGGCTGTATTCCGAAGCTTTTCTCATCTCCATACTCCCCGCATGTTGAGCATGACCTCAGCCCAATAAACTCGCGGCCCGGCCCGGACGGGGAGGAGCAGCGGCCGTCCAATAAAGAGGCACGCGGCGCGGTGAGGGAGCCGCTCCAGGACACCGCGAGTCACGCTCACGCTCGCAGGTTAACTCGTCAGATGAGCGCGCGCGCCCCGCGTCTCGTTACGTTACGACCTCGGTGTTGTTCGCGGGCACAATCGATGTCCCGAGTGCGTGACGTCACCACGCTGTGAGCTATTTCTCGAGGGAGGATAATGATCGCCGTTTTTCGCGCAAATGCGAGCGTTCCGTTTTGTATGGCAATCAAGCGTGTTTATGGTGATAAGACATTTCCTTTGACTTCCCAGCGGCAGGTCTTAAACTTTAAACTTCACACAAATGGCGGTAAAATCACCCTCACTTACGTTTTAAAATACAAATTATTTTACGATCAAAGTCTTGCACATTGCTTGGCGACAGTGAACTTAGGGAAGGAATCAAAATAAAACATAGGACCTCTCCTAATTTTCGATTTTACGAAAGACAAGGAATGAGGCGAGGCCTTCAATAATAAGCGAATGCACAAAGCGCTTGGGTAAGCGTCAAACAATGTTCCTCGAAGTCGCCAATCTTGGCGTCCACTACTGTCCTGTCGTGCGGGCGGGAGACCGTGAGGCGCGGCGCGGCGTACACATGTGGGCAGGGCGCGGCCCGACAGGCCGGCGCACCGCACCGCGAGGGGCGGCAGTTTGGCACGCGGACAATGGCGACTCACGACATGAATCTAGTGATGCGCCGCTCTGCCTGCTCGCAACAGCAGTGGAGGTCTCGGCCGGGTCCGTCTAACAGGTTCTGCGCGCCCTCAGCGGCGAGGTGGAGGGGGCGCGCCGGGCGCCGGGGCGGGGCAAGGAGGTGCTCGCCGAGGTGCTCGCCGAGCGACACCGAGGCCACAGAGGGTGTCATCTTACTCAAAGATCACACTAATGATCATTGTATACATTGTTTTGCAAATGCGCGCGAAGAAACGCCCCCTCCCTCACAATACACGCGCTCCGCCGGCCTTGACTTTGGACTTCCTACCCCTGCAATTATGCAAAATCTGGCAGGCCGGTGCGCGGTGGGAGGGTACCGGGACCGGGGCGGGAGCGCTTGCAGCTTGCAGTCCAGCCGGCCACGGTGCAGTTGCAGTGCGGGGTGCAGGGCGGGGTGCAGGGCGGGGTGCAGGGCGGTGCAGGGCGCAGGCCAGCGACGGCCGCCGACCTCACCCGGCGATAAACCCCAATTAGACTTGCAGATGTGTTTGGCGCGCGACCAGCCCAGCCCAGCTGCAGCGGGGCCGGCGGGCGCCACGGGGCAGCGCCGTGGGGCAGGTCAGCAGCGCCAACAAAATCGAAAGCACTGCAAAACCTGCCGGGGGCAAAGCGCGGCAAACGGCCTCGTAAACATTTGAAAAACTCTAAAACCATCGTCCCGCGGGGCTTCCAAAATTAGTGCTGCGGTTCTAAATTTTCTTTAAATTCTCAAAATAATGGAAACTTAGGAGCAGCTGCAGATCTAGACATGTAGGAGTAGCTTTCTTCGACTTCAACTTTGTCCGAGAAGTTCATAGCGCGACTTTTATTCCCTTTTCCCTTGTGCGCTACAGCACGTCGGTAAGAGCAGTGTGCACTTAGCGCTCCGCCGCGCCCAGCCTTGGCCGCAGCCTGCAATGGTAGCGCTTCATGACGCGCTCCCACTCTAAACGGAGGTGACAGGACGGGCTTACGAGACCGCTGCTGGGCCGGGCGGGGCGGGGCCGCCGTATGGAGGTCAGCACGTGCGCGGCGGGGCGGGGCGGGGCGGGGCGGGGCGGGCTGAGCTACATACATGATGGCTGCAGCGGAGCGCCGCGCGGCCCGCACCACCCGCCCCGGGGCGGAAACCGAACCTGCCGCGCCGCGCCGCCGCGCGCCGAGTAATTCAACTGAATAGGCTGGACACTCGGCGGGGCCGGCCGGGGCCGGGGCGGCTGGCCCACGCACCTGGGGCAGCAGCGCGCCGTAAGCGTGGGCTCTGCCAGGCTCTGCCAGGCTCTGCCAGCCACCCACCAGGTACCCCGCCAGGTACCCCGCCAGTTACCCCGCCAGTTACCCCGCCAGTTACCCCGCCAGGTACCCCGCCAGGTGCCCCGCCAGGTGCCCCGCCAGGTGCCCCGCCAGGTGCCCCGCCAGGTGCCCCGCCAGGTGCCCCGCCAGGTGCCCCGCCAGGTGCCCCGCCAGGTGCCCCGCCAGGTGCCCCGCCAGGTGCCCCGCCAGGTGCCCCGCCAGGTGCCCCGCCAGGTGCCCCGCCAGGTGCCCCTCCAGGCTGCAATCCGAGCACTCATGAAAAAAAATATATAAAAAAGAACAGCAGCCGCGGAGATGAACGCCATCAAATTCTAAAGCTATTTTTCAAAATGTCAATTTGTTCTCCGCAGATGCGGCAAGTTTTTTTCTCCCCCCCCCATCAAATCTTGCATATGAGGTTTGTCTGGTGGTGACGTGATCTTTTGGAATGGCAATATAAAGGTTGGCAATTTCTATAGTACTGGAAGACACAGACAGACAGGTATATAAAGTGGAATGGCATCGCCGACGAGAAAAGGGTCCCGCTAGGTGTGTGATTAAAGGCAGTGGGACCCGGACCTATGTGGCAGCGGCCTCCCACCCTAGAGTCAGCCCGGAGGTCAGGCTCACACAGGCGGCCCCGCGGCCCCACGCCACAGGTCGTATCACTGTTTGCTTAGTTCTCACGCGCGAGCAGGATGGTAGCACGGTGTCACTTGTCTCGAACTGGAGCCTCCAGGGAGCGAGTACCCACACACTCACATGGAGCTACTGTGCTACTGGACCAAGGCGGTGCACCAAACATCTCCTCACATTGCACACAGTTACGGAACCGCGACCGCGAATAAGCGCAACCCTACTTAGCGAATCACCACAGACTGCGACCCGCGTGCAGCGTAAATAGGGAAGCCCCTTCACGGTCGCTCGCTACTGTCCGCCCAGGCCTGCACATGAGGTGAGCCTCTGCTCGTGGTGAGGTTGGGGTTGGGAAAGGGAGGGGGGGGGGGGGGGGAGGTCAGACGCAGCGGATGCTAACACATGGACCGGGGGTATCTCCACCTCCACATCACCGCCACGGAGTCTCGTGTACACACACACACACAGACACACACACTAGAGGATGAGAACACACATGCATACAATACCAAGGCGTCTCTAAAACGAACCTCTACCCCTTATTGTTACAGCTTGGCTGTACACACACACACACACACATCTGAGAAGGACTATCTGAGCATCCACAGAGACGGAAGCCACAGCGGCAACACAAAACAAGCAGACCCGCCCTTCCACCAAACCAACTTGTCAGCGTTGCTTTGCTACCCAGGGGAAACAACTCTGAATTTTGGTGTACAAATTTTGTAAATTTGTGTACAAATTTTGTAAATTTGTGTACAAATTTTGTAAATTTGTGTACAAATTTTGTAAATTTGTGTACAAATTTTGTAAATTTGTGTACAAATTTTGTAAATTTGTGTACAAATTTTGTAAATTTGTGTACAAATTTTGTAAATTTGTGTACAAATTTTGTAAATTTGTGTACAAATTTTGGAAATTTGTGTATTTTGAGGAATATTTATAAATTTTCGTGACTTTTTGTAAATTTTCGTAAATTTCTGTCAATATTCGTTAGTTTTAGAAAATTAAAATTGAATTTTGGCTTAAATTTCACCTATTTTTTTTGTAAATTTTCTTGAATTTCTCATAATTTTCGTGAGTTTTTGTAAACTTTCATGAATTTTCTGAATTCTCCTCAATTTTGCTAGATTGCGAGGTGTACAAAAATTTCAGAGTTGTTTCCCCCTGGTTTGCTACGCTAGCAACTCCGTCCAGCAGCGGGGCGTGCCTGCTAAGACTGATCAACAGCGAACACTGCTGAAAATAACAACGGCAATTTTGATGACCGTACCAATCGATCTACGAACCCTTCTGTATTTTCAAAATACAGACCATTCCGCAAACAAAAGTTCTATGATCCGTATAATATGCTACGAAATTTCCTTCGGTGAATGGTAGCACGGTAAGATCCAAGACAAGGTTTCCTAGCCGCTGTGGAAAAACCAAGAGATGCTATAATTGTATTTTCTCCAAAAGAAAATCCTGGTTGCTTGAAAACCTGGCCAAAGTTTCGTTTTCTTTCTCGTCGAGTGACTATAAGTGCAAACGATACGCCGCGATTGAAATACAAAGGGTTTTGAAAAGTGTCTCATGGCTGCTGCGGGGCGGGACCGGGCGGGACGCAGGTGTGTACCGACCGACTCTCAGCGGTCCAATTAAGAGCAGGGTGCGAACCGACCGCCCGGGGGCGCCGGGCGCCCCGCGGCAACAGCGTTCGAGCGCGCCGCCGTGGGCAGGATACTACCCATCACACACAGGGCTTGAACCTTATTGTTATGGGCGACTTGAATAGGTTCGCCACGAGGTAAATAATAGCTTCAGCTGCTGCTGCCGCTGATCGAAACAGCACGTGCACTCACACACACACCTGCGCGTGCTGCCTCTTTCACACCAACACACACACACACACACACACACACACACACACACACACACACGTGCGCGGGGGGCGTTGGCACGGCGACACGGCACGCGAGGCGCAGAGCCCGGCCGCACGCTCCTTCCACGAAATGGTTACTGCCCCCTACCGACCCTAGGCCCTCCGCACCCCGGACGACTCTTACTCCACCGTCAAATTGTTTTCCTTCCAATAACACACGCGCCTAATCGCGCGCGCGCCACCCGCCGCCGCAGCTGATGCCGCACGGCAAGGTGAGGCGAGTTTATTTTTCGACGCGCCCGTATATGCTCTGTCTGCAACGGGCGCGCCGCAACAGTCGCCAAGAAGGGCTTTGACGCAAATGAGAGCTTGACGAACAGCCAGGCAACCCCAGCTGTGAATAAAAGAGAGGCGCGAGACGAGAGCCTTATTGCATAAATATGTATGGATAAAGACATTGTCGATAGGGCGCGCTCTGAGCCGCGCCTTCATCAGCACGTCATCCCCTATTTGGATGCCGCGCGGGACGCGTCTACCGCGGGCGCGTCACGAGTGCAGGCGCACGCACGCACGCGGCCCGGCGCCCGTGGCCGAGACATTGGAGCCGCCCGGCCCGGCCCGGCCCGGCCCGGCCCGGCCCGGCGGTGACCGGCAGCCAGGAGCGTCAGACGACGTCAACGTCAGCCCAGCCCCCCTACCCTCTCCACTTCCTTCTCTTTCTCTCTCTCTCCCTCTCTCTCTCTCTCTCTCTCTCTCCCTCTCTCTCTCTCTCTCTCTCTCCGAGTACCGTCCGCGATGCAGGCAGACAGGTGTGTTTCGCAGCGTCGCCAGATGGCGGTCGGCGGCTCTGAGCAAAAACGACGATGAGAGAGAGAGAGGAAGGGACACTGCCCTCCTCCACGGTCTGGTCCCGCGAGCCTCAATGCGGCATTCTGAAGTGCAGTGATTAAGTGTCCGAGTATAAAGGCTGTGCGGGACAGAGAGATGTGGGCGAGAGACACGTGGCAGAGATGGAGGGGGTGCAGGCAGAGGGTGCGAGTGAACGCCTCGCCGAAGGTCAGCCTTCTATTTGCGTCCGTGCGCAGTGCGCGCCTGTGCCCGGCGCCGCGGCCGCGACAGAGCCCAGCCCAGGGCGCCGCGGCGCGAGCCGCGAGCACGGCGACAGGATCCGCTGCACTAGAGCTCGCTGCTCTTTATGAAATAACTTCTCGACAGTGTGGTGGGGTGGGGGTGGCTTCCGCGATCTCCGAGCACCGCCGCGCCGCGCCCCTCTCCTGGCCCCGGTACCCCGCTCCCCACGGGCTGAGGCACTGAGGCGCGGCATGGCGACGCCCGGCCCGCCCCGCTCATCCCCCACATTGCGCATTCCCTTTGGCAGAGAGGCGCACCGCGCCCCGCCCCGCCCCCGCCCCGCCCCGCCCTGCCCCGCCCCGCCCCGCCCCGCCCCACCAGGCGAGCTCTCTCGCTCAAACTGCAAAGCTGTTGCAATCCACTAATGTTGAGGAAAGAAGACGGAAATAAAGCCCGGCCTTATAGAGCCGCTTAAGCGTCGTCCTGACTCACAAGACAGTTCTAGGCGCTGCTGGAGGCGCGGCCGTAGTACTCACCTGCAGGAAAAAAAGAAAAACAGACATCGAATTAGACGCAGTCAAAGAAGCCTCCAGGAAGAGACATCCCAATTTTTCGCAGTGCAACGCATGTGACGGGCTGAATGAGTTTACAGCGGGGGGGTTATTGCCGGGGCCGAACGCAGCTGCTCGACCCCAAGGCCAGAGGAACCACACAGTGGCTTGCTGCAACCACCACCAATTCCGACTTTTTATGACGCGGCTACGACGCACCACGAAAATTTTCGTTCCGCATTTAAGAGCTCTGACGAGACGGGAGGACGTCTAAGAGCCTAGCAAGCGGCTGGCGTACTCTGGAAACGCAAGTGTGTACTAGAATGCAGTATTTCCTGCATACCTACATGTATTCAGGAAATAATGTGTACTTAGTCAAGTATGCAGGAAATAATGTGTACCTGGTCAGGTATGCAGGAAGTCCTGTGTACTTGACCAGGTACACACGAAAACCTCCATGCATTTATGGGGGAGATTTAGTGTGTACCTGGTCAAGTACACAGGACTACCTGCATACCTGACCAGGTACACATTATTTCCTGCATACTTGACTAAGTACACATTATTTCCTGAATACATGTAGGTATGCAGGAAATACTGCATTCAAGTACACACTTGCGTTTCCAGAGTAGAGACACCTCACGGTGGGGCGGCGGGGCGGCGGGGTGGGGCGGGCTGGCGGACCCGCATGTTGTGACGGAGCCTAAATGAAGTTAATTAGGTGATTTACAGCGACTCGTCAACGCCGCGTCCGCCGCGGGGGACGCCGGGCTGGGCCGCGCCGGCTGAGGGCTGTGACAGGCGGGGGCACGGGATGCGGCGGGGGGGAAAGGAAATCGATGAGGGCGATACTGCGTCCAGAGTCCAGAGTACTTATTTCAAATAACAATAACACGTTCACTTCATCGAACACTGCCGTCGGCAACAATCGAGGAGGAAACAACTCAGACTTTTGGTGTACAAAGTTTTTGAATTTTTGGTGAATTAATATAAATTTTTGGTTACGTTTTTCGTAGAATTCTATACATTTTCATTAAGTTTTGTAAATTTTCCTGTTTTTGTTTTTTCATAATTTTTCTATATTTCTGGAATTTTTTTGAAATTTTTCCGTATTTTTCCGAATTTTTTTCATATCTCTGACATTTCGAAAATTACGAGGTGTACGAAAATTTCTTAATTACTTCCCAATCGGCAAAATTTGAAGCAGGTTTAAGACACGGGTAAAGAAGATAAGCACATAAGCTTAAGAAGAGAGAGAGATAAAGCATGTGGGGCACTCCATGAAAGTTTGGCGCCGGGGAGCCGGCACCAGGCCCACAAGACCGACCAAAAAGTACAACGTGCGGCCAAAGACAATACTCTCCCCAACTACCTCTCTCTCCTGAGCCTGTCCGGGCCAACCGACAAGGAAAAGGAAATCAGACGCAGCTGAGGAAAGGGGGAGGTGAGGGGCAGATCATCTCTTCCTCTGACGCCTCCGCTCCGCAGGCTCCGCACCGCCGTGCAATAAGCCTCTCTGCAGCCGCAGCGCCTCGCCCAGCCGTTTTCGGACAACCGCGCTGCAGCGGAGCCGGGCGGGGCCGGGCGGGGCCGGGCGGGGCAGGCCGCCGAGGGAAGCCCGTCCAGAAATGGAGTTACGGTGGTTCGCGCTGCAGCTCCTCCTGCTGCTGCTGCTGCTCCTGCTGCTGCTGCTCCTGCTGCTCCTGCTGCTCCTGCTGCACGTCCTGCGCGCGCGCAAGTGCCGCGGTGACAACGGCAGCAGGAATAATAATTAGAGCCTCACGTGCGAGCGACATTAAGTCGGGCTCACTTTCCCTTTCGCTTTATCGAGCGCCGTAACCGCACTGCACCGCACTGCACCGCACTGCACCGCCCCGGCACGCCATGGACGAGATGAGGGACGGCGGCCTTCCCTTCAGCTGTTCCTGCTGCAATACCCCGCCCCGTACCGCCCAGGCCAGGCCAAGCCAGCCCATAGGCTCGGCCCTCACGTGGTTTTTTCGCGTCCGTTTTTCATGTCGAACATAAACCGGCGGGGGGGGGGGGGGGTACCCGCGGGTGCTGCATGAGCATTGAGAGCGAGAGTGTGAGCGGCGCTGAGGCTCCAAGGCGAGGAAAACGCCTTTTCTAAAGGTCTTTCGCGGCCTGCAGGAGCCATTAATATTAGCTTTTTTTTCCCCTACCAGTTCCCGTGCTGTTTTATACATTTTGTTAAAGCACATATACATCTCCCCAGCTGCCTGAATGTGATCTTGCATGCAGGCGCCCACATCATGAACGCGCAGGCGCAGGGCGCAGGCACATGAATAGCAAAGTTTATTAAGCGCGCCACTATGAGCTGAGCTCAACGCAGATTATAATTTACTTTAATTTAAAATATGCTCCCCGACTTCACCCCCTAAAAACATGTCCGAAAAAATATTTGCAGTCATGATAAGTAAGAGGACGAATTTAAATGCGGCAGCATCCGGCACAAAGCTTCGCGAAGTGGAGCGGGCCTGCGGGCTGGGCTGGGCCGGACAGACGCACTCGCTCATTTTCCTAGATCCTGCAGTCTGCAATCTGCACGCACAATCTCGACGGATGTGCAGCGGGGCGGATGCATCCGAACAGGGGGACGCGACGCTCTTCCAGAGGGAGAGAGAGAGCAGGGGAGAGAGAGAGGATGAGAGAGAGAGAGAGAGAGAGAGAGAGAGAGAGAGAGAGAGAGCAGGGCAGAGAGAGAGAGAGAGAGAGAGAGAGAGAGAGAGAGAGAGAGAGAGAGAGAGAGAGAGAGAGAGAGAGAGAGAGAGAGGGCGCTCCCAATGCGCGTTATGATCAGAGGAAGCAGCGCAGGGCTCACGGGTGGAACGCGTCATTTGCAGCTGAACTGATAGGCCCATCCGGTCAGCCGCGGTACACTGCCAAGAGAACTTACACCTTTCTGCGCACACCGTCCCGAGCAGCGCACAACAGTACCGCGAGAGCGGCAGAATTATTCTATTCACCCGCAGCTCAGCCGAGGAGCGTCGCGGCGAATTTCAAATGAGTGTCAGTCAGCCATGGTCAGGATTGCGAATTCAAATGAGTCTCAAGTCAGCATCGCGACGAAGGCGGCGCGAGATTCCTCGATCGCGCGCGCGCGCCCTGCGTGATCCGAGGGGCCGACCGCAAGGGACGCGCTGCCATAGAGGACATCCGGGCCCGGCCCTGAGCGGCGCCGGGTCGCGGCCAGCAGCTGTCATCAGAGTATAGGGGAAAACTCCCACGAACACACCGATTGGTAGGTGTCGGAGGGCGGGGGGAATGAGCACATCAGGTCGCCTAAGTACAGGGGGTTGTCGCACAATTTGCCTACTTTTTAGGAGGCTCTCCGCCTGCCTGCTATGCAAAAGGTAGTCTCATGCGTAAAGAAATAGCCTCGCGGTCAGGCGGAGACACCCGTTTGCCCCATACACCGGTGTATATTCGTGGGAATTTTCGGCATCTATCACAGCAACACGGTGGCGAGCTGCCCTAAGATTCAGAAGATTGTTTTGTCGTGCCCTCTCACTCACTCCTGAAGTGGCCGAGACCCATGCGTGTGACAAGGACGGAGATACAAAAGCGCTCTTCTGAATCTGACGGCTGACGGACGGCGGCAGTCCTCGTCTGGTCCAGCAGCTCTGCTCCTCAGCCTGCCTCGGGGCCGTAGCAATGACCCTGCGGCCAGCGCTGTGACTCACGCAATCAAGCGACGGAGCCCGGCCGGGCCCGGCTCGGCCCGGCGTAACGCCTAATGGTATCAGGTTAGGTAAGTGCCGGGTCGGGCGGGCCTGGCGGGCCGGGAGGGCAGGACGAAGAGGGCCGCGGGTGCGGGTCCGGCCGGTCCGGTCGCCTCTCCCGCGGCAGCAGCGCTATGCGCGCGCAGCGCAAGATGGCAGCGGAAGATAATTTCGCGTCTGATGAGCAGAACTGCGGACGGCGTGGACGACTGGTCCAATATCGTGGCAGCAGCTCGTTAGCGGCGGCGACCGCAAAGAGTGGTCAGTGTCAAACCCGCCCGGGTTCCACTGACGACCGAAGCACGACTCACGCAAAGTGATGATGAATGCCGTGCAACGTAGTTTCAAGTTCAGATCCCACAAGTGGGAAGAAGGAATACACGGTAAAACTAAGCCCTGGGATTCACAAGGGTTCATTCTCTTCAAATAATAACAATAATAATAATAATAATAATAATAATAATAATAATAATAATAATAATAATAATAATAATAATAATAATAATAAAGCGCACAGCCTGAGAATAAATTCATAATAAATCAGAATATTTTTTGAAGCCAAGAAATAAAATTATGAAACAACAGAGAAAACCAAGGAACTTTACGAGAAAAGCTGAAAATTGGAGACCAGGTGGTGTCCTGAAAGTGTGTTCAAGGAGGTCCCTTGGGAAAACCAAGATAATATCCCCCCTCCCCCCCCCCACCACCACTACTAGGTGAACGTTCAGGGAGAAATTTCCAGGACATTTACTATGCGGGCGAGTTCAAACTCTCATGGGAATCCCAGAGCAAGTTATTGGTGCTATACGAGCGCGAGACCTGCTGCGGGGCGGAATAGATGTTGAGTATCCCGGCCCCAAGATGACCCCCGCCCGGCCCGGCCCGCCGGGTGTCACGTCACGTGAGCGGCCGGTGCGGCGGCGCGCCCCCTCGCCTGAGCGGCCTTTTTTACGGCCGGGGCGCCGGGCCGGGGCAGCACGGCCCTGCAACTTTACATACCATCTAACTGGATTTGGGATTGCTCCCCTCGCGCAGCGCGCATGCGCGCACCTCCAGCGAGGCGCTCGCTGAATTGCCTTCGCCTCTCAGTCGCATTCTGGCGGTCTAACATCATGTTAAGAGTCCGTTGCAGGACACGTTTCTCCCCGTGAGTGCTGGCCGGCCCCGTACCGCCCCGCCCAACACCCACACCAGTGTATTGTGGCGGCCATCATCGGGCCATTCCTCTCCCGATCTCTCTCTCTCTCTCTCTCTCTCTCTCTCTCTCTCTCTCTCTCTCCGTCAGCCGTTCCGCTATATATGCCCCTCGCAGACAAAAGGTTCGATCGCGTAAGCGAAAATGACGCGGCAAATTATGGGCGTCCGTATCCATAAGTCGCATACGGTTACACCAGGATCCCTCCTGCTCCACCACCACGAGCCATTGATATCCCCTGGCAACAAACCGAACCCGAGGGAGAGACTCCTCCTCTCATAAAAGACACTTCATATAACAGCGGTGTGGATACAGCAGGCAAAGTGGAAGGAAATTCGTAAAAGCTAACGGGAATCGAAAAAGCATCATAACATCGAGTGATCAGATAAGGCCCATGTGTGTGTGCCTGCGCGGGTCAGTGGGGCCTGGAGCCGCCTGGAGCCTCCCTGACCCGGAGCCGTTATGTGGAGCAGTAAAAGCACCTGCGGCGACCTGCGGCTGCGACACACAGAGCCGAAGCCCACCTCCAGAGGGTTTATTGTGACGTTTAATCATGTCAGCGATCTTCGGTTCGGTCAGCTCGACGGAGTTCTCTGAATTATGAACACAACTGAGAGGAACGAAAGTTCCGGGGGCTGTGGCTCGACGGGGTGCCGTCTTGGGTGCTGGGTGTAAACAGAAAAAAATAAAAAATAATAGAGATCCGATTTGAGGTGCTACAGGCCTTACACCAGGGGCGGGTAGGCAACGCCGCACACTGTTACGTGTTTTCTGTTACCCCCGGTAGAGCAAGGCGGCGCCCGGCTCGTCCAGCAGAGTCATTAGTCTTATTACCCGCGGCGGTGACGCAAGTGTCCGCACAATCCTTGAGGCCGCGCTCCTGCCGCCCGCGCCGCGCACGCGGACCCAACGCCAACAGAACTGAATGGCGGATTAGATTTTTGTTTTTAAATAAGGCTTGTAGCACGAGAGCAATACTATACTGCGAAAAAAAAACTGTTCGTAAATTTGAGACTTTTTTCATAATTTGTGATCACGACACAGAGTTGTAAATTTACGAGCGCAGTCGTAAACTTACGACAGCAAATTCTTACTACTCAAAGAAAACTAAGTCGACAAATGGTGAAAAAAATTATCGTGGCAATAGAACTAGAAGTTGCAACTTTTACATTTATCATGGAAAATTTTCCCGTGACACTTACAAATACTTTTCACAGTATACATACCCTTGACGCCAGTTAGTCAGTGTGACAGATAATTGCTTATTCCCAGTGTGAGTGTGCGTCGCCTTTTTCTTCTTTATTGCTTTTAAAATTTTCATTTCCCCCCGAGTGAAATCCACAAATCGGCCATGACAGTCCAACGCGGCGGGGCGAGGGCGGCTCGAACACCGGGCAGTGCGCTGTACGCTGTACCGCAGCGCCGGTGCGATCCGGACACTAACATACAATCTGCAGGCAGGATCAGCTAGCCTGCTGGTCTGTCCGGCCCGGCCTCTGGCCTCACCTCACAAACAGCGCGCCTTGGCACCTCCCACAGGGCTTTGTTGTGGTGCGCTGCGCTAGCTGCTCCCCCGGCCCGGACACCTCCGGGCCCGGCGCTGCCAGCGCCAACACCGCAGCGATCTGGAGCGGGCCGCGGCAGCGGGTGACGTCACAGCGCGGAAGGAATCAAATAGATTCAAACTGCCGGATCGAATTCTCAGCCATAGCCGCCCTCGGCCAAGACGGTGGTTTTGCCAGTCATTTCCAGGCGGAGCAGAGCGCGGCGGAGGCCGGCGGGTGAGACACCCGAGCCGCACCAGCGCGCCTGCGGCCCCGCTGCAGTCTCTGCAGTACACTGCCGAACACGCCCTGCCCGGCCCATCAGCGCCGCCCAGGCCGATCGAGTTACCGGCCGAGGGCCTAACGGAACGGACAGGTAATTATCGGCCCACGGCACCTCTCAGCACACGGCGCGCGCACACACACGGACACACACACACACACACACAGATTAACAACCAATAGGGCGGCCAACATTTGGCTCCGTGTCCCAACGCAGATGGCTATTCCCCGGCAAAGGCGGTTAGAATATCAAGTAATTTAGTCCCTTCAGCGTGTGTGTGTGTGTGTGTGAGAGAGAGAGAGAGAGAGAGAGGGGGGTGGGAGAGAGTGAGAAAGAGATATAGAGGGGGGGGGGGAGGAGTGTGCCATGTGGCTCCGCGTGTTTGTGTGGGTTCAAACACTGAACACGGCGACAGAATCAATCGGCGATCAGCTCGTTAGTCACGCCAACGGACTAGGAACAGGCAGGGCGGGGCGGGGGGTGGACCTCAGGACATCAGGGGGCGGGACTCGCGACGCGCGGCGGTGTCAAGATTTGAATTTCACGCGGGGTAAAAAAGGGAGAGAGAGAGGGGGGAGGGGGAGGGGGAGGGAGGGAGGGAGGGAGGGAGGGAGAGAGAGAGAGAGAGAGAGAGAGAGAGAGAGAGAGAGAGAGAGAGAGAGAGAGAGAGAGAAAGGGAGACAAGAAATGTGACAGGATGGGAGGTGGAATTTTTCCACTAATGAATGGTTTCCGCACTATTTCTAATTATTTCAAGGAAGTGAGTGACTATTTTGATTTGATTTCTTTAGGCTGGAAAATGACTGGATGTGACTGGAAAAGTGACAGGTCGGAAACACGTAGGAGCCACGAGCCGTGTACCTTGGCGCGCACGGGGTGACAAACCTGCGAGGGAAAGAGCCTACGGCCTCATAGCCCCTTTGACAAACGCTCATCTGTTGCAGCCCGGCGACGCGACCTAGCCGGGCCGGTGCGTTACATGGGCAGTATGACTTACGTGGACAGCGATGCGCTAGCGTCCTCGGCGGGCACAGCTCACCCAGAGTAACTCACCTGGAACAAAAGAGAAACAGGTTAGGAGTCATAAACACAGGGCCGTGGCAGTGCGTCAGTCACAAGTGACGGGGCGGGGCGGGGAGGAAGCACGGGGGGACAATTTAGCCCGCGTGGAAAAAAGGGGACCGCGGCGAGAGTAAGGTGGTGCAGGGCAAAGCAAGAGCCAGGGGGGGACCCAGTGGAGTGTCAAAAACGAGCGGGGCGGACGTAAGAGGCAGAGGAGGGGTAGTGAGGGGAGAGGAGGGGGAGTGAGGGGAGGGTCCCGCCCCGCATGGCCCCGCCACTACTGTAGTCCACGCGGGCGCGAGGCCAAACCAACTACAGTGAAAAGGGCCTCTAAACGCGTCGCCAGGAGGCAAGGTGGGCGTCGCGCCCCGCCCCGCTGCGTAGCATGCTACAGTGCGCCATCAGCCCGTGTCGCGTGAGATGTGTGCGTCCGGTGACGTGAGCGCGCGGGTGAGCGCCTCTCTCTGTGTGTGTGTGTGTGTGTGTGTGAGTGCCTCTGTGTGTGTGTGTGTGTGTGTGTGCGCCTCTGTGTGTGTGTGTGTGTGTGTGCCTCTGTGTGTGTGTGTGTGTGTGAGCGTGCGTGCGTGCGTGCGTGCCTGTGTGTGTGTGTGTGAGTGCGCGCCTGTGTGTGTGTGAGTGCGTGCCTCTGTGTGTGTGAGTGCGTGCCTCTGTGTGTGTGAGTGCGTGCGCGTTGTATTGTGGAGACATCCCCGCGTTTGTCCGCGCGTGCGACGAGCACGGCCCGCTCCTTTGGTCGTTTCCGCTCCCCCTCCTCCCCCCCCAAGTCTTTCACGTCCTCCCCGTAAGTCCACTTCCGCATCGTGGGCGTCAATTTAGTCTTCAGAAACTGCTTTCAGAGCAGCAGATACATGCCCTTGAATATACGAAGCAAACCAGGGCGAAATATACGGTCACACCAAGAAACCGCTGATTCCAGAGGAATTCATTTTGTCAAATACAGTTCAACGTCCCGTTTTGTTTCCACGAACCCGCACGCTCACCCCTGCAAAGCACCACCCCTCTCCCTACCTCCCATGCACACACACACACACTCACACATATGCACACGTTTGTTACCCATTACCCGATATATACCGGGCCACATTTTACCTCGACGCGACGCTCGCCCGTGTCGTATAAAAGAGGAGGCCGGTAAAAACCGGCGACACGGCGACGTGCGTGCGACGGGGGACGTGCGTCCTGTGTCCGTGTGTGTGTGTGTGTGTGTGTGTGTGTGTGTGTGTGTGTGTGTGTGTGTGTGAGGGGGGCTGGAGGTGTGTGGGTGTGCGCGGTCGGCTGCTGCCGCATATTTATTGTTATTTTCAATCTCCCCATATGCGCCGTGCAGAGTCAGTAGCGCGCCTAGTGCGCGCCTGGTGCGCACGGGGACGCCCGTAGTGCTCGTGGGCCCGGGGTGAGGGGTGACCCACATGGCGTGGAGAGGCGGGGCGGGGCGGTGCTGGCAGCACAACGGGTACCGAGTTGGACAGGTTTGTACAGCGAGCGGTTCGTCACCGGGCGACGCGCCCCTGCCGGCCCTTGTGTGGTCCGTGCAGTACAGCGTGGGCAGGCCGGCAGGACGCGCGCAGCATCCAGTACTAGTGATGCGCTAGCCTCTCCCATTGCGCCGCATTAGCATAGGGCACCGGCCGCGCCTGTCCGGCCCCACAGCGCGTCAAAGAAAGCTAGGGGGGCAAAACAACAAACAATCTTACTGTATCGTGATAGCAAGAAAAACTTTATAGGGGAAAATTAATGTTTACGTCGAGTTAAAGTGAAGCCCTACAAAAAGCGAGAACTCGTCCAGCTATCGTATTAGTTACTTTAACCCGAGATACCACGCGTTTTCCCATGCTAAAGCTTTGCTATGGCATGGGCCGAGCCGGGCCGGGCCGGCACACTCCTTGGCAGTGTAGGGCAGGGCCACGCAGAGCTATCGGGCCATAACCAGAGCGCCCGGCCCGGCCCACCCCGTCCAACCAGATGGTTTACATGTTCTGCGCCTGATCAGGTGATTCGAGTGCCGACACGCACGCACACACACGCACACACACACACGGGCACGCGGGGGCGCTCACACGCAGCACTCGCACGCTGCATGCAGACGAACACCCCGGCCAGGCCTGGCCTGGCCCGCGCCACTCCAGTCCAGGAATGTCAATACGATGAGATGAGACCACCGGCAGCGCGGTGCTGGCCCGGCCCCGGCCCCGCGGCCCCGGCCAGACCCGGCAGATGAGCGCCAGTTTGGTCCTCTCTTATTGATAAGCGAAGCGCGAGGGGAGCGGCAGCAAAAACGCTTGCCAACGCTCATGGACGGTGGCCGGGATGGTCGAAAAGGCAGCGCAGCAGCACCGAGGAGTCCTTCACTAGCTTACGCCAATTTTTCTAATTTTTCTAGTTTTTTGTGATTTTTTTTTACTCGTTCTTTACCACCCACCTCCATTTTCTTGGTGGTAGTAGAATGAGTATTGTTCTCAGTGTAGTGTAACACCTTGACGTGATTCCATCTTCATCTTAGAACACAGAATACCTACAGACATGAACTTTTATTTTTTAAGTTTGATTTTTTTTTTTTTTTAGAACACTTAACAAATCTCGCCGATTTTCATTCTTCTGAGTCCCAAACCCCGGCTGATTAATGGAGTTTTCGATCTCAGAATGCACAATACCTTGTTTTGTTCTGATTTTTACATAGTCTTTTCTTTATTTTGGTAGTGATTTTTTCCTGATTTTTTCTCATTTTTCAGGGTGGCCACTCTTTCCCAGAAGCGATTTTCCCTGACTTTTCCAGCTATTCCAGACAAAAATTCTGATCCTCCAGGCGTTTTAGTCTGTTTAATTTGTACGGTTTTCGCGGACAATCGAGGTTCAAAACGGGGTAACATACAATGATCTACCAAAATATGTCCTACCGTCGTAAAATAAATTAAAGGAAAATTAAAGTGAAAGAATGCTGTTTTTAAAACATCTACCAATATTTGTTCTACCAGAATAAAAGGAAAAATTAAAAATCAGAAAGGAATAATAAAAATATTATTTGTAAAAATCCTGGTGCCGTGGGGAAAAATGCAGAATAAAATATCCTACAAGAAATATTTATAAAAATCCTAAGAAATTTTATTTTTTTCTCAGTATTTTTAAAGCGTTTGGTAGATGATGAATTGGTAGGATATTTTATCCTGCATTTTCTCCCAAGGCACACAGTGGAGTAAAATCGAAAAAAGAGGGTCATAGCTAAGAAATGCTGGGAATTGCACAAAAATTGGTGTGTGTTTAGAGTAGGCGGTTGAAGTGTGCATGACCGATTGCTGATATCCGTTTGCACCTCCCGGGTCATCCTGGGAGTGTCATCGGGGACCTCATGAGGTCACCGATGACGCCCTTCTTGAAAATTCCTATCCGGAGATTTTCGAGGGTCCCCGTTCGATTCCCGATGTCCGTTTGCACCTCCTAGGTTATCCTGGGGGTGTCATCGGAGACCTCATTATCTTATGAGGTCGCCGATGACGCCCTTTTCCTTTTTGAAAATTGGTATGCTGGGGTTTTTGAGGGCGCCCGATCGATTCCAGGTGTCCGTTTGCACCTCCCGATTTAACCTGGGTGTTTCAACGAGGACCTGACGAGGTTACATATGACGTCCTGCCTTGGGCGCGCACCAGTGCCCCACTATTGGCTACAATGCGCGACACAATGCAACAAATCATATGTCCTATTTTGGTCTATGAGGTCTCCGATGACACTCCTCTCAGGTTGATCCAGGAGGACTGAACGGGCACCGGGAATCAATAGGTGCACTCGAAAACCTGAGGGTACGAATTTTCAAGAAGGATGTCATCGGCGACCTCATGAGGTCTCCGATGACACCCCCAGGATGACGCGGGAGGTGCGAACGGACACCGGGAATCGATCGGGCGCCCTCAAAAACCTCAGCATACCAAATTTCAAAAAGGGCGTTATCGGCGACCTTATGAGATAATGAGGTCTCCGATGACACCCTCAGGATAACCTGGGAGGTGCGAACGGACACCGGGAATCGATCGGGGACTCGGGGACCCTCTACAATCTCCGGATAGGAATTTTCAAGAAGGGCGTCATCGGCGACCTCATGAGGTCCCCGATGACACTCCCAGGATGACCCGGGAGGTGCAAACGGATATCAGCAATCGGTCATGCACACTCCAACCGCCTACCTCTAAACACACACCAATTTTTGTGCAATTCCCAGCATTTCTTAGCTATGACCCTCTTTTTTCGATTTTACTCCACTGTGTGCCTTGGGAGAAAATGCAGGATAAAATATCCTACCAATTCATCATCTACCAAACGCTTTAAAAATACTGAGAAAAAAATAAAATTTCTTAGGATTTTTATAAATATTTCTTGTAGGATATTTTATTCTGCATTTTTCCCCACGGCACCAGGATTTTTACAAATAATATTTTTATTATTCCTTTCTGATTTTTAATTTTTCCTTTTATTCTGGTAGAACAAATATTGGTAGATGTTTTAAAAACAGCATTCTTTCACTTTAATTTTCCTTTAATTTATTTTACGACGGTAGGACATATTTTGGTAGATCATTGTGTGCACCCCCTTCAAAACATGTCGATATAAGTATTTAAGGGTATACAATACTAAATAGGAGCTGTTTTAAATAATAAAAAAAAAATATTTTTAGTCAAATTAGTTTAAAACAACTAAAACAATTTTACAGGTTGTTCAGGTACCCCTTAATTTACCCAGCTCTTCATCAATTGCATCTTTTTCTTTCTGTTTGTCGGCTAGTAATTTAAGCTGGATTCGAAAAGCGATGCGGTTGGCGGCTTTTCGCGATTTTCCAGACAATATTTGTTTCCCTGACTTTCCATGACTTTCCAGACACTTTAATTTTCCCTGACTTTCCCTGACTTTTCAGGGATTCCAGAAGAGTGGCCACCCTGTTTTTTTTTACTGATTTTGATTCAGAGTGTACCGAAGGCTGTACACTGCTTTTTTGAGTCGCAGATCGACAACCACAATGGAGCACGGCTCGGGCACTGCTGCTGCTGCTGCTGCTATGCCTTTTGGTGCTCGCGGCCTGCTGTGCCCTGCCAGCCCTGCCCGACACGTAGAGGTCGCGAGCGTGCAAATGTCAGCCACTGGAGCCGTTTTTGTGCGGCCGAGGCGAGGCCATTCTGTTCAGTTCTGCTCGTGATTGGACGGCACAGTGGCGCACTGGAGGCCGGCTGGAGGCCGCGCGCACAATGCAGCGCTGCGCGGCGGGCACGCCCGCCCACGCGGCTCTCCCAGCGCGGCACTACAGCGAGTGTGCTGGACGGAGGAGGTCGAACTGGGAGGGGAAAACCATATGTGATACCATAGCGAAGTTGGGAACAGGAGCCTTCTCGTTGGATTTTTAGGGCTGTTTCTACCAAGTTACCATATCAAGGCGCCCAGTGCGGCGTCTGGCGCGTAAACTTTAGCCTGGGAACTCCCTCAACCGGACACCAACTAACGAAAAGCCTCCTCGCCCAGGCAGCTCACACATCGCCTCGCCACGGCGGGCGGTGGGCGAGCGGGGTGAGCCTCGCCCCGCCCCGCCCCGCCCAGGACAACGAGAAGGGCTCCGCGCCCGTCGGCCCGTCGGCGGCATGGCCATCCATTCGTCCTCCTGGGGGACCATTGTGCGGCCACTTGAGCTAGTGAGCGGCCGAGGGGTGGCGGGGCGGGGCGGGGCGGGGCCCGCTGTCCGGGGCCTGTCCCCGGCTCCGGACCGGCCGTGCGGCTGTCTTCCCATAGCTAGACGGCCCGACAGAACAGGCCCGATTGGGACTGGTGGGTTGCGAGCGCGCTGTCCAAATGCGAACCTGAGTTATAGCTGAGCGCGCGCGCCCCCGGCTACGGCCGAGCGCGGGTCACCGAGCCCTCGGGACAGGAAAGTAAAAGTGGTTTCAATCAAGGGACATATGGGCCTTCCGCGCGCGAGACATGCCGGCCGCGCCGCCCCTGGCCGCCCCGCACCCAAACACAATACGTGTGATAAAATGGTAAAAAGAGGACGCTCTTCAGATACAAGCTCCCCGCGGGCTCGGGCCGGCTCAGGCCGCGCTGCTCACAATGCACGGGGGCATGTCGCGGCAGATCGCCCGGGGATTATCCTCCAGCTGGGATAAGAGAGAAAGGGAGAAGAAAGGCTTCCGCACGTGTCTACACAGTGTACACTGTTGAAATCGCGGACAATAAGCCTGAACCGCACCGCCGGTGCAAATGAAATTTCTTTCCTCCAAACCTTCACACGCCACGCTGCAGCAGCATCAACTTTATCCTTTCTACAGGTTTGTTTCTAACCGCAGCCAAAATACGTTGAGCCCTGAGGGGTAATTAGAGGGCCCCACCGGAATGCGCAGGACGAGCCACTGAGAGAGGGAGAGAGAGAGAGGGGAGGTAGGGAGGGGGGGAGGGAAGGGGGGAGGGAAGGGGGGAGGGAAGGGGGAGGGAAGGGGGAGGGAGGGAGGGAGGGAGGGAGGGAGAGAGAGAGAGAGAGAGAGAGAGAGAGAGAGAGAGAGAGAGAGAGAGAGAGAGAGAGAGAGAGAGAGAGAGAGAGAGCGTGTGTGGCGACCAGCTGACCCGAATAGCGTGACGACAGCTTCACTTCGCTCCCGGGCCAAAGCCAAAAACAGCTCCGCAGATCTAAGAGCATCATTAACATTCCACAAAACTAAGGCAGATGCATTGGCAGAAACAAACGGATATTTCAGTTCACTGTCCAAATCAAAATCTGTGCAAATTCCGTTGCGTCGTGCCACGGACACAAGAAAGGCGTCCTCACGCACAGGACAACGCGCTGACCCAAATATAATACCTGCCGTCCTGTCCTGTCCTCCTTGCGGCAGAAGTCTGTGACATGCGAGTGAGAGAGAGAGAAGAGAGACTGAGAGGAGAGAGAGCGAGGGCCATTAGAAGTACGGTACATACGTAGGAGGCGAAGACGATATGAGATCCGCTACATGGACGACACGTCAAGTTCGCACAAATGGTACACGTTCTTAATTTTTTTTTCTAGGCAGAAAGTAGCCTTATTCCTTTTTCCTTTTTTTTGGAGGGGGGGGGGAGGGGAGGGAATAGCGTGGAATAGCCGTGAGCCATTCTATGTAAGACCGCAACATCGCGATAAATACATTTTGACACGAATCCAAAGAATACCATGCGATATTCCGAACAAACGTCGCGCATGGCGGGTTTGACATTACAGAAAACATGCGCGAGCGAGACTGTCTACATGCACACATATGCATGCACACACACACACACACACGCGCGCGCGCGCGGACAGAGTCCTCTTCCCCTCCTGCAGCACAGCGGTACACTGACCGCAATCAGCTGCCTTCCTGCCGTGCTCCGTCGAGCTTTCCAAACGCGGTTGCGCCGCGCGTCCTTGGAGCCACATACGGCCAAACTTCACCGCAGGACTCCTTGCCGGAAGGAAGTGGGCTCGCCCGGCCCGGCCCGGCCCGGCCCGGCCCCGCTCGGCAAAACCTAGAAACCCATAGCTCGGCGGCGAGTATAAGGTTTCTCGCGCCATATCGTGTCAGAAGCCACAACAGCTGTTGCGAAATGTTCGTTAGCGAGCATGCATCACATCATCGGCAATCAAGAAACTTGATTCAAGATTGAATGCCAGTTCCTCAATAGAGGTACAAACGAAGGCATAAAAATGTACTACAAGACGCGGACGCAGCTGTATTTTCGAGGGGGAAACAACGCTGAAATTTATGTACACCTCGTACTTCAAAAAAATCAAAAAAATTCTGAAAATTTTTGGAAAAATTCGGGAAAAGTCTAGAAAATTTCAGGAAAATTCACAAAAATTTAGGTAAAATTCAAGTTAAAATTAGCAAAAAATTCTATTAAAATTCACAAAAACAAAAGCGTTTCTTCATATTAATACACAAGAGTGTCCCTGGCAGAGCCGCCAACACCGCCGCGCGGAACGCCAACTCCGGCGTCACGTCACGCTTTGGCGCCGTCCGACGCAGATATTCCACCTCCAGGCAAGCCGCGTCGCCCGGCCTCAGCCAAGCCACGCAGCAGGCCTCAGCCCCACCGCGCAGGCCTCTGCCCCGGCCCCGGCCCTGGAGATCGCGACGCACGGCTGAGCCTGTCATTAAATGACGGCAAAGTGAGAGAAAAAAAAATGAAATGAAGGTCCGCGCCGCGCAAGGGAATGGTCAAGCGAAGCGGAACGTAGCGGCGGCCCCGCGGGCTGTCCTGTGCTGTGCTGTCCGGCCAGGCACGATTGAACTAAGCCGGGACAGCGCGGAGCTCACCGCCCCGCCCCGCCCCGCCCCGCCCCGCCCCGCCGGAGCAGGTGCGCTGCGCAGACAAATGGCTCCTCGAAACTGACGGACGATCCAACAGCTCACGATGTCGAATGAGATTCAGAACAGATCTTTATTGGAAGCCGGGGGCCGCAGGAACCCGCGGACACACGTGAATATGAAAGCTTAAGAAATGACAGGAGGACTAAAAGTCCAATACATCACTCAAGGAGGGGAGGGATATGCTGCGGTCCTATGCTTGGAAGTGCTGGGCTCCTGGCCCGCTCGTTGTGCGAATCATTGCAGTTAAACACACAAACACGATCAAACATCCAACTCACTGGTAACACGAATGTTTAGTAATTGGTGTTCAGTTCCAAATGTTCGAAAACTATACACCTGCCGCGGTGTATAGGTGGACCAACTAGACATCAATTGACGTTTAATAAGATCAACTATACACCAGCTGGTGTGCAGTTTTCGAACATTTGGAACTAAACGCCAGTTGATGTATAGGGCTAAACATTGATTTTACCAGTGCTGGAAGTTGGGTGTGAGTCAGACAAATTTTATCGTTCCCCTCAAAGGAGCCAAAGAGACACGCTCCGACAATTCCAGTATAGTATATTTTTGCCGTGCCGGGCCTGTCGGGCCACGCAGGCAGGCAGGCAGGCAGGCAGGCGAGGGCCTCAGCTCCGGCCGCGGTGCTCTCGGGGCGTGCGACCGCAGCACAGCTGCCCGCCTGCCACCTGCAGGTGCGTCCTTGGCCACTCCGGCGGCGGCGCCCGGAGCGGCCCGGAGCGGCCCGGAGCGGCCCGGAGCCGGAGTGCGGGCCTGTCCGAGGGGCACGGTCCGGAGCTCTGACATCACGGACGCATTTGAGGCGTGACGTCGCCTCGCCTCGAGTGGTGAGCACACAGAGAGTCACTGTACGCTGCCCGACCCGCCGCCGCGCCGGCTCTCCGCCCGGAGAGGGAGTAACTCTACCGCGGAGCAGAAGGAGGCGCTCAACGACCACCAGATGAACAGATGAAGCAATTCCAGGCGTCGTCGAGCGTTTATAGGGCGTAGGACATTATAGCCTGACGTGATGCAAATGCATAGGGCCGGGCCACACGCGCTCTCGCTGGGTGAGAGAGAGAGAGAGAGAGAGAGAGAGAGAGAGAGAGAGAGAGAGAGAGAGAGAGAGAGAGAGAGAGAGAGAGAGAGAGAGAGAGAGAGAGGGGCGAGGGCTCCCACGCCCCTATCCTCGGACATCCTGTCGATTTATTTAGACAATCAGATTGGAGGGGAAATCTAAAACAACTTGTGACAGATGGGCAGGCAAAGGAAGCGAGATTAGAATTCAAAGGGGAAAAGACAACTTGGCATCATGTGGTGTGCTACGTTCTTGACGCAAATTTCCGATAACTGTCACAATCACACGCAGCTACAAAAATCGATGGTACTCGCCCACAGACAACTCCGGCCCTCCGGACCGTCATTTTCCCTTACGGTTCATACCTTAAGTATAAAACTTAGTTTTTTATTTAAATATGTTGGTGATGAAGCGTAAACCATAAAGCATCGTTCGTATAACCGTATAACATTTCGCTCTGACTGACCAAACATTAAAAATACTAGACTAAAATTGTCTGTGGCATTTTTTACAGTGTAATATGAGTATGATGAAAACCACCCGTACTCCCCTTATGAAAAAGATTGAGTCCGAACTACGTCCGAAGGACAGTCCGTAGTTAGCCGTCGGACAGTTCCAGCTCTATCCATCGGACCATTCCAGAAAACTTAAAAAAGTTACAAAATCAGCAAGATTTCGGACAGTCCTGTGCCACTTACACGGACATGCATCGGACAGTCCGGAGAATAGAGTGACCAGGATTTGTATAAATGTTTTAAAAAAATTACATTGCGATCCATAAACGAAGGATGTTTTTACGGTACTCTCGGAGTACTCTCTCCCTCTCTTCTGTCACGTGCTTTATACGCTTCAATTTGCAATTTACTGAGGAAGATATACTTTACCGGACGGAGAGTTGAACCTGGGACCTCTGAACTGCAATCCCATCACGTTGCCCACTGGACCTCGGGGACAACTGGAGAAGAGAGTCCCAGCGTCCCCGGGTCATTCCAGAGCCGCGTGCCCAGCCATGTTAAGCCATTTCCCAGAAGGTTGCCGGCCGGGCTGACTGCGGCAGTGGCGGCTGTGCTCCGTGCATAAGGGATTTCCGACCACATGTTTTGATCTCGACTTTTTATTTCGGTCCCGGTTTCCCTTCTTGAACTAAAAATTTTTCCTTCATTTTACATTTACTTTGCCTTTTGTGGCGTATACAAAAAAAGCATCGAGGGAACCGAAGCGCAATTGACAGAGCAAGAAATTTCCTATACATTTATAAAATTTATCCGTTTGTCACGCTGTAAAGGAACCCTCCAATACAAGAGAAAAGGAAAAATTCCAACATTTATACAGTGAAATTATTGGCTTGAACTTGATCTCTTTTCTTCGCTCCGTTATCGTTTTATTATTATTATTATTATTATTATTATTATTATTATTATTATTATTATTATTATTATTATTATTATTATTTTTATGAACCTATTTCGCTTTTTCGTCCGCGAAGTGTATTGTGCCTGACGGACCGTCCGGGACGTAGTCCGTTCGAGGGGGTCAGCAGGTCAGTCGCCCTGCCCGCGGACACCGCCGGACCTGTCCGGGACCCGATGCCAGACTGAAGTCGAAATGTGGACCAGTCCGGTACGGACTCGGCCGGAGGAGGACACGGCACGGACTAGTCCGCAAGTAAAAGGGCACTGTCCGAGACAGAAGGCAAATTCTGGAACTGTCCTCGTCGGTTTCCGGAACGAATCGCTTTTGTAAGGGTCTGTTTAAGAATTCAGTTTTCAAACTAGTAGCCTATGCATCAAGGACTTTTATCTCGTTATTGAAAAATAAATGAATTTGTATGATGCTTCCTGCTCGTTCAATTACGTGACCATAACTGAATTTGTTTGATGCTACTTACTCGTTCAGTTACGTAAATATAAAAGGTCCAGTCCAGTCGACTGTCCTACCCTGCCAGCCGGGCCCTCTCTTGCCGTGTGGTCAGGTGGATAATTGAAGAGAAAATTCGTCCCGGATCAATGTCCCTGTGGTCGTGGGGGCCCCGCTGAGGCTGAGCGGGCAGCGGCCGGGGCGGACTCAGCCACGTGCTACAGCAGCGCAGCCCTCCGCCCCTCTGCGCGGAAACCGAACGATTAACCGGCGGTCAAAACACATGCTTAAACACATGACGGCAGGCGCGTATTAAAGGGGGAGGGCGGGGGGGACGATCACCCCTCCCCCCTGTGGTCTCTAGAAAGCCGCCTGAGAGGTAGGCAAATTGTGTCACAAAAACCCAGTATGTAGGCAACCTAGAGGGCAACGCTTATCGGTCGGACTTTAATACGCCCCTCCATGACGGAGCCTTTCGACAGTTCGCACCAGGCGGGGATACCGTCCCTCATACAAAATGTGGACGGTGATTTTATTTCTTTTGACTTTTGATTTTTTTTTCCTTCTAATTTTTCAAGGAAAATTTCAGTCACTTACAGATAAATTTAGATCTTTTCCCCCATTTCTGGCTATATACTTATTTTATTCTAGTCTTTTTTGTTCATTTTTTCTCGAGTTTTCGGATTTTTCTGCATATCTTTCTTCTTGATTTTAAATGTATATTAATAATTTATTTGAAGCAGTCCAATGGTTTTTCAAAGTGCGGCTCCCCCCCCCCTCGGGCTGGAGCGCAACAGAGCAGGGGTTTGGCTTGGCGAAGTGTAAACAGGTTAACACCGCATGATGCATCGTCGGGTACAAAGTGGATATCTCAACCGGAAACCGGCCTGCTGGGGATTCCTTCCCGTTAGCAGCATTCAACAGCGCGTCTGGATCAGACATTGCAGACAGCGTGGGTGGATCGTGTCATCGACACGCGGAAAACAATTACAAGGGTCTTGCGTAAGACGGTGCGGGGCCGCTATGGGCTGGGCAGCGGGCTGCAGCGGGGCGGGCCACCCTCTTGAGTGGGCTGGGCAGTCCGCGGACAGCCCGGCGCATTGTGTGCTAATGCAAACACCCCCACCCGCAGGCCTAGCTACCTCCCCCTCTCACTCTCTCTATCTCTTCCTCCAATTCCTCTCTGATTGCCTCTCGTCCACTTCCGGAACAGAAGGAACATTTTCTCTCCAGAGCTAAAGAAAGGGGTTTAAATCGTAATTGAAAGTTTACGAAAAAGCCTTACACATCAGCGAGGTATCACTTTTAACATTGTTGTTAACATACTAGTCAGTCAGGCAGGCCTTCGGCCTATAAACTGAGGTTGCACGTCTTAGGAATGAAATCTGAGTTATATAGACCCGCGCCCGCGGCAAAGGATCTCAGCGATGAGCGCTGCGCGCCTCCCTACTTTGCGCTCTTCCGTGCGGCGAATCCACAGAAGCAGCGCTTCCGAGAAAAGCGCGGGAATCGCGGCATTAAAATACCAGCGGCCGTAATGGTGACCAGGTCCAGTGCCTGGCCGGCGCTTCTAATGGACACGCGCAGCGTGGGCCCGGCCCGGCCCGGCCGGCGGTACGCAGATGCAGCAGAGGTGTTGGACCAGCGCTCGCAGCGCTCGCAGCGCCCGCACAGCCCAGGGTCACGACCAGGCAAGCAGGAAACTGAGTCCTCCTTCAGGACACGAATGCCTGGATTCAAAATGCCCGAAAACTGTTTGATTTTAATTTTTTACGGAAGGGGAGGGGCACTAATTCATGTTTAGTTCGGTTCGACACCATGAAGTGTTAATTATTTGCACATTTGAAGCTAGACACCAATTGGTGTAGAACTTATTTCTACATTTGTTTTCCCAGTGTCAACATTTAGCAGGAAGAGGGTATTAGGAATGGGGAGGGGCGCCATGGGGGTGAAGGCGAACAAAGAGTGAGTTCTTGTTTAAAGTCTATTGTGCTTGAAGTAAGTACCACTTGACCTAAACCGTATCTAGTACACCTTGTCGATCTCAATCTGGTGTTTAATTGCTCCCCATGCAAGAACATTTATAATCGCCATTCCAAAGCAACGGACGCAGTTCGCGAGTACACGAATTCAAGTCAACTGCTGAGTTTAATCAAGATGTCAGTTTTTGGTGTGAGAAAGGGAGAGTTTAGTAATCACACACCTCTATTAGAATATCACACACTCTGTGCGTTACTTTATATCCATATAATTTTTTGGCTGCAAATGTTAGCTGAGTGGTGGTCACCATTAGTTTAAAACTCGCAAAACAGTAACTTTCCTTTTTATAACAATACGTCAATAAGGCAGGAAATGAAGCGAACATCACTGTCCCCAGCGTGGCGGAATTGTAATATACAGGAGGTGACTTAACGGTTGGCCAGCTCCTACAACAAAATCAAAAGAAGAGGCGTAAGGGGGTGGGGCCGGGCAAGGGCGTAACCTCCAGCCTGCCCACACCCATACGCCTCCTGTGCAGAGGCACAAACGGCCAGTCGGACACCCCAATAAAGAGCCGCTCCGCAACGCACCAGTATATTGGAGAAAGCTCCTGGCGCGTCCGTCCCGCTGGTCCCGCCCGTACGTACGCAACAACAACAAGACAAACAGCTGGCCCGGGCAGAGCAGAGCCGCAGCCGAGGCCGCAGCACTCAGCTGGCCGCCAGGTGCAGGTATCCCGCCTCACCGCCCAAACCTCACCTCACCGGCAGCCTGGCCACTGGGACCTCTGCACCGCGCCTGCCCGGGCCTGCCCGCAGCCTGCTGCGCCTTGGCACGCGGTCAGCGCCGGTCAAAAATATAGAGAGGAATCTCGCAAGACAAGAACAAGGCCCGCACCATTCCATGGGAATAGTGATGTGCGGAATAACGGCGGGGGAGGGAGGGACACCCGCCCAACGCACTCTGCGCGCCTGCGTGCGAGGGTGTGTGTGACTGTGTGTGTGTGTGTGTGTGTGTGTGTGTGTGTGTTTGTGTTCGGCGCGCGCTGACAGGACACCGGCCGGCGACCCGTCTATTTCAAGAGCCGGTCGTCGCAGAGTGGACAGCGACGACCGTAGAGAAATGAACCCCAAACACAAGCTGACCCAGCACGCATGCGATGTCGAGACAGTTGAAGCGCTTTGAGCATATCGCAGAGGCATTAAGATGAAAGCTTTGTCAAATCTACGGGGGAAATGACACGGGACAAAATTAGTTCGGCGATGAGAGAGCTGTCTTATGCACCCAGTAGGGCGTTTGTCGTATCTTTACTGTGGCGCGTTTCAGTACAAGAGTCCAGCGCAGGCGCTCGATCGCTTGGTGAGATCCCTTGCCGCTGTTATCCCCTTGTAAAGTGTGTGTATACGCAAAACAACAAACAATGGAACATGCGTTCCGCTGCATTCTCTTTTCGCTCAAGTGTGTTATTTTGGGCGGTATCGATTATAACCGGCCGACTTTGACCCATTATAACGCCCCGTGGCCTCCAGCAGGCTCCAGCAGGCCCCGGCGGCAGCCCGCCCCGAGACTCCAGGCCAATTATTGTCTTATACGTCGAGCTGGAGCCGACCTGGCTGGACCCGGCTGGACCCGGCTGGACCCGGCTGGACCGGGCCGGCCGGCAGCTGTTCACAATGCGAATCACTCGCCGCCGCTGCCCCATTTTACTTTCGAGGATTTAGGGCCGCCCTGTTCGCATTGTTTCCGCCCCGTGCCCAGCAAAAGGATACTTCTGGAAACCTTCTGGTCGCAAACTCCAGGGAGGCTAGAGAACCACCGCGCGGCAACGATCCCGCTTGGGAGACTTTCCAGGCCAAAGCCATTTGCCGCCAACGACACCTCCGGGGCGCCGCGACGGCCGGAAAGGGGGGAAAAGGCGGCAGAAAAAAAAAGCAAGCTCGTCCTCTATCTCACTTTGCTCACCTCCTACGAAAACCGCGACGGCGTAATCCAACAAGCGCAGAAATCCAGTCAAAAATGCCGTTCAAGTCACAAGATAACACGCACACACTGGGACACGCTGCTCGCGGGGCGTGGCCTTCCCCGGCGGCGGGGCGCGGCGGGGCGCGGCGGGGCGCGGCGGGGCGCGGCGGGGCGCGGCGGGGCGCGGCGGCGGGCGCAGACACAGAGCAGGCTGGAGCGCGCGGCGGGTCGGGGTGGTCGGGACGCGGTGCGGGCGCCGGGATGTCAGGCGAGCGACTGGCGCGGCGCGGGCGCGAGGCTCGGACGGGACGGGACGGCCCGCCTCGCTCGGCTCCCCTCGGCGGCTCGGCGGTGCGGCCGGCGCGCTTCGGGTCGCGCTCGGCTCCGCTCCGCCCGTCCGAGACAGCCGTGGGGGTGGTCTGTTTGGGTGCCGCGGGCACAGGCCAGGCCGGCCGGCGCAGCGCGACCAGGCGCGACAGCTCATGCGGCCGCGGGCAGCCGAGCCGCCCACGAGGCCGCGCTGTATGACTCACGACTGATAGCGGAGATAGCAGAGGACGTTTCCCCCGCCACGCCGACCCCTAGGCACCTGATGACCGTTACCGCAAAAAGTAAAGCGGAAGAGAGATAGAGCAAATGTTTCATTCAAAATAAAAAACAATGTCCCAGATACGATAGAAACTCGAAAGGTAGCGTGTTTTGATTTTTATGTAGAATAATTCCATGCGATCGGAAGGACGTCGCTCTTTAAAAGAATTGGCTGGGTTAGCAAGCAGTTGATCAAGCCGCTCTACAAACCTGAGGGTCGATCTAAAATGACAGTTAGTTTATATTGCAAAACTAAAGGAAGGCCTCAAAAGTGACGATTACGAAGGTTTTGTTCAAACTATTGAAGTCTTCAGTTTTGCAGTTTAAAACCGATGTGCTTTCGAGTTTTACAGTTCTGAAAGAAGAACAGACAAATTTCGAAGCTCCTCAGTTCGTAGTCGTAGACAGTCAGTTTTTAAAACGGTTTTCATGAAGGGAATCCGGCTGATGGAGATTTTGTTTTCGGTCAAAATGTTTAATCATGACCCTTAAACCAAAAGTTTTCACAGCTTTGTTTTCGAGCCATTGACAAGGTACTGAAGACAAAACCAGACCCTCGGAAGCGTTGAAAACCGATTTTCGTTTCTACAGTGAGGATTTTCAGTTTTGTAGTTTATATTGTTGTACTTCCGATTTTTACGGTTCGAACTGTTCTAGTCTTTAGTTCTGCAAATTAAATCAGAGTACTTGCAAGTTTTACGATTAAACAGCCTTAGCAGTTTGAACTGTCATGTGGTACCGGGTGCTTCTTTGGATGCGTGGCAGTGTTGGGGATTGCATACTTGCCAGCGCTGAAGGGGCCATGGCGCCTTACGGGCGAAAGCGGTAGGCAAACACGCAACACTGTTACTCCCCCCCCCCCCAAAAAAAAAGGTACAACACTTGATTTTGTAGCGAGTGTTGTACGTTGCGGCGCCGCTCACAGCAATTAACATGGCATACTGTAACCGCGCGCCGAAAGCAAAATGACTTTCCGGGTCGCGGCCGGACGATGCCGGACCGGAAAAAGGGCTGTGCCGCGAGAGCGCCGGGACCGGAGCAGAGCGGTAACCATGGCGACGTGACGGACATGCATAACGGGACGGACCTTCCGGCCAGTAACACAAAAAAAGAATTGGCACGACGGCAAAACTAGAGCAGAGCACGCTCATGGCAGCTGAGCGCTCAGACAAATCAGCACGTGCGAGAGACGTAATAACGAAATCCTCCGCAATGAGGAGTTTGAATTGACTTGGCTGCAATACCCAAGGCATTTAATGTGATTTGGGCAATTTGGGCAAGGAGGATCCTGCAGTACCGCGAAAATTTAATAAAATTTTAATAATGTTTCAAAAACCTATCTATGCCCTAGCCATTTGCCTACTGTTCACTCTCTCCTTGAAGCTGTCAAAAATTGTGATTGTTTTAACACCGTCACGTGGTTGAGATGGATGTTGCACTCAATTATTAGTCTAAAGACATGCTGTTGCTAATCTAGGGACAACCATGGTTGTACTTTCGCTGGTCTAGCAACCTAGCAACTCATGCTTTGTTGAAACACTGACTTCACAATCTCATGCGAAATGGACAATACTTCTCTCCAATGTTGTAAATTAGACATCACTAATACTTTGCCCTTAATACGAGTGTATCTTCTCTTAGCGTGCTTATAAATATGCTATCAACGACTCTCAGAATGTTTAACTTTAAGTACATACATATCTGCATCCTATTAAAGAACTCTCAGACAGTTCAACTTTTAGTAAAAGATGGTCCGAAGTATTTTGGACTACCGACAAACGACTGATCGAGCAGTTTAGACAGAAGGGCGGGCACGGGAGGTCGCCTGTTCGTTCAGAAGTTCATTCAGTCCCGCTGGCCTGCCACTGCTACCCAGAAGAGGTTCCGTACCCAGCCAGCCCAGCGCGCACATGCAAACGCATACAAGTCCGCCCGGCCGAACAGCCAAACGCGACCTCAAAAAGCGAAAGTAGAGGTGGCTCGGCTCGGCTCCAGCCCCGGCTCCAGCACCGACCGGCTACCAACCCGATGGCGCAGACGATCCCGTGAAACTGAGCGTTATCTCTGTCAATATCTAGCCCGACACAATATAGGGCGCCCCGGCAGCGGCACACTTCTGTATCACATTGTAGTCGCAGTCCGAGTCGAAAAGGAAGAGAGAGAGAAAGAGAGGCCTGCCGCTACATGAACACCACCCCATAAGAAAGTATGATTTTTTATTGCCTCTGCATAAACCCATCTCACCTAAGGGTAACCGGCACAGCCACTACTTGCGAGTAAAAATATTGCTGCTGTCGCATTGACTGCGAATTAGCAGGGCTCGTGACGCTCCCAAAGCGCGTGACTCGGCTCGGCTCAGCTCGGCTCGGCGGCGCCGGGCAGCCGGGCCGGACAGACGCGATTCCGCATACATATAACGCCATTTCCGGAATCAGCCTGCAATTTCCATTTGTCGTAGCAAGTGAAAGAGACGGCAGCGTGAGGAGCGGTGGGGGGTGGGGCGCGCGGGGTGCCGGGTAGGTAGGTGTACAGCGCATGTACGTGGACCTACGCCCACCGGCTGGATTTCCGACGGTTCAACGAAAAGAGAAGGGAAAGTGTGGGTGGAGAAGGGTGCTGGGTAGGAGGTGCCCGGCCCGGGACCACCGCACCGGGAGGCCATAGGGTACACGAGGTACATGTAAAGTAGCGCCGCGCAAGTTTAGAACTAAAGACGAGAAGGGGTTCGCACTAAGAGATAGGGAAGAGGAAAAATAAGAGGAACAAGGAGAGGCGAAGAAGCAATTACCATTCGATGCAACGGCAATCTCACTGTCGGTTTCAATACGCAATAAGTCGAGCTCCACATACACTTTATTCTTCCTTCCTCTCTCTCTCTCTCTCTCTCTCTCCACCCCCAACACCTACCGGAAAACACTCTCACCGACGAGCCAAGCAAGATCCCGCATCACGCTCTTCCCCGCGCCGCCCTCCCCTCACCTCCTCAGTTATAAGAGATTGGTATCAGCGAGAAGCGACAAATTGCGCATCGCAACACATAACGAAAGGAAACGAATACCGTCACCGTTGAAAGAAATACCACGGTAAATGGCTGTACGGTACGCGCCGTAAATTTGTTATTTTGTAAATTTGTTAGTAAACATTTTCTTAATCTTAAAGAGTAACCGTTGCGTCCTGAAGGCCGCCCGAGAGGTAGGCAATATGAGGTGCAAAACCCCTGTATGTCATTCACAATGAAGCATTCACAATGAAGCACAGTCCGCACCGTTAGGATACGGCCTGACCGCTGACCGTACACGAACATTACGGTATGAAACATGGCATACCGAGAATCCCTATGACTTGCCTTAAGAGAACCAGGCCACAAATGACCTAAGGTTGTTCACCGACCGGACCGGAGCCGGCTGGTATTGATAAACAGTGGTCGACGTATTAAAAGGTTTAGAAGCCACACCCTCCGCTCGTGATGAACCTCATAGTAGTCTTTCACATTAATTGAAACAAAATTCATTCATGGGAGAACACTGGCAACTATTGCGGGATTAGATTCAAAAGCACTAGTTAAGAAGGAGAAAATATGCCTAATTTCTAAAATAAGAGTTCTAGCCGGGAAAATTATAATTTATAATTAATTAAAATTATAATATGTTCATAGCTGTCCAGAAAAGAACAATTAATGAACGATAAACCTGTGTTGTTGCGCTCTGTGTTCCTTCACCACTTTTCAAGACAACGTGGTGCGCGTCTGCTTATGAAAAGGTTGCGTATTTGACGTACCTCGTCGTAACAACGTACTTCTCTCTCCCTCCCCCCGCCTCTCTGTCTCGTTTGGCAGCAATTAATGATCACTGACCCTATGCGGCTCTATAGCTGGCCAGTGAAAGCTCAGCGCGGCTCAGCGCGTGCAGCTGACTGCAGGGCGCCCGCTGCACCGCGCCCGCTGCACCGCGCCCCGCCGCCCGCCGCAGCGGCTCGTGACTGGCCGTCAGTACCGCAGCGTTAAAAGAACGCAGATCTCAATCGTGGCGCCACTTACCGACACACGTATCTCTGCACCCACTCACCTGGAACAGAAAACATACACCGTCAGAAACAAGGCGCAGATAGATGTATTGTTGCCTCCTTTTCCGAATCGCAAAGCGGCGATTTATTTTTCAGCGATATTCACGTGGAAGGTTTCTTTTCTATATTATTTATCATGATTATTTATTTGGTACTTAAGTAATTACTAGTGCTTAAATGATAATAAATAATTCCATGCCGAAACGTTCTCCGAGTAAAATTAAATGATAAGAAATAATTCCATGCCGAAACGTTCTCCGAGTAAAATTAAAATATTCTCGATACACTGCTCTGCCCCGCGCGGCCAGGATGCACATCACACGGTATGATGCTCGCCCTGGACTCATGACAAGGAAGCGGCGCTCATCTCATCCCCACCCCCACCACACGTAACGTAACGGAAACGTTAGGCGTGACGGCGGAGCGGCACGCGAGCGCCCTACGTCGCGCGCACGCAATTGTCACCATTTTACAACCACGTGACCGACTCCAATGGTTATAAAAAACAAAACTCTCTGCGGGTAACGAAAGCCCGAGAGGAATGACCAATGACTAGCTAAGTCTCCCCCCGCGGCCTGTGCATGGAGGCGCACGCAGGTCCACAGCAGCAACCGAGGGGGTGGGGGAGAGAATCAATCACACAAAATGTAAACAATGATTTTTTTAAAAAACTTTTGATTTTTTTAAATGTATAGTTTTCACTTTTCTCTAGATTTTTCATGGAAAACTTCTGCCACTTTTAAATAAATTTTGATCTTTTCCCCCTATTTCTGTCTCTTTAACTCTTTTTTCAGATTTTAGATCATTGTTTCTCGTTTTATCGGATTTTTCTGTTTCTGTCTTCTTGATTTTTGAAATTGATTTTTCCGATTTTTTAATTATTTTCTTTAAGGGGGGAGGAGGGCGTACAATGATTAACCACCCTCGTGACGCGAGGAAAGAATTGGTTGACTTACATCTCAAGTGTCAACTCGAAAATCAAAGGCGAATTTTTTATTCTTGATACCAGCATGGTATTTTCACACCTGCATTTGTTGCACTGATTTTACCTTCCGAACAATTGTGGCTGCTTCGAATATAATTTATTGTGAACCTTTGCACTTGCGAACGAATTCCTATTGTTGGCTTACGAAGCAGCCAATAAACCCTTGGCAAGTATTTAGCAGTGTGCGTAAAACAGGGCGACCTTTGAACGTGTTTCAATAATCAATCTGATCAACATTTAGATTCAAACGCCGAAGATTAGTCCCTGTGTGAACGTTTTTAAGTTTCTGGAGACACATATGTGCACGTTTGGCACAAGGGGCTTTCCCGTTGCAATGGAACGTGGCGTTCCCCCCTCAGCCCCTTCCCCGCAGTCCCAGTCCGGTAGGGACCTCGGGCGCGGGCAGCACCTGCTTCGAACAGCGACCACCAATGAACACACACGACACGGCGGCCGCCCCGTGGCGAGCAGCGCCACTACTGGACCAGCACAGCCCTTAAGAAGCTGGGTTTACGATTTAACCCTTCCTCGTCACTTTCTCTATGGGGCGAGCGCCGTGAACACAGCCGTCAAAAGGTCAGACCACGCCACGCCAGGCCGGGCCGGGCCGCGGTGTTCGCGGGTCGTCAAATCTATCACACCGAGCCTTAAAAACAACAATCTTACTGCGCCTGGGCCGTCCATCAGGGGCGATCAGCGAGAGCGCGGGCGGGCTGATGTGCGGCGGGGCGGGGCTCTCGCTCTCAGGCACCCCCGCCGTCAAGCCCCGCGACAACCTTATAGACCGCGCTGCGCGGCTGGGGGGCCACGGACCACGGGTCAGCAGGGCCGCCGGGCGGGGACGCACATTTGCACACAATCACACGGCGAGTCCCTGCCGCGTCCTCCCCAGGCAGCAGCAAGGCGTCCCCGATACAGCCCGGCGCGGCGGCGGGGTGTGCGAACATCTGCAGCTAGCTCCAGGGCATCGCGTGTAATACCATGTACATGCAACGCTGGATGAAACGAAGCAAATACATGACTTCACACACAGAGGTCGATCACAGCATAAGAGCCGACAAACGTTTTCAAGTTCCCTCGAGAGAGAAAAATAATTAAACCACCCTCCGCTCCAGGCCGCAGGCCTTGCAAAATCCCCCGTACGTGGTAGGTGCTGCGTGCTCCGCGCCCCGGAGACTAAAGCGCACGGTGCTCCGCTCCGAGCCCAGCAGAGCGCAGCAGAGCGCAGCAGAGCGCAGCAGAGCGCAGCAGAGCGCAGTAAAAACGGAATAAACTCGTGATAGATGTTGTAAACGGCATCTCATCGACTGCATACGGAAGAGAGCCTCTACCCTGGAAAAACTCAAGCAGCACAGGTCACGTTATGTCATGCGACTGGGTGAAAAAAGTTTCGTAATGGACTCCCTTATTGGAAGAGAACGTTTGGTGATGCACTCTGGTCCAGGTGAAGAGATAAGGACATCAAAAAGCATCACGCAGTACAAACGTTCCTCTGTCCATAGAGAGTGAATTACGAAAGTTTTCTTAGGAGAGTGCATGCATCAAGAAGAAACGTGCCACACTACGTCACATTAGCTTCTCGCAGTGTGGGCTACACCGCCGCGGGGGGTGGGCGCTGCGTCGGCGCTGCGGCGCGCAGGGGGGCGGTGAGAGGTGCCGGGCGCCCACATGTCAGCCGTCTTGCACGATGATACAGGTGTCCCGTCAGGCTGAGCGGTCACGAAGCGCTTCCGCACCGGCCGGGTCAGGTCACGGCTCCCCGATGTCTCGCGAATAAATTCAATTCTCATTGCGTTAGGTAACGCGCCTCGCCTCGGCGCTCCGCACCTCGTCACGCCCGTGACCATCGGGTCCAAACAGATAGCCAAAGGCACAAAAGGGATATGATAAAACTGTGAGGGAGACGAATGGAATAAGGGATCAGGCGGAGGAGGTCGAAGGGACTTTCCCTCGATGGCCATGAGCCGTAATGGACCCCATGACGCGGTCCTTTTCGTTGCAATCACTGTCCTGCGCCGTGCCCGGGTGAGAGGTTATGCTATGGGCCGCCGGCCGCGCCCTGGTCTTCTGGGATATTGCAGAGCACATACCAAGATCAGACATTTCGTTTCGAAGCTATAAGAACCGCCGTTTCTCTAAAAGGGAAAATTTGTTTTAGGACCCAAACCTAATTTCCTCTGGCACTCGTTTTACGTTCAGAGAATCTTCGCTAAAAGGAGATATTTTATTTCCTGTAACCAAAAATTTGTCTGACTTAATTTATTTTTCTTACAACGAGAGTTGCTTAAGTTTCGGCTGCCATCATCATCGCACATAGAAAAACCGTTGCTCTGTCCAAGAGTTATGTATTCATAATGGCATCAACTTTATTTTACACTTGACCATTATTTCACGTGACATATATACTTGAAAATCCGATGAGTAAGCAGCTGGGATCCAAGTGGTCGTGGTACTTGGCAAGTGCTAGTGCAATTCTTCTGAAGTGAAAAAATCTTGAACCCGTGTTTGAGAATATCATACCCTTGAGCCGAGAAACCGCTTTTCGTATTGCAGAATGGTTATGTTTTCTGAGTGTGCTCGGAATAACATTTCTAAAATAAATCTGCTTTCTTCTTTATTTTTATGTTTTACGTGAAGGAGGGAGGGGGGGGGGGGCAAAAACACAATTGATTCTATTTCTGGAAAAGAGCTAGATGGTGTAGTAAATGACACTGCGGTGTGCAGGGGTGGTTAGCGCATCGAGCTCCAACTGCTGCGCTTTCCAGCCTCATTATAAAGGCTTTCTCTGTATTGTCACAGGCCAGGCCCTTTCCCACACTACGCTAATGCGGCTAAGTTAAGCGACGCAATTTCTACCGCTTATTATTTGCTCATCACTCGCTTGGGAGACACCACCGCCCCCAAAGCTGACTATTTCTATTTCATGTTAAACTGATTACCACTATCTCAGCATCGATTTCTGTCCGTGCTTTCACTCCGATACGCTCGGGCAACTTCCGTTTTTTACTTTATGACATTCGGCAGCCGCAATGAAATCGAATCAAATGAACCGTGACCACAAAAGAATTCGCTGTTCAGAGAGGAACGGTAAGAACCAAGGTAAAGAACGGTGAATGAGTCAGGAGAAATGCAATGCACCTGAGGGCGACATTCTTAGGACAGCCGAGCAGTCAAGCAAAACAGAAAAAATGGGAACAGGTAAAAAAATAAATGAAAAAGAATCTTTTCTACAAGAAATATTACTCTGGAATATAGTTACTACAAAACAAAAACCTGATTAGGTAGTCCGCGAGGTCAAATATATAATGGAGTAGAAGACTCTCAACACGAAAAACGTAAAAGATGTGTACGGCAAACGCAATTAGGTACAAGTTGTTCTTCCTGCTTACTTCAATTTGATAGCTCCAGCACTGCTGCGCTGCGCGATACTCCAAGCGGGTCCGAGTGTGTATGGGATGTGCAAGGGAGCGGGGGGAGGGGGCAGAGGTTATGGCACAGCTCCCTAATTGAGGCACACACACACAAGCGCGCGCGAGCACACACACACACACACACACACACACATACACGCACGCACACGTTGCGTCACGGTGGACACGAGGAGGCGCAAACCCACCCACACTCTTGTCTACTCCACTTTCGCACGCGTTGCGCTCATCAATCACAAATACACTCTGTGCAAGAACTTCGGGACGCGAAATCCCAGCAGTGGCGTGTACTCTGTTCCAAGGTCAATGAAAAGCATGACCCTACCTTAAAAACCGAGGGTGGAAGTCTGTCTTTATATTTTTGTTATCGTCACACAATGTGGCCGAGGGCGGCGCCAAGCGCAAGCCGCTGGGGGTAGCTCCGGCCACGGAGGCACTACCCCGCTACCGGAGGAGGTGCGAGCGAGCCAACCCCACCCACCGGAGCGAACACGTACACCACTCGCTCATTTTATACTCTGCTATATAGCTAGCAATATTTTCACATTTACTTTTCAAAAACGTGTTTCTTTCTGCGGTCTTTCATGATACTTTGCAATTTATTGCAAGTGATAACAGGAGGAGAATAATACTGCGAGTCATCGCAGC
The DNA here is from genome assembly GCA_029379305.1 of Frankliniella fusca. Taxonomy (NCBI): domain Eukaryota; kingdom Metazoa; phylum Arthropoda; class Insecta; order Thysanoptera; family Thripidae; genus Frankliniella; species Frankliniella fusca. The sequence goes on along the minus strand of JAHWGI010001430.1, from coordinate 2,852,069 downwards.
GACCACGAGATCTAGGTACCCACGGAGGGCAGCGTCGAAAATTCGAAAGTAAGCAGCGACGCGGGGTGCAAAGAGATACAAGACACTCGCGCTGAGAAATCAAGGGAATTCAGCGGCAGAGCGGCGCGCGCGGGGAGCACGGCTCCGGCCGGCCGGACTTTCTTCTTCTGAACTCGTCGACCAGTTCATCCGCCTCCAATTTCATTCATTTCCTACCAATTCCCACGTTGGTGGTGTGTTTTCCTAGCGGAGTACCGACCGACAAGCGCCCTGCCCCGCCCCGCCCCGCCCAGCCCCGCCTCATACGAGCGAATTTAATTACTCCAATGTTGCGAAACGTTCGCTTTCCTCCCGCTGGCCGGCTGGCAGCGGCCGGCCACTTTCATGTGTACGCTTATAACGCGCGCGCAGGGCGGGGCAGGACACGGCTATCGCGCCGCATTCTTCCTTTTCTGTGTACCTCTGAAAACCCCGCACCGGCTTGTCACACACTGTAATCAGAGGTGTTTAACTGCACTGGCACTCAAAAGAGTGGCGCACATTCATCCGACAAAGGTTTTGCACTCTTCGGTCACAAAAATAACATAAACAGGGCCAATCCAACAAAGCGTATAAAATAATTAACACTGAAGTCATTAGTCATCACTCTTGTGTGTGCCAGTTTGACATTTTCTGATATTACGCCTGCGACAGGAGTTTAACAGAACTAGCACTGCAGGCGGGGCTGGGATGGTCATTACGGACGGCGCGCGCATCTTCACACCTCATTTGCTCAGAGACGCGTGAATGGGTGACTGGAGGTGTAGAGGAGGAGGAGCATGGGGGGGGGGTGACCTATTACAACATGCTCGCGAGCCAGACAGGTGCAGGTACCAATGCCATCGGTCCGGAGCCGCTCTATGGACAACTGATTCCCGGCACTGCACACGCAGAGAGAGAGAGAGAGAGAGAGAGAGAGAGAGAGAGAGAGAGAGAGAGAGAGAGAGAGAGAGAGCGAGAGAGAGAGAGAGAGAGAGAGCGATGCCCTCAGTTCAAGCTCTGCCGCGGATTTCTCTGCACCAGTCCAGCTCGGGCCGCTCGCGCAGTGCAGTGCAGTGCAGTGCAGGTCGCGTTGCCTGCTTCATATTAAGTTACACGACTCGCTCGCTAGGCGGCCGATACTGTTTAGCCGTTCGCTACAAGCGCAGCGCGAGACTGACGACTTATTTCCCCGGCGCGGCTTCCGCGTGCCGCGCGGGCGCAGCGCAGAGGCTCACCTCAGCGCGGTCCATACCGCACAGCAGGGCGCCCCCCCCCCCCCCTCCTCCACTCCGGCGGGGCGCATGTGCACGCTGCACGCACGCTCACTTGGTCGAAAAATTCCGAGGCGTACGGCGTGTTCCTGCGCCGACCGCGCCGCGCCCGCACCGCGCCCTGCAGACCACGGCCGCGGTCTGCATCCGGAGCGGCGTCCGCGATCCAGGCGCGCCCATCATCATCATCATCATGGACCCAGTTGTTTCGGATGCAATATTCACGCTGGGTAAAATTACGAGAATAACTCGGTCTCGACCGGTGTACCGTTCGTTACCGGGACTCCGCCTAGCCACAACCAGTGTTGCCACATAAGCAAAGGGCGAAAATTCCGACCATTACACCGGTGTGACAAAAGTTAGCAGGCAGGTTTGCGGAGATACCCGTCTGCTGCCCGCCGGTGTCTCCATCGGATGTAACACCGGCCCAGGGAGGGGGAAACATCTCCGAAAATTTTGTACACCTCAAGATTCAGAAAAAATTAGGGAAATTCAGAAAAATTCAGCAAAACTTAAGGTGAATTCAAGTAAAATTTCACAAAAATTAAAAAAGTGTGTACACTAAAATTCAGAGCAGTTTTCCCCCCTCGCACCTCGCACTGCGCACTGGCCACACCAGGCAGCGGGCTCAGGCTGCGAGCGCCTGGTGGGTAGGCAGCACCGCCCGACCCCGCCGTGCCGCGGGTCTGCCTATGCACAGGCGCCCCACGAGCGCCCGGGCCGCCCGGGCTGTAGGCAGCACCGCGCAGCACGCCTGCGCCGCAGGACAGTCTATCCAAGGTCGGCGGAGTCCTGACAGGGCGCATGCTCGATAGGTGACGTGTTTTAAGATCCCTCCGAGGGGGACATCACTTCGATTTTGCCTGTACACTGACTTTTGACTGAAGATTGACAAATGACTGCGAATGACTGAAAATGACTGAAATTTGACTGAAAATTTCAGGAGTTTGACTGAAAATGACAGGAATTCGACTAAAAATAACAGGAAGCGAAATAACACAGATGACTAAAAATGAATGGAGTGACTAAAAAAATGGCTGGAGCGATTGAAAGTTGACTGAAGTGACTGAAATGCGAGGGGTGCCCAACTGTGGTAATCAGGTGTACACAGACTTGGTAATCACTGGTAATCACTGGTAATCCCTGCTAATCCCTGCTAAACCAGACACTCGTAAGAGTCATTTCAAAGGACAAATTTGTCGATTGAGATATGCATTTTTGTGCACATTTCACCTAATTGCAAACGCGCATGTTTCGATGTCGAATTTGCATCCCTTCCATGGGACAAAAATATAATTTGTCCGATCATAGAACGCAAATTTGTTACTTGCAAGATAAAGAATTAGGAACCATAAAGATGTGCACGAAAATGCATCTTTCTCGGAACCAAAATGGCAGTTTAGATTTAGAATGCAGGCTAATCATTATTGACAATCTTTGGTAATCTTTGGTAATCATTGGTAATCCTTACAATTTGGTAATCCGGTGTACACATTTTTATGGAGTTGGGCACCCCTCGCTGAAATGTCACTTAAACTTGTGTAATTCATGATTGAAGCCTGTTCTCACACATGAAGCCTGGTGGATAGGCAACTCGTTCAATCTTTTGACGCCGCCGATCAACAGAAGTGGCTAGAAAGTGACTGAAAATGACCGAATGACTGAAATGACTGAATGACTGAAATTGACTGAAGTGTGTTTTTAGAGCGTGTACACTGACTGAACGAAGTGATGTCCCCCTCGGATCCACTCGGATCCCTCCCTCCGCGGAGACACCGGACAGCCCGCTTGGCTCGACGGTGTACCGCGCTCACCTGCCTGGCCCGGCCCGGCCCGGCCGCTTGCTAACGCGCTCACGCACACGCCGCGCGGCGGCGTTATTCGCGCGCTGAATGACGCGTGAATAACGCCTCATCGGGATGACAAATGTTTGCGTCACGGACGAAACAAAACAAATCTCGCCGACACGGCGCGGCCGCCCCGCCTCGACGCCGTGGCGAAAGGCAAGGATGAGGTGAGGCGGGGTGAGGCAGGGTGTGGCGCGGCGGGGCGGGGCGAGGCGGGGCGGGGCGAGGCGGGGCGGGGCGAGGCGGGGCGGGGCGGGGAGGTGCAAGGCGGAGTTGCGAGGCGCATGGTCCACGGTCCACGCCGGCAAATCGTCATGAAGTGGCGCAAAACTCTGCGAAGCGTTTATTCGACTGTGGCGCACGTGACTGCCGGGGCTAAAAGCGGCACCAAATTTTTATTTCCCCCTTTCTAGCTGATGATACATTTAACTAAAACGACTTTCTGTGTAACCTGAAAAGAAATACCAGTACACAAGTTTTTTTAGCTTGTTTCCGACAGCGAGCAGCGAGTGTCACAGAATACTATATGGAGAATTATGCGTATCCCTACCGGTCCGAACCCTTTTGCAGCTTTGTCTTCACGCCACTGCGAGGATGCACCTCGAGCCCAGACTTAACGTTTGCGGCAGACAACAACCTCAAACCTTGATATACCCACAACACGCTCTTCAAATATTACGACGTTTCTTGTAGTATCATCTGCTTCCAATACCGATCTTGGTTGAGATGTTTTTTTTTTTTTGCCTTTCGACCGTCTTATCATTCGGTGCGCCGCCCAGAGCACGAAACAAACATTCTCACCACACTACTCTCTTCACGCTTCGTCTCGGAGTACAATATGCGCTACTAAAAGCACCGCACAGACCGTGTCAAGACAAACATGAGTGCAGCAATAAAGCCTACTTGCACCACGAGCCGGGCCGGGCCGCGGGACAGGACAGGCCCAGGGCAGGGGGCCCAGAGCACGGGGACGCTGCACCCCGCCGCACCCCGCCGCGCCCCGCCGCACCCCGCCCCGCGCCACCGGCCACGCCGCGCCGGAAGAACGAATCTGTTGCAGTAATGGTCCCTTCCCCTCCCTGCCCCCGCCCGCTGTCGCCTCCCCCCCCCCCTCCAGGCTCCGCACCGAAACCTATTGTAAAGTCGTGAGAAATAGTGCAACGCTCCGCGCTTACCGTTGCAGGGCCGTGGAAAAGAAGCGCGAAACAGAAGTAACGCAGAAGGCAAGGGACACAAAGACACAGCGGGCCGGGGACGCCGGCGGCGCTTCCTGCTGCCAAACTGCTTGCCCCACACCGACGCATAACGAACTCCCGCCAAAAACAAAAACACACAGAGGGAGCGGGAGGGAAGGAAAAAAAATACCGTGGAGAAAACCGCCACTGCTTTCCTCTGGCGAGTTGAGCAAAAATGTTTCCGTCAGAATGAGACATCAGCCCTACTCAGCGCCCCGCCCCATCACGCTCAGGGTTTTTAATATGATGATCATTCTCCTCGCGAGGGCAGTAAACGACACACGGCACGATAAGCGTCCGGGCCGGATGATCCGAGTGACGCAACGAGTGTAAGAAAAGAAAGTCCGTGCCGCGGCGTCCGAGTCGCGATGACCCGCCATGAGCCGCAGCTCCTCATGACCAGTGAGTGAGAGATGGCGAGCGAGGCGGGGCGGGGCGGGGCGGGGCGGGGCTGGAAGTCTCACCTCTGCATTCCACAATCCTTTATTGCACGCAATCAAAATTCTATCCCGTGCGACATGTCGCCCTGCAGAGCGAAGTTACACCGGAAAAACAAAGGTAGGACACATACCGCATTCAAAAGGCGCTATTTGTGAAAGATGTATTCTATTTTGTTTCCCTTTTATTTTTCCTTTTTTCAAAATACTTCCCTACGTGGGCATTACACTATTATTCTGACGCTTTCCATCAGATTCATCTGAAAAGTCGGCGGCGAAAGAACCTACATGTGGTGGGGATATGACTCAGTTTTAAGAAAAAACGAATTAGTTAAAATACTATCTTACTAAACGTTGTTCCTGATTCCTGAGACATGATCTATGCTAAAATGTTTGATAAGTGTGATTATATGAAAACTAAATTGTAGTTCCTTCAGTTAGTCAGGCAATATTACGGGAAAAAAAATATATAAATAATACTTATGCTTTGCAAATTAACGATACTAATGACACATATTTTTATAAATTTTTTCAGTGTATCCGGTATTGCTGAACATGGCCAACATCGAATCAAAAGAAAACGTACAGCGCACGTAAGGAAAGAAAAGTAATAGATACTTTTTGTCTTTTTTCTAATGCAAAACGCCCGCTGGTTTGAAAGTAAAACATTTTTGGTTTTGTTCTCTCAGTGGTGAGAGTGGGTCTACGAGGACATTGACTGGACTGTCCACTCAGACATGCCCTCCCTGGAGTGGAGGCACAGACCCGCGGACAGGCGGACCCGGCGGACGCACGCGACGCCGCAGGACGCCGCCAATGCAAGTAACATTGACCCTCTGCTCGCCTCGTCTGCTCGCCCACAACACCCCCTCGCCTCCCCCACCCGGAGAGAAAACAAATGCAGCATGCTCAGCAAATAGTAATTACTTTCAAACTACTCATTTCTCGCGCCTTTGGCCGCGTCGCGCCCGCCTCGGCCAACAGCTGGGTGCCGCGCGACCCGCGAGAGCTTCTCCACGGCTCCATACTTCTGTCACGGTTTCAGAGGTTCGACGACCCAAAGAGGAGGACGGATAGGGGGCGGGCGAGGGAGGGGGGGGGGCAACATCTAAAGCGGCCCAAGGAGGGGGGGGGGGGCAGCACAAAGCGGTAGAGAGGGGGGGAGGGGGGGGATATGAATCAGGCGCTGCTGGTGGTTCCCCGCTGGGTGCAACTCTACAGTGGACCACCGCGCCGCGGTCGAGAGGCAGGCAGAGAGCGGAATATACATCACCGCGCAAACTCACATGATTTCTCCAGTAAAATAAAGAAAGTTCCATTACTTAAGCTTGGGAAAAGCTGTTCCGGCAGGATTTGCGAGACGACCCACGCAAAACTTAGACCGAGGTTAGAAGCAGCAGTCTGCGGATTTTACGACTCAATTGTTCCGAGGACAGATATTATTATGGAGGCCGATCGGGTACGTACCAGGTATTCCTTGGCCTTCTGCTGCAGCTCGTGGTACTCCCAGCTGCTGCCGACGCGCAGGTCCAGCGGCTGCAGGCGCCCCTCCATCTCGCGCACCCAGCGCCGCAGGCAGCGCACCTCGTGCTCCACGTCTGCAAGAGGAGAAGGGAGTCAGTCAAACTCCATCAACAACTCATGAGAAGCAACTTAAATCATATAACGGAATAAACTAGTAGCAGTCATAGACTGGTGGCTGAGCGTTACGACCTCTTACGGGTGTGTTTACCAAAAGCCAACACAAGCCACACAAATTTCTCATCGAAGTCACATTTAGGGCAGACAGCTTTCAAAGTAAAACAAATATTGTTCACAACTCAAAAACAAAAATTTCATACCGAGAAATTATTATTTTAAAAACTATTACAATAACAAAAACCATCAGTCAATACTTAAGATGTCCAATTCATATTTCAAACATTATCACAATTCTATTCTTGATTTCGTCTTTGAAATTAATATACGTGATGTTGGTAGACAGAGGTGAACCAAAGTCACGAAATCGACGACGGTACGTGCATTCATCGAACCGACCACTGCGGGTTCGCGGATGAATTCAAGTTTAGCTCTGTTTCTTTAAAATTGAAGTTTAAGTTCGCTCAACAAATATCGTTTTTCCTCTGATACGAAGGCTGATATTGAGCCCGTAACGAGGGTTAAGGAACAGGAAACAAACTGTATACACCTGTTTAAACAAGACGAGACATTAAATACGAAAAAAGTCGACAATAAAGGATATAATTTTAAAAATAAAATTTACATTTTCAGCGTTTTTGAAGAAATATTAAACGTTACGACTTGTTAGCCCACACATGATGTCATCGTTAGCCTTCTGGTGATGAAATCTCTTTGTAGCGCTAATTTATTGCAAACAAAAGTGTTCAAATCTGTCACACTGTCTCGAATTGTCTAGAGACAATCATCTGTACACTTTTTGGGCCTGATCTACACCCCTCGGCCCGTACGGCTGTGCGCGCTGGACCGAAGGCAATCAATAAGAGTGCGTAAAGTTATCAATTTTGTTAACACGGAAAGATTTGTACTCTTAAATTCTTACTAAACAATTATTGTATTACAAAGAATTCTGTGGAGCCTTAACACAAAGCAATTTTCTTTCTTGTGATACAAAGAAAAAGTCTTTGTAATATAAAGAAACATTTTTGTAAGACAAGAAAATTTCCTGTATATTACGGTTGCACAGAATTCTTTGTATTACACGAACAATTTCTTTTTAGAAGATGTAGAGTGTGAGGAAAATTCACATCATCAATATCAGAAGCCGTGGGGCGCTAATTACTTTTCCCGAACCCACCCTCAGCCTCCGGCAATTCGAGATCGACAAGATCTACTAACGCTACTCTGAGTGCCCGGGGCGTAGGCAGCCTATACTACACTGCGTAGGTCCCGTCCACAGGTCAAACCCTGTCGGGTAGGCAGCCCAACATGCTTCAGCCACGAGCGCCGTAGAACTAGGCAACACACCCAACACTGCTCTCAGCGACTTAACGGGGGCAATAGCGTTCAGGTACTGCACTTAGCTCCTCCAGTGTAGGCAGCCCATCCTGCACTGCCCATAGCGCCTATAAGCGCCTAGAGAGTAGGCAGCCCATCTTGCGTTGTCTCCAACCCTGCTCTCCTTTAAGCGCCTGGCACATAGGCAGCCCATTCTGAATTCCCCTTGGCACCTCACGTGTACGTTGCCTATACTAGTATTCGGCGCCCAGCGCGTAGGCAGCCCATCTTGCACTCCCTTTGGCACCTCACGTGTACGTCACATATCGTGGTATATTCCCTTGGGCGCCCAGCGCGTAGGCAGCCCAAACTGCATTGCCCTGCTGGCCCCATGCGAATAACGAGTCCCCCTTGGCGCCTGCGCGTAGGCAGCCCAGCCATCCCGCTTTCATTCCCCTTGCACGGCGGCGCCCAGCGCGTAGGCAGCCCATCCTGCATCGCCCCGTCTGGTCTGGCCGCATACGAATAACGAGTTGCCCTTGGCGCCCACCACATAGGCAGCCCATTCATCCTGCTTTCAACTTCCTTGTACGTAACCTACCCAGCTGTTCGGCGCCCAGCGAGTAGACAGCCCATCCTGCATCCGCCCTGGCGACTCGTGTGTACGCAGCCCATCTTGCTTATTCCCATAGCGCCTTGCATGTAGGCAGCTTTTCCTGCTCTAGCGTTCCCCTGCCCTCCTCGCCCGGAGCGCTCCCTTGCTCCCCTCGGCGCCTGGCGCGTAGGCAGCCCACCGTCCCCGCTACTCACCCGCTCCCAGCTCCCGCGGGCTGGCCATGGCTCGCTCCAGGGTGTCCCACTTGGCGTTGAGGTGCTGCGCCCGCCAGGTCACCTCCTCGGTGAGCTCGGGGCAGCGCTGCAGCAGGCGGGTGGACTGCTCGTTGAAGAGCCGCCTCCTGAAGCCCTCGCGCTGCAGCCGCTCCGTGTGGCTCTGAGGGCAAGAGTGCCGTGGCGCCGGTAAGTACCTCTGGTACCTCACAGCGCTCGCAAGAGCAAGCGCACCCCTAACGCTGCAGATCGGGGGGGGGGGGGGCGAATCACTTCTAGAAATCATTGTACGGACCCCCCCCCCACCACCACCAAAAAAATAAATAATCAAAAACAAAGTTTAAAAATAATCAAAATAAAATCAAGAAGAAAGATACAGAAAAATCTGAAATATCGAGAAAAATGATTTAAAAAAAAAAAACGATATAAAATTGGAGGGGGGGGAGTCTGAAATGGTGGTAAAAGATCCAAATTTATCAAAAAGTGACAGAAATTCTAATGAAAATATCAAAAAAAAAAAAAGAGAAAAAGAAGACACTGTACACATTTGGTATGAGTGATAACCCCCTCGCTGCGCTCGCTGCCGCTCCTTACCGTCCGCAGCGCCCGGTCCGCCACCGTCTCCTCCTTGGCGTACACAGCCTCTTGGATACTATTCAGCCAGGAGTAGAGTTCCAAGAAGTGTGCGCTGAGCTGGGCGAAGCTCCAGTCCTCGTCGCCGTGCCTGGAGCCCCGGCTGGGGCCCGCCGTGTACACTGACAGGTCCCCGCTGGCCTCCTGGGGAGGACAGTCGACAACGCGTTCGGGTTATCAATGTCAATCAGTCTACACCGAGGGGGAAACAATTCTGAAATTTTTGTACACCTCGTAATACAGGGAAATTCAGGAACATTAAGAAAAATTCAGAGAAAGTCAGGGAAATGTACAAACATTTTCAAGATTTTTGGGAGAAATTCACGCAAAACTTCACAACAATTCCCGAGAATTAAACAAAAATAAAAAAAAAGAAACACTGAAAATTTGCACACACCAGTGAGTGGTTTCCCCCTTGGTCTACTCGTTGCGGTACACCACACGTGACCATCTAAAACTAACACCTACCTTGCAGGTGTCGATGAGCTGGCTGTCCATGAGGTAGTCGTAGTCGCTCTGCAGCGCCGCCCAGAACTCGTCCTTGCCTCCCCAGGAGCGCCTCCACGTCTCCTGCTCGGGGTCGCGCGTCCTGCGCTTCTTGGTCAGCGAGTCGTAGGGGCGCTGCAGCCGCGCCGCCAGCTCCGGGCCCAGCGCCGGGGCCGGGCCCAGCGAGGACAGCGAGAACGAGCTCTTCATCGCCGAGTTCTCGAAGCCTGGGGGAACACACGAGAAATACGTTCAGAGTGACACACTCGTCGCAAGACTTGGGGTAGGGTAGGGCCAACACAAAGACATGTCTGCTGCGCAGATATTGTTAAATTAACTGATCGTACGTATTGAGAGGATTAGATGTTTGAAGAAGAAAAATAGGACTATTACATACCAGCCCAAGTACAGGAAGGCAATAAAATAAGTTTTAAGGAATTCCCGGAGAAAGAGGGGGAGGGGGGGAAATAAGAGGAGGGGGAAAGGGTTGAAGGTCGGAAATGACATGGAAGAAGTAGGAGCAGTGGTCGTGAGTAGAGGGGGAGGGGGCGGAGAAGGCAATGGGCAGCAATGGGCCACAATCACAAACACGAGACAAATTCAAGTCACTCAGCAGGACACCAGACGCGGGACGGTGCAGGGTGTCACTCCTTTACGAGTCCGCGAGGGCTCTAGGTGAGATGCCTGCCTGGCTGAGCTGTCTAGATTTTTATTTTGAAATAGGATTGGAATTAGCTCAGCAAATGCTGTGCGGTAATCCTCTACAGGATCGCGGTCCACTCAGCGGGACGCACCATGAGAAAGGCTTTCCCCTTGGACGAGAGCACAAGTGCACACACACGAGATCGGGACGCGCCGGGCCGGGCCGAGCCGGGCGCCACTGGTTTGTCTGTCAGCAGCTGCGCCTCAGGAGAGAAGCCGAGAGGAGAAAACCAAACCAGATGAGTCGATCTCCTTGTTGTTGTGGGGGAATTGGCTTGTTACGGCGGCAGTCCAGTCGCCGGACAGCAGCGGACGCACGCTGCGCAAGCGCTGCAAGCGCTGCAAGCGCTGCAAGCCCGTCCCGCGAGCGCTGGGATAGGAGCACGGGGCGGGCAGAGGAGACCGCTCGGCGGCTCGGCGCGGACCCATCTGCATGTACCGGACCCCGGTGCGCTGCAGCCGTTACTCTGCCATTGCCGATTCCGTCTCCTTCCGCCGCGCAACTTCGATACGAGCGTTTAGTGTGGTGGCGGTGGCGGTGGCGGATTGCCTCCCTATCATGCGAAGGGCAGCGAATATCAATCGACCTTCGCGGCTAAATCCCCTTTCTCGCGGCCTACGGGGGGCGCAGAGCGGCTCTCCTCCGCGTGTTCACTTGAGGATCGAGGGTCTCAAGAGTTGGAACGTCTGCAAGCACCGTTAATGCAAGTCAAAGCCCTGTGCGCTCAAGTGCGAGAGCAGAACGCGAGTGTGTGTGTGTGTGTGTGTGTGTACGTGTAGAGGCAGAAGCGCCCTCCATACCGCAACACAACAAGCCTCCCTGTACACGGGCAGCTGGTCCAGCAATAGCGCCACTGACCGCCATTCTCACCGCACAGGCCCGCGGAGCGCGTGGAGCAGAGCGCAAGGAGGGGGGGGGGGGGAGAGACGAGCTGGGGTGGGGTGGGGTGGGGTGGGGTGAGGCGGGGCGGGGCGGAGCCGAGCGGGAGGCGCCGGCGCCGGCCCGCGTTTAGTTCCGTCACGTACCTCCCGGCATGGCGGTGACGTTGAGCGCGGAGTCGGAGCGGTGCAGGCGGCGGCGGCAGAGGGGGCGGCGGGGGCCTGCCGCCCCGGGCGCTACTGGCCCCTCAGCGGGGCGCCGAGCGGGGCCGGCGGGGTCCTCGGCGCCCTCGGGGGGGGCGCGCGCTGTCGCCATGTCCGGGCCGCGCGGGCGGGGGCGGGGGCGGCGCGGGCGCGGCGGCGGGCTGCTGGGCGCGGTACCTGGAGCGGCGGCCCCGGCGCCACGGACCCGACCGTCTGCAACAGGCAAACACAAATGAGACACACACGTACAAAGTAACATGTTTCGAACGCACTATAGGAGAAAGAGAGCACTTTTTTAAAGTGACGTTGCCTCCTTGAATAGACATATAATCCGCGACGCGTGCGCTCTGACGAAACTGCTCCCTTTTTCGTCGAATTTCTTTTCCCAGGAGCTAGCTGGGCGCGAGGGCTCAAACGAAACTGAAAGGACCGCCGCCGCCGGGCCGTCACTTTCCCGGCCGCACAGAGAATAACATTGCGCGTGCGAGAGGTGAGGCGCGGCCAATGCGGTACTCCCTCGGTACGCCCTCGGTACGCCCTCGGTACGCCCACGGAATGACCTTTCACACCGCGCCCGCCCGCCGGCCGGACCGAATAAAAGATCAGGGCGGGGCGGGGCGGGGCGGGGCCGGGCGTGTTGCACACGCATGCAAAGCGGAAGCCGCACGCGCTTCGCTCACGCCGTGAAAAGCGCCCCACACGTCAATAGTGCCGCTTCGTTCGCACACCCTCATGAGGAAGAAAAAAAGAACGAAATGTTATTTTTGCAGCAGGCGGTGATGGCAGACGCGGCGCGCGCGGCCGCAGATGGTTACGCCTGTGACGCCAGCTGCGCACTGTTTGCTTTGAGTTTGCATTGCGAGTGAAGCATACATACAGTGCGAGTGTTGCGGTGTTACAGAAAAAGACGCAACGTTTGCAAGCACACGTGTTATTGGCGCCCAAAGCCAGCAGCTATGGAAGGAAGCTGCACGAACATTAGAACACCGATTTTACCTTTGCACTGAACCTTACAAAGAGATTGAAGACCTACCTACAATAACACCGCAACGTACGTAAGACGTCTTTCCAGTTACACCCGCAGTGACAAGTATGTAGTTTTTGGTGCCTTCTACCCGTTGTTCTGTGCCGGGCTCCGCTCACAAGTTTCGCCGTCACGCTACGGCCGCAACCCGAGCCCCGTGGCCTGAGGTCTGAGGTGCATTGTGCGTGCTGCGCCGGCTGCGCCCCGCACCCCGCACGGCTCGGCCAGGACCAGGCCCGGCTGACCGGCTAGGCCGAGGCAGATCTCATTTCAGCCTAACCTTTGCTGAGCAGACCCGCACCGCGGGCAGCCCAAGAGCCCAGGCGGTCTAGAAAATGTGACACGCAGGGTAGAGACTCGAGCACGACCCGCGGTCTTTGTATAAGAAGTGTTAAGCTTGAAACCAGCAAATAGAAAAAATAATAATTTCAGTTTGTTCCGAGGTTTGGTCGATGGGGGGCCTCACGGAGAAAACGACGTCTTGGTTTCCACGCCGTTGTAGGAAAAACCAAGCAGGTCTTATGGAAACAGCACACAGGGTTTTCGGACTGCTTGAAAAGCAAGGACGAAGTTTTTTCCGTGCTCAGTTATGGGCAATCTGTTGTACACCCAGTGAGGCGTGGCGTGGTAATCCATAGGCAACCTTCAAAAATCTACCGAAAAATGGTAGAAAAGCAATCTTTATGATGAACTTGAGGCGTCATGGCTAGAAAAAAGGCAAGGAAAAAGAGAAAGAAAAAAACACCAGAGGTAATCTGGCCTCCAAATGTTCACACATAAAACTGAGTCATAGTTTTCAGGCAGCCAAGGTTTTCTTAAAAAGAAAATGCATTGCAGTGTCTTGGTTTTTCCAAAACTAATTGAAAACCAGGACGAGGTTTTTTTTTTACCGTGTTCTTTGTATGAAATAATAACTCAGTAGTACTTTAATAAATTGATTTAGTATTTTGGCTTTAAGAATTTTAAAATATGTCCAAAATTTTGTATGAATGCTCCAACAACATTTTCAATTTTCGAGACAAACACAATTTAACGACGCAAGTGCATTGACCGCGTCGGTTGCACTTGATTACAACTGAAAGTGTTTCGGCGCGTGATGATAAATTAAACGAAACCAGTTTCCGACTGAGACTCATCTGCGTGCCAGCAGGAGAGGATTTCGGGACTGCGGCACCCGCGCCCAAGAGAGAAAGACGGAGAGAGGAGATGAAGGCGTGTTAGAAACTGTTGATAGAGTGAGATGGAGAGGCGCCGTTCCAAACGACATTATAATGAGGGCCAGCTATCTATAATAAGCGATATCCCTTTGGTCCAGACTCACACTCTGCTAATGTCGTACTCTCATCTCTGGACCCCACGCCTCCTCACGTAACCTGACTTGTGAGAGGGAAATCTATCCAGCAGTAGAAGGACCACTTCAATGATCTGTTACAGACGAACATCTTACAGCATGAAGTCATCGCGTCACGTCTAAGGAAGCAACGAATATTCTTAGACGTTTAGTTCACAGCACTTTGCATCAGTTTACGTCTTCAGCTAAAAGAGTACCGTACATCTTTAAAACATGAGCCAAGTAAGCGCGCTGGAACAGGAACAGGGATAACTTCTAAATTAGATTTTTTGAAAAAATATTATCCTGGTTTCCTCATCATGATTCAGCCAACAATGACTTGCACGACCAAGACGACGTCTGGTCTGAGGCACGCAGAATGTCTGCACGCTCTACGCCGTGCGTGTATGATGATCCTTCATGTGACTAATCCATGTCCTGATGAGATAACCTTACTCGGAATAGGAAAGTTTAATTCTAAATTTGTAGAAACCACACCAAAAGCAAAAAATTTCAGCGTGCCGGATACAAAGAGCGTTTCTTTTTTTTCTTTTTTTTAAATCTTGTAAACGTTTGTCTGACGAGGCAATTTTGTCATCACATGCCCTGTTGACTGGCAAGTGCAACGATCATCATACCAACAGCCGAAAACAAAAGAGCCTCAATTTCTAAGCTTTATTACTTCATTATATTTTTCCTGCCCCACTACTTGCATGCGTCCCACCATTGCAGCGCGCCTGTGCTTTGCATACAGTCAGCGGCTCACCCACGATGGATGGCCATCCAAGCCCGAGCCAACGCCCGAGGTATAAGACGTGCGCCAGAAACTTTTCGAATCTTTTGCACGCTTCTACAATCTTCCTTTAAGTTTTCGTTACATGAGAAATTAGATAAAGCAGTCTATCGATCCCGCCCAGCAGCTCATAGATCCAGCTGGTGGCTAAGGTCGAGGTTCCCGCCACCACAACGCTCCACAAATGCATCTAATTAAACAGCGGTCTGTTTCACGAATGACGGCGTGTACCTGCGGTGGAGGCGGCAGCCAGACCGGGGGCAGCGGGGCGCGCGGGGCGCGGGCGGCCGGGCCTCCGCGGGCTCCTGCAACAGGAAAGTGACCCGAGGGTGTCACAGGGGAGCCGGCCCGGGGCGGGGGAGACTAGACCCGCCGATAATTGATCATTACAAACGGAAAAAGGTGATATCAATTTCCGTGCGGAGATGAGACGGAGGCACGCCGGCCCAGGCGCTGGGAACGCCAAGGGTGTGAGGGACAATGGGCACTGCCATGGGCAGAGCGGAGAGGGGGTTAGGTGGAGCAAGAGAGAGGGAGAGAGAGAGAGAGGGGGGGGGGGGTGAGAGCGGGAGCGGGAAGACGTACCAAAGAGGTTTGATAAGGACGACAGTCGGGCGGTGTAGGTTCCTGATTCCTGATTAGATTAGAAAGTTTCAGGGTAAGAGAACCAAAATTATTTTCGAGCAAAGAAAGAAAACGTGTCCCCTTCTAATCTCCGAGTTTGCATCTTATTGAAGTCCGAGAACGATTAGCGAGACCAAAATGCCTGTTTATGTATTCTCCTTGTGTCCGCGGCGGCCGCGGAGTATAGACTGCGGACACGAGCGCGGGGGAGGGGAGGAGAGGAAGCCGGCCGTTATTCATCGCGAGGTCCATGAGCAGAATCAGCGCACACATGCTTTAAATATTTCTTGTTGAAAAAAAAAATAATACATCCACAACCGCTAGGCGCGCACACACACACTCCCGTAAGCAATCGTCGCCAGCCAGCCCCACCCCCTGCGATCCTATCTTTTAAGATTGTGATTATTGGCGCAGGGGGTACATCAGGGGCACGGGGGGCTGAAAAAAATTAAATGACGTCTTGGCGGGGTGTGGCGGGGTGTGGGGGGGTGTGGCGGGGTGTGGCGGGGTGTGGCGGGGCTGGACTGGGTGAGGCGCAGAGGACGCGCAGAGAGCGCACAATGGACCCGGCAGAATGCAGCCTCCGCATATTAACTTTTCAGCAACGAAATTCCCGTGAGGTTTTGTTCGCCATGGAATCCGTGTGAGGCTATAGCCGGCTCTAACTGTCTCGCTCGCGGCGTGGCGCGCAGTGAGGCGGGCGGGGCGGGGCGGGGCGGGGCGGGGCGGGGCGGGGCGGGGCGGGGCGGGGCGGGGCGGGGCGGGGCGGGGCGGGGCGGGGCGGGGCGGGGCGGTGAGGGGCAGCGCGGGACCTCCGGGTCGCTGGCCGGTGCCCGTCCGGCCGCCCTCGTCCCGCCCCGCCCCGCCCCGCCCCGCCCCGCCCTGCCGCAGCCCGCTGCACCGCTGCCTGCCCTGCATGCGATGCCCCCTGCAGGCGAGATGCACAAATTGCGACTACTCCTAATCGCTGCGCTCGATTGGTCGCCCCCTCCCCCCTCCCCCCTCCCTCACCTCTTCTCTAGACTACCACCGGCTAAGCCACGCGATGCCAACCAACCGCAAGACTTACATCGACTGCATTTTTCAGAGTGCCTCACCCGACCATCCCCCCGAGTAACCAAAGGCAGCAGACAGGTGTGGAAATCGAGCCGAGCAGCTCAGGATGCCTACCCTGCCCTGAGCCCTCCCATATGTGCCACACGCCTCATACCCCGGCGTGCACCCCGAGTCCACTAAAAAATTAATAGAAATGGAGAAAATCGGCGAGCGCGGCGTTACGCTGCACGCAATGTTTGCGCTGGCGAGCGCTGCGCTCGGCTGAGAGAACACGAGCCTGGGACTCGCGCCAAAAGTATTAAACGCCACACAAGGAAATGCCGAAACAATGCAATTTTACACTGCACGAGGCATATAGGAGCTTTGGGTATAGAGCAGCGGATTTCTGATGCCGAGTTTTTAGTTTCACGCAACGATAAAATACTATAATAAAAAAGAAAGAAAATCGCCAGTGCAAGGAAAGGTGCACAAAACGTGACAGCTCTCGTCGCACCGCACCCCCGGCATAAACATTCCAGCTTTACACCTCGTGAAAGTCCGCGCCTAGCTCGTGTGTCGCCTCGGTAACGGTGGTAACGTCAAACGCGTCAATGGGGCGTCGGGCGGGGCGGGGCGGGGCGGGGCGGGGCGGGGCGTGGCGCGGCGGGGCAGTCACTCGACACTATGCGGTCCACGGAGGGCATCGTCAGAACCCACACCGCAGAGCTGACCGTTTCATTACCCGCAAACGTACACGCCACTCGATCGCATCAGCGAGCGCAGCGCAGGGTTTATACGTTGTGATGCCCCCCCGCTCATAGCATCCAATACCGCTCAGCACTGCTGTCGCCAGGTCCGATATGAGATGTACTCACAGGTGTAGAGAGCAGTGTTCCCACAGGGTCGCTCCAACCGTACCGCTCATGCGGGAGGGACGCGGGACATCCATGAAAACGTTCCCAGCAGGTTACGTGTCAACATAGCAGCACCCGAAGGGAAAACAACTCTCAAAATTTTGTACACCTCGCAATCCAAAAAATTCAGGAAAATTCAGATGATTTCAGGAAAATTCAGGAAAATTAAAAAGAAATTAAAGGAAATTCGAGCACAAATTCACAAAATTTCTATTAAAAATTAAAAAAAGGAAAATCCCGAAAATTTACCAGATTTGTACCCCAAAATTCAGAGTTGTTTCCCCCTTGCGCAGCACACTGCAAGGACCTCGGCGCGGGTGGGGCGCGGTGGCGGCGCGGGGCGGCGCGGGGCGGGGCGCTAAAGCCTGACTGTTTATCAGTCGCACCGCTGCTGCTCCCTTTCTCCCGGCTTGTTGTCGCTGATTATGATTTGTGGCCGCCCAGGCCCGCCCCGCCCCGCCCCGCCCCGCCCCGCCCCGCCCCGGCCGGGGGGTCGGGGGAGGCACGCGCCATGCAGACCAGCGCGCTGCTGGCGCCGCGCCAGCCGCCGACACACAGCCTCTCAGCAACCCCGAGCTGGACACCGACACCCAGAGCCTGCTGGACGGACGGAGGTCAGCACCGGCACACACAGGCTTGGCGCGCTTTGCATATCGCTATGGACTAGCTTTCCCCGCGCGAGGGGGTGTGCTGTGCACTTGTGCACCAGGGCGGCAGGACATCAGGGCTGCACCACCACCTGCCGCCTGTCCGTCCCGTGCGGCGCGAGCCTGCCCGCCTGCCCCGCCGTCCTGTCGCACAGCCCCAGAGAAAGCTGTCCCCACGCACATCATGGAGGCGGAGGGGCTGGTCGGGTCGGAAGGCACGCGCCGTTCACAGCATCTGCCGTCATATACTGAGCGTGCGACACAGCGCCCCCACAGCGAGGGGGAAGCAACTACGTTTCTTTTTATACACCTCGTAATTCAGAAAAATTCGTGAAAAATTCCGAGGGGGCCACCATTTCAGCTGAGGATGTGCACGGGATTACGTGATTACAGGGATCACACATGATTTTTATGGGATTACACATGAATTTCTGGGGCTAAAGCCATTTAAATAAGAGCAATTAGGTGAAATTTAGTGATAATTCTTCGAAATTTGGTTAGGGATTACAGGGATTACACTAACAACTGTACTCAGGAATACGGGGGTGGTGGCCTCATCGGAATATTCAGAAAAATAATAGGCAAATTCAATTCAGGTAAAATTCAATAAAAATCTACAAAAATTTGCGGAGATTCAGAAAAATTTTAAAAATTTGTACAGCAAAATTCAAAGTTGTTTCTCCCTCGGCCCCTTCCGATCGTCCGTCACATCGCTGGCCAAGCACACCAATATGAGCGCACGTGGCGTGCTGGCACAATCTGGAGAAACACTTTGTCAGCCGCGCGGCGCACAGCGGCCTAAAGTACTGATATCGGGCAAACACCATGAACATGGGGAGAGAGCGAGAGAGAGAGAGAGAGAGAGAGAGAGAGAGAGAGAGAGAGAGAGAGAGAGAGCGCAGATATGTGCTTGCAACGGCAACGGTCCCCGGCCGGAGAAATGCCCCAATGACTCAATGACTGATAAGCTAACGACTGCGACACACAAGGTTAGAGGCGACATGAGGCGGGGCGGGGCCGGCACTGGACAAGACACACAGTGCTGCGATACGCATCGGGAGTAATGAACATATCATAGGCCGCGCGCGGCGCGGGGCCCTGTTATTGGCTGCAGATCAAGGACAGTTCGGTTGGCGACATGACGGCGCGCTCTACTCACAGTGCGGGACTGTGTGCTGCAGGACCAGCAGGATCAGCAGGACAGCCACCTGTCGCGCGCTGGGTTCCGCTCGGACTGGTTATTATTGCCCGTCAGTATCATAGCGCCACTGATAACGGCCCGGTATCGGCGCGCGGCCGGCTTACGGCAAGTAGGGCGCCAGGCCCGGCCGGGCGGGCAAGGCTGGCCTATAGCGTCCCGACAGTCAGGTCAGGGCGGGGCACTGTACTTTTACAAAGGAATTCTTGAGCAAAACATGACATATTCCAATTTCTACGTTCTATTTTATATGTTTATACTACCAAAATAACAAGGTTCAGTTCAATGTTATCCCCCCCCACCCCACTCCCGTGAGCATGTAATGGGTTTACCTTTGAATGCACCTCACTTCATCATACCACGACGGCGGGCAAACACCATCGCCGCGCGACGAGCCCCTTCACTCTGCCCCCACCGCGCCCCCTCCACCCTGCGCGAGCGCGCCCAGTGTGTGTGTGTGTGTGTGTGTGTGTGTGTGTGTGTGTGTGTGTGTTTGTGTGTGTGTGTGTTGTGTGTGTGTGTGTGTGTGTGAGCGTGTGTGCACACTCGAGCCCGCTCCACCGCCCGTCCGCGCCCATCCCATGAGGGATGAGCTCTGCACATTCCTATGATTACCTCGCGACCGCACGAGTCTGTCTGTTCCGAGGTGAGGGTGAGGCGCCCGGCGCCCGTACCGCGAGGAGGTGGCGAGGAGGGGCGGGCCGAGGCGACTCCGCCACCGCAATGTCGCGTAATCGATGCGCGCCTCATTCAAACGTCACACAAAATAAAAAGCGACCTTGACCCGAGGGGAGTGGGAGGGGAGGACAGAGAGCTGGGCTCCCGCGAAACGTCCTGACAGTCAGTGGCACCCCGCGGGAGACCCGCGGCAGCACACCGGAACCCGCGTCGCAAAAGCACGCTGACAGCCAGCAGGGTCCCTCGGCGACAGGACGGCAGACGGGCGGGGGCTGGGGCGCTGGCGCTGGCGTGTCGCCCGCCACCCGCGTCCCTTATCCGAATCCTATTCCAGAGACACGACAGGCTTATTCACAACCAACTGTTCCGCGGAGATCGCATTTATATCCAGCTCAACATGAACAACCTGGGCGATGGAACCATGAATAAGAGATCCGTGAGAACTACTGCGCATTTTGCTGCACTCCTCTGATGAGACTTAGCCCACTAGTGACTTTTTCGTTAGCAGGCGACTACAAATTTTAAACTTCGGAAAATATTTAGTATACTAAGTATTCCTTTCAAATTCGTAAGTATTTTACGAACTCTTTTTCTAAGTAACTAAATAGTTAATATTATTGGTAATTGCTAAATAAATAACTAAGAAATTGTGCTTATTACTTAGTAATTTCCTAAGTATTACTGCTGCACAGAATCTTTAGTGGTTACTTACAAAATGTACATAAGTGGGCTGAGAGTGCATGACTTTCGAGACCAAATTTTTGAAATTTCCATGACTTCTTCGAATGCAAGTTTTTTAAAATAATCAACAAGTTTACATTTCAAAATTCTCGGCGAAGCGTCTGAAATATCTCCTACACAGAGTCCCCATCACCCGAATTTTTCCATGACCGCCCCTGTCATTTCGATGACTTTCCATGACAACCTTTTTTTTTCAGCCACTTTCCAGATTTTCCAGACTTAAGCGGGAAGCCTGAAAGCGAACGCGTATAGCAGGTGGCATACTATCAGTCTCATACATGAACAGCCCGCGCGTGGGGCTGCACGTGCACACATCCGCTGCGGTGCAGCGCTGCGGCGGCGGCGGCCGGACCCGCCTGCATTCTCATGGCGCGCGGGCCAATCGATGAACGGGCTGCGGGCGGCTAGAAGTGGGTCAGTGCAGCGCCATGGGGTCAGGGGTCAGGGCCGGCCGGGCCGGGCGGGGCCGCGGGGCAGCGCGCTTGTAATGGGGCGTTTATCACACCGAGGTGGTTGGCCGAGCCTTTATATTAACAATGTTGCCGCGCGCCCGCCCCGCCCCGGCCCGCCGTGATCCAGCGATTTACAAGGTTAGGGGCCATCCATATACTACGTGACCCATTTTGGGCCATTTTTGACCCCCCCCTCCCCCTCCGTGACCGTCCGTAGTACGGCGCCCAACCCCGCCGCGGCGGGCCTGACCAGCGACACACACAGCCGAGTCACTGCGCGGGGGAGGCAGGCAGTCGCGCAAGTCGCATGACCACGCGGGGGCTCTTTCAATATAAATTCAAGCGTACACCAATTTTTTCTGACTTTTCTAGTTTTTCGTATTTTTTAAGAAAAATTTGACTACTTTTTACTGAGTTTGCTTATTTTTTCTGATTTGTTTACTGATTCAGTTTCAGGGTGTATACTCTGATTGTTTATTTTTTTTATTATTATTTTTAATTTTAGTGAAGTACCCCTCGACATCTCGACGACCGACCCTCACTGCACTGTGCTGCCATGCACTTGGTGTAACGAGCATCCGTAAACCTACACCACCGCCGCACGCGTGAAATCTCTATAGTACTTGAGACCAAACGCGATCGGAATAATTATACAATCCAAAGCTCCGACGTGAATTAACCTTTTCGCTGTATCGGCGGCGTGCAGCAGCGCAGCGTCCAGTTGGGATGAGGTAATAAATTGACTGTCCCGTCCGCAACACCTGCGCTTAGCTGCGCTCCGAGATGAATGGCAGGTGGTGCGGATAACGGGCGCGGGGCGGCGCGGCGCGGGGCGGCGCGGGGCGGCGCGGGGCGGCGCGGGGCGGCGCGGGGCGGTACGGGGTGGGGCCTTGACAAATACCTGCCGCGTACGGCGCGGCGCATAGCGTGGTGGTGCAGCGGGTCCACAGCAAGTGAGCGCCGCTAACGCGTCAAGCATCGGACGTCTCCAGTTACCAACCGGCAACAACCATATGTCTAGGGTAGACAGAAAAGAGGGCTTGTTTTACACTACCGTCCGGGTCCGCATTTCGAAAATAAAAATCAGTGGGTTCCAAACAGTATAATTAAGAAATTAAGATACTGTGCATATGTAAGAGGTCGTCAGCTTAAATATTTCACCCGCTCCGAGGATGATAATACCTAAATTACCTGAATATTGCACTATACTACTGGTAATATGACATAAATGTAACACATCTTTCTTGATTTAATCAATTGACTCCTGCAGTTTTCTTCCAAATCACCAATTATCAGAGATATTAAACATTCCTCCGAACCGGGTGAAAATGGATCGACGGCCCCTTGCATCAGGTGCCACCGGTACTCAACCTCTGTTCTATGCCACACTCGCACGACGCCGTGCGGGTATTTTCTTTCCCTTCCGGAACGAAGAGACGACGCACAAGAGAATTTCTTTCCTGCTCGGCGCATGCAGAGCGCCCGCGGCCCGCGGCGGGGGCGGGGGTTGCACAGCAGCCGCGCGATGCAATGCCATACAGGCGGCCTGCTAGCCCCCGCACCCCTCACCTCGCTGCACGCCAAGTGTCCATCGCCTCTCCGTATACCGCACGTTGGGCCCGGCCGGGAGGGGCTTTCACCCATTTTAAGGTCAAAGAAGAGGAATGCTCTTCCGCGGCGGCCCTTCTGCAGCCGTATTGGCATTGTGATTGGCGTATGGACTGCAATTGCAACTGTAATATGGCCCGTGCGGCGGGCGGATGGCCTGCGCCGCTGCGCCGCCGCTGGCCCCGGCGGAGGGAGGGGCGATAGTGCAAGTGCAGTATGGAGATGGAAATCACGCCATTTGATCGGAATAGGCGTGCGTGTGTGTGTAAGAGTGTGTGTTGGAGTCGGCCACAGAATGCTATCGGGGATCAGCCGGGCGACGAGGTATATAAGGGTGAAACTGACTCGCTCGCAGACACACACACACAGACACACACACACACGCACACACACGCACACCAAACAACTCCGTCGCTCGCCACGGGACAAATGCGTCGAAGTAACGACCCACAGCATACCGCGGTGAGAGATGTTCACAGTTTTATACGTTAACAGTAAATTCAAACTTTACGATTTGAAATTGTGAAAATTCCGAGAAATGCACAAGGAATGCATAGGCTGAAAGCAAAAGGTCCGTCTCCACCGTCCAAATCACGGCCCGAAAAAAAAATAAAATAAAATAAAATAAAAATATCTTTGCAGATTTACCTAATTTCTTGTAAATTGTGATTACCGAAATGTGTTGAAATTTTACGATACGTCATTTGTGCTAGAGAATAAATTTCGAGTCGACACGCGGTGATTGTTATTTTACGATTTGTAATTAGCTCCACTAAGTGGAAATTTTTCCCGCTAATCTACAGCTATTTTTCACAGAGCACTGCAGTACGTCTGCGTTACAGCCCGAAGTCGCAAATGGCGTCGGGAATGACCTCAGAGATCAACACACCCCGGAAGACGCTCGCCAGTCAGGCGCCTTGCCCTGCATCACTTTCGCCAATTATTGACCGCCCCCTCCCCTCCCTCACCCCCGCCCGATACCTGCCTCCTGACCTGCCCCAAGCCGAGCGTGTGCCAGACGGGCTGACCAGCTGGCGAGAGCTCAACACAATCACATGTAAGGGCGGTCGGGTAAACGAACCACCAGGGCATGAATAGTGCAGAAAGGCTGATGATGACTCGGTAAGTGCCATTCCGATGATGTACTATACCGAAGTCATTCAGAAATGGTATGCAGCACACACAAAAAAATACGTTTGCGTCTGAGCGAAAAAAATAGCAGGTGTACTAATATTTTGGCTGTATAGGCCCCGCTAATTTTTAAGCTCCGCGGTGCTTATTTTCTAACTACCTCATTGCTATTTATTTTTCCACTGCTTTAAATTTTTAGCTGCAGTGACAAATTTTCACATCTAATTTGAGCTGAGCGATTTTTTTTTCCTTCCGTGACAACAGAGCTCTGTATCAAACATAAACCAGTTCCGATTCTTCACTTTCCGTGAGATCTCTCTTAAGAAATACGGTGTTTCCTCGACGTTACCCTTCCTCGGCGCGCACACGCTATACACCGCCTTGCCCCGCGGCCGCCGCGTCCAGTCCACGATAAATACCTGCAAAAAGAGAAGAGGTTTGTTTAGCTCTCCACTCACTCCACTCATGACGAGCGGGCAGCAGCACCCCCGCACATCACAGCGCCTCGCCTCACTTTCACCGAGTTAGCGTGTCACCGCGCGGGTCACCTGTCAGCCCGGCACCGGCCAGGCTCCCTTCCGCGTGGGTGGCGGCGGGGCGTCAGCGCTATGCGCGTCCCAGCGCCGATGGCAGGCGAGACGAAAAGACAGAAACACTTACATTTATTACATTTTTTTCCCCGCCCTGTTTAGAGCTCTACAACAAGCCGAATGTAGCGACATGTTTTGAAAACAAAGCAAACAGTTGATACAGATGAAAAGCGCGCGGCATCTGGTTGCAGCAGTTGAAGCACTTGCACCTGCCCGGACCCCCGGACCCCGCCCCGCACGCCTACAACTACAACTACTCTGTGCACAGTGTCCGCTAATCACCGTTTTGCCGCGAGCCGCCCCGCCGTTGTTTATCTAGAAAGTTTCATTCTGCTTTACGACTGCGGCGCGCGGCCCTCCATTCATTAGCGCATCGTGCGGGGAGCGAGTGAGGCAACGAGGGATTAAGTCATAAAGGTGTGATGTACAACGGAAGGAAGCGGCCGGCCTGCCCAGCAGCCCTGCCCCGCCCTGCCCCGCTTTCACAGCATTCTCTTGTCCAGTGGCTCAGTAATAATGATTCGCTAAATCAGGTTGCTGCCAAGAGCCCGAGAGCGGGAGCGGGCATTTCAAATTATAATTAATGATAACACCCGTTATATCCGCGAGGGTAGCATGTTCTAAACGAAAATTAACAAGACGGGTGGCTCTGATTCCGATGTGCACATAAAAGACAAAGGTGTTTTCCATAATTTTCGGGGCGGATATGGGGAGGGTACATAAAAATGAGGACGTTCGTAATACAACGCGTGTGTGTGTGGAAAATCGGCGAGGAAGTCCCCTAGTGCTCCCGGCGGATGGAAACACCAGGCGCGCGGCATTCCGTTACGCACAGCGGGGGCCGTTCTCTTTCCAGCCCCGCGCCTCACAGCTTTGAGCCCCGCGAGCTTTGCTTGTTTAAGGCCCACATCCGGGCGGGGCGGGGCGGGGCGGGGCCGCGTCCTCGGCAGGACACGGGCCGACCCTGCAACAGCATGCGGCGACCACCCGGCCACAGCTAGGCACCACATGAGGGAGGGGGGGGGGAGGTAAAAGGCGATGGAGCCCTAGAAGACGAGCAGCGCGAATAAACATTTTCAAGAATGCAAGGCGCTCTGCACTGATCTCGCGCGCCGCCTGGCGGAAAAGCACAGTCGTGTGAAGCGGACCGTGGCGTCTCCATTCCACACGCTGCGTGCGCGCGGGCGCGCGTGTGTGTGAGAGTGAGTCCGCGAGGGGAAGGGTCACGCCGGATGCCGGGAGAAAAGAGCCAACTTGCATCGGAATGGCTCAGCAGAATCGGGAGAGGCGCCTGCGATGTAGACACTCCCGGCCGACAAGCGCGCCCGGCGGGCCGGCCTACCTATACCCGAAACGCCCGGCGCGCAGAGCACCGCAACACGAGGGCGCTTGGCGGGTGGTCTAACTACCGACCGGCAGGGGCTGAGCATGGCCTGTAGGCGAGTGAGAACCATCCAACCCCAAGGTAGCGGCGCGGGATCTGTCAGCGCTCTGGTAATCGAACACAACGTTGTCAGTCAGGCGGTAAAAAATAAGAGAAAAAAAATAAACACGTGCAAAAAGTATAACACGGTAAAAGCGATATGTCTGATTCTTTGAGGAAAAAGGGAAAATTTTGAGGGACCCCCTTATTTTAAGGAGAAATACTCCTCAGATTTTGATGAAGTCCCCTGGAAAAATGAGGCGATTCGCCTTATATTTCGAGGAGACTTCCTCAAAATTTTCCCCATTTCCCTATAAAAAAATTAGACATTGCTTTTACTGTGTAAAGGGGTGAGGTTCGATGAAACTAGAGTATTTACCAGTGAGTCCACCTCATCCCGGGCCCCTTCTCCCGCGCACTGCATGCACCTCGACCCTCCCGGGCCGGGCCAGGCTGGCGCCGGCACGGACACGCCCACAATTAGGCTCAGCGGCTCCGATACGAACCGCGCCGCACCGCGCGCCGCACCGCCAGCTTAATAGCGCCATTTGCTCCATGCCAAGTGCGAGCCGGGCCGGGCCGCGGGTTGGGTGACATACCCGGATGCACTTGGCAGCACCCTGCGCAGTACTCTGGCAGCATAAGTACGGACGAGAATTAAGCGAGACATACACTGAATCTGTTTTGTAAAACAATGCTGACGAATTGATCAATAGAAAATGCGAGGTTCGCTCTACTCGGTTGTTGAACTTCACCGTGCATTCGGCGCGGTGCGATCACGACACGTGTTGTTCGCCCCGCGCAGACGTCCCTCCATCGACTACAAATCACTGGGCGCGTATAGAGACAGCCTGGCCGGGCCGGGGCGGGGAGCCCAGGGCGCGATACGTTCGCGTGCAGCCGATGCACTTGGTTCCCATGCGGCGCCATGCGGGGGCAGACAGGCGGAGCTGCCGTGACAGAGGGGAAGGATGGGAGGGGCTCAAGGAAACGAAACAGAAGGGTAGAATGAGTGTCTGTGTGGGAGAGACTCGGGACGGGGGCTTACATACTCTTGATTTTCTTTATTGCTTGAAACAAAATAGGCTGTTGGTCTTTCTTTTTTTTGCCTTCACGGGCTGATTCATCCGCGGAGCACGCGCACGTGCCCGTATCACCTCCCTCTCTTATTACGCCCGCGCCTGGATGGTCAATATTTTGCAGGGTGCACGCTGATACGCTGTACACACGGCGATAGAGCGTGGGCGCCGCATCCGCTGCACACAAGGAGCCCCAGATATTTACCAACAGCGGGTGTCGAGGGCGAAGAAAATGAGTGAGACAGACAGACGCGACGCATGTCGCATTCCACCCGCATAGGGTGCGGTAGCACGCTCAAGTTTTCGCATAACCACTCTCCTCGTCCAAGTCAGTATACTACTCGGTACACGGAAAGAGCTCTGAGCGAAAATGGGAAAAAATCGCTCTTCGGAGGAGATGTATAAAACAGGTAGTATATCCTCTCCTCTACCGCACCGCGCCCCAGCGCGCGCACGCCTTTGTTGTACAAGTGCATGCATCTTCCCGGCGCCGCGGCAGTCAGTGGACCACGGCGCCGCCGCCGGCCCGGCAGCCCGGCCCGGCAGGGCCTGACTGACGCCTGTTCCCTTATTAACGTGCGGCCATAAACCTCTGGGAGCTCCAGTAGTGGCGTGCCTCTGTGGTGCGCCGACTGCACCGCAGCGTGTACGGAGAGCGGGAGAGAGAGAGAGAGAGAGTGTCGGGGAGGGGGAGGGGGGGGGAGGGAGAGAGGGACAGAGAGTGGGGAGGGGAAAATAAGGCAGAGGCGGAGGAGCTGCTGCTCCTCCATCCTTTCCACCTCAAAAGAAAAATGTTTTCTTGTTTCAAGTTCACGATAGATCTTGGAATTTTAGTCCAGGATTATTCCTTACTGTTTCAGTCAGAAGCGATCTCGTAACAAGGTCGTTCCAAGCGAAACTGTCTAAGTAAATATGCGATGACGCTGGGCAAAGTGCACCGGGCTTGTCAACCGGACAGGCCGGGCTGGGCTAGCTAGCTTGTCCTGCTATCCGTGAACGGAAGAGGCAGGCATGAGGGATTTAACGCTCTGATGAGGGGGACGGGCGCCGCTCGCGGTTCTCTTCCTACTCCAGGCAGGACTCTACGCCACGCTAGAGCGTCCTGAGCGGCGTTATCAGCAGGACAAACATCCGCGAGTGCAGTCAGCTGCGCCCTGAGCGCGCGTCTGCTCAAACACTCGCTCAGAGAGAAATGGGGCGCGGAGGCGACCCCCATAGAGGGGTCCTTCGCTAAAAATTCAAGCGTACACACATTTTTCTGGTTTTCGTGATTTCCCATGATTTTTACTGATTTTTCTTGATTTTTTTTCTTTCTGATTTTTTATTACTTTTTTTCTGAATTTTCAGTGATTTTTTGTTTATAGGGTGTACGCTGACTTTTTTTAAGTTAAGGACTCCCCGCCCCCCTACCCCGCTACAGGTGCAGGTGGAGGACAGGAGTTACCGAAAGCCTCGGCCAGCAGGGCCAGGGCCTCGTGTGGGGGGCGCGGCGGGGCGGGGCGGGGCGGGGGCGCCCAGCGTGCCTGAGCGCGACTACCGCGGTTAAAGAAGCAAATTAGCTGCACTGCAGCCCGTGAACTCTGCTCTTACGTGTTTAACGTAACCCCACGCTGCAGCGCTGCAGTCCTTCTGCCAACCGCTAATCGGAGCTGAGCTTTCCCTCATTATCTTAAGCTCAATCAGTAATTTTTTTTTTTCGAAAACAATCGCAAATAAATATCAGATTTAGGATAGTTTTGCAGAAGCAGTTTATCTGTTGCACATAGAAAATTACAAAGCATGCATTTTAATTCTGTAAACTATTTTTTTAAATTCATTTATAAGGGGCAATAAGATAAGGATGGCGTTATACAATGAAGTTAACGTAATTCGCAGCAGCACATCGGGCACGAGATGCAGCCCATCACGGGTGACTTGTCGAAGTCTCGTTAATAACACGAATGCACACAAACACGAGCGCGCATGCAACTCCTCCCTCAGTGTTGTGGAGCTCATAAAGTATTCGTTTCAAGTTCCTTCCACTCGTATTTCGACTCATTTTTCTTAAATCAATAAATTTGCGATTTAGCTGTTCGTATCTCGACCTAATTTACAGGAAAACACATGACGAATACAGAGGGAGCAAATCGCACTGTCCATCAAAGACGGAACGAAACAGTGGTGTTGCGCAAATGCGCCACCTCCTGAGCTGCCTGCTTGCTTGTCGGCCTCTTTCCGTCTCTCTCGCACACACACGCGCCGCTCGTCACTCAATGCAGTCGTTTCACTTTTATTTTTAATTCGAAATGATGATGGTGCCGAGAGGCTGCGCAGCATCCGTTTTTAGGCGCGTGTGCGTGCGTACGTACCTCTCCGAGAGAGAGAGAGAGAGAGAGAGAGAGAGAGAGAGAGAGAGAGAGAGAGAGAGAGAGAGAGAGGGGGAGGGGAGGGGAGGGGAGGAGGCAAAGACCTGCCCCGCCAGTCAAGTCTAGTTGTCGCCGCCAGGAGAGGTGAGGAGACAAGAGGAGGAGGTGTGGCGACAAAGGTTGCAGTGTTCAAACACCCTGAGCCCCACACTCAGCGAAGTTGAGGGTCTGTTATATACACTAAAAGTTAAGAAATCTGTGTTTTACAGAGTACAGCCAAAATCAGGTAATAACGTTTTAATATATGTTTATGAAAGGAGTTAACAGAAATATAACATTTTCTGGATATCCATTCCCGAAAAAGAAAGTGCGATCTAAAGGATTTCCTGATGTGTGTGTGAGTAGAGGTGTCTGTGTGTGTGTGTGTGTGTGTGTGTGTGTGTGTGTGTGTGTGTGTTCTAGTTTCCTCCGAATCCCCCCGCTCGGGCGTTGATCCCTAGGCCAGTGCCAGCACCCCGCCCTTAACAGACAGATAATCGTTGGGGAACTTATCCATCACCGAAATACAATCCTCCGCTCTTTCTCTCGCTCCCCGCCCCGCCCCGCCCCGCCCCGCCTCGCCTCGCCCCGCCAGCGCGCCTGTCTCTCTCAGCGCCCCATGCGATGCCCATACGGGGCGAGGCGCATCCGTCCGCTCCTCTCTCTCCCTCTCTTGCACTCTCCGGAATAGAGGTGTTGCCCCGCGACGCGCAAACAAACTTACCCCGCCTCGGCCCGAGTCGCAATGCTCAGCTGAGTCCACGTTTCCCCGCGCCGGCCCGCCCGCGGGCGGGAGTCGGGAGTGTTTGCTGGCGACGCCCTCCCTCCCCTCCCCCTCCCCTGTTAGCTGCCCCCCTTCCTCTCCCCCCTGCCCCCCGCCCCCTCCCTCTGAACGTCCAATACCCCCGCACCGCACACTGTAGGCGCCGAGGGACTTTACAGCCTTCGGTACCCTCCAGTCATCACTGCGCAGAAGCTTGTTTCAGGCGTGGCGCGCGCACACTGCTAAAAATAATGACCCGCTTACTCCCCGCTGTGAGATAGGGCCCATGAACGTCGCGTCATAAATTAGCGAGGACAAAAATATCGGTAATAAACGAACAGCTCGTCAATATTGACCTGCAGAAAGACGACGGTGAAGTTGTAGTCACTCGGACCATTAAGTTAATTTTAGAGACCGGTAATACAGTGAAAGTGATTTACTTAAAAAATTCTGACGACTTTGCCTCAGGTGTCTTTTGGTTTGTTTACATTTTTAATAACTCCCTTCGAATGCTAACGCAGTTCGTGGAGTCTTCGTCACACACACATAGGAATCGTCAGAGACCCTGGCACCGTTTACGACGTCTGTCGCTTCCGTCGTTTCGCACGACATGCAAAACTACCCCTGTCGTCTGCTTCAGGCACGGCAGGAACCGTGACAAGAGGGGTCGGGGTGCGGGGCTGTGATGCGCCAGGCTCATTCATGCAAGCAGGACTCGAAAAAAAGCCGGCTGAAAAATCACCCACGCTATAAAGGCTACGAGTGAACTTTACACAAGGGGGAGACAACTCTGAATTTTGGAGTAACATTTTTTGAATTTTTGCACTGTTATCCGAAAAGCGATAAATATCATACAATTTGTTGCGATAATTCCTCAAAGCGATACACACAAAATATCGCTCCAGGGAGAGTAATAAGAAAGTTATTGCTCGAAAAGTGCATTAGTTAATGCATTTTTATGCAATCATGATGCTCAAAATAAGCGATAATTTGCGTTTAATGCGGCAAACGAGCGATAATTCATTTAACGCTTCAAATGGTATGAGAATTATCACACTTGAGAGTAATATTAAATACTAATAAAGTGCAATAATTTTTTATCGCTCCCACAGGAGCAATAAATAATTATTGCACTCAAATCGTAGTTTTTATTGCATTAAGAATTACAGTGTGTGAATTTTTATGGAATTTAACTGAATTTCGACTTGAGTTTTACTCAAACATGTTATTATTTTGTGGGGGGAATTTTCCTGAATTACGAGGTGTACAAAACTTTCTGAGATGTTTCCCCCTCGACTTTGGATCGCGCATAGGAATGGCACACAGAAGCCGCTAGGCTAAATCTGGTCGAAAGGCTCGTCGCAAGCGCGCGCGTGCGTGTGTGTGTGTGAGTCGTGTGAGTCCAGACACAGCCATCAGCGCGGGCACCCGGGTGCACCCCCACAGCTGCCCTGCCCCTAACCCTGCCGGTGATTCCGTTTGACTGCTCGCCGCACTTCAAGCCGCGGGCCCCCAAGTGTCGTGCGGGTGCGAGAGAGACAGCGGAGACGGCTCGGGCTCAACGCTCCCGCGCTATTTCTGAACTCGTCTCCTTCGCGGTAGCTCCCCCTCCATGGCGTGCCGCCGCCCTCATGTCGGAGCGCAGCGGCAGGGGTCCCCACAACAAACCTCAACACTGTCCCCCCAATAATTCGTCTTAAACGCTCGATTCTCTCGGATATGCGGACGCTATATCCTAGGAGGAATTCGGGTCAAATTCTCTTTTACCCACGCCGCTTGCCACTGTTTTCGTAAACTCATTCCGCCCGCGATGCACCAAATTCCTGTGGCGCCTGTGGGCCGCTCGCGTGGCCCGGCTAGGCTCTCCCGAGGGAGTGTCCCGGCCCGGCCCCGGCCCGGCCCTGCCCGTCAGTTAATTAGCGGCGCTGCCCGCAGAGGCGCCACTCGCGATGCTCACGTCAGCCGCGAGCAGCACAGAGGCGAACAGCTTCCGATGTCGGTCTGATCAAAAGAGACGCGGCTCGCGGGTGGGCCCTCACCACACCGCCGAGCCCCGCCGCACAACTGCCCTCTAAACGTATCGTCACTGGCGTCCGCCACACGCAGAGGATGACACATTTACTAGCGAAAATGTGAGCAAAGTCGGGTCGCATTCACGACAACACTCAGCAGACGTCTCGGGAGGGGATCGCGAGCTCACTTAAAACCGAGGCATCTGAACTGATACCTCAACTGTCGAACACTTGTTGTTCACTTCAGATATCAGTGTAGAAGACGCGATTAAGATAGAAGAAAAGAGCATCGGGAGAATACAAAGGCACATATGGGCGAGTGGGCGTGGCAGTTCCCTATATTTAGCGGGGCCGGCAGAGCTGCAGCTCCAGTCCAAACAAGGCTAAGGCGCATCAGAACCATGTCCGATATCCGTCCAGCCCAGCTCGGCCCAGCCGGCTCAGCCCCTCCCCTCGGCCCTAAACCATCGTGTTTATGTCGGGATCCGTTAGCCACTTCCTGAAAACCACAAAAATCCTCCAAAGCTGCGCCCAGATTAGGTTCCCGGAATTCATTCTTTTTTTTTCAACGTGCTGAATATTATTGTCGTTGTAGCAAGCGTCCCGATAATAGACTTGGACGGGCACGAAACTCACAAAAGAAACCCAAATCACTTGGTATTATTGAATTTCATACGTGTCAAGTTTTTTTTTCTTTGTTTACATGACAAACAGGAGCTTTTAAAATTACAACTAGAGGGCAGAGGAATGTGTCGGAGGTGGCAGGGGGCCGGAGAGGTGTATACACCCGGTACACATTATGCGACAGGTACCGGCACACAGGCAGGCACGCTCCCTCGTGCTTTCTCTCTCACACACACCTAACTGCACATGCATTTTAACTCGGCGCATTTTATTCTGCACAGGGGGTCAATGCCGATGAGGTCTTTACGAGGCTGCAAGGGCGATAATCCCCAAAATATACTGTGAGTCTCTGTCAAAACAAACAACCCTGGACAGGGCAAAAAGACAATGACAGGTAACGGATGGGAGAAAGGAGACTTGTCAGCCCGAAACAAGAACATAATATGATGAGCGCTTATTGGCGGTCCCGATGCGACCGCCGTCAGCGAGAGCGGGCCGGGCAGGGGGGATTAGGAGTTTCAATCGTCGATACAACTTGGGCGCAATAACTAGCGTTGGGCCTGCAGGGCGGTGCGGATGGCCGTTGGCCCACACACTGCGGCCCAGCCCCGGGGCCCGGGGGGCAGGCCGGCCGGGGCGGGCATGCGATGCGGGACGAGTTTCCCGAGCCGGACCCGCTGCAGCGCGCTGCATGCAGATAGAAGGGCAGATAGAGGAGAGATGCTTCTTCGCGCGAGTCCGGCCCTCCGCCGCCCACGGCCGCTTCCACTGACGAATTTGAATTCTGACAGAAACTACCCAATCCTCTTCAGAACAAATGGATACAAATCACGGACCGGCAGTAGAAAGTAGTGGTGTTTATCATCGAGTTGCTATCCACCCGCACTTTTACAAAAATCGACGCATCCGTGCAACAATAGCCTATCTGTTTCGCTGCCCCGAAAGACTAGCCTATCTGTTTCGCTGCTCCGAAAGACTAGCCTATCTGTTTCGCTGCCCCGAAAGACTAGCCTATCTGTTTTTCGGCGCTCTCTGCAGCGCTGTCTTCTTCCTATTCTGGGTTTTCCAATATTAATGGTAGAAAAAAAGTAAAAACTGCCATTTGTTGCTTGATCTTTAAGGAACACGCAGCAGGTTTTACTTTTTTCCCAAAGTTAATATTGGCAAACCCACAATAAGAAGAAGACAGCGCTGCAGAAATCGCCGAAAAACAGATAGGCTAGTCTTTCGGGGCTGCGAAACAGATAGGCTATTGTTGCACGGACGCGTCGAAATACTCTTAAATTTACGACAAATTAACTTATAATTACGATATTGATTTGTAAAGTCACGAATTATGAAAAATAAATTAACAACAAATTTTGTAAATTCTGTTTATGATTTTTTGTTGTAAGAATACAACATTTTCCGTAATACAACAAAAGAAGTAATAAAATTACGAATCGAATAAATAGAAATCATTTACGAGATTTGTTCGTAAGTTATGACATTTTGCAGAAAAGTACGAAATTTATCGTAGAGTTACCTCCGTAAGAATACGACAATCTCAATAAACTTACGAGAAATGTCGTAAACTTACAGGAAACATCGTAAAGTTACGAGAAATGTCGTAAATTTAAGAGAAGTTTTGTAAATGTACGAGAAATTTTGTAAATGTACGAGAAATGTCGTAAATTTACGAGAAATTTCGTTAGTCTTTGACTGAAGAATTTGAGATTTTTGTGTTGTAAATTTATGACATGCATTCGTAAAACTACGAGTGCTAACTGAAAAATCAACGAAAACAATAATAATCTTCCGACTTTTTAAAGATAGTTAATTACAACATTTACGTCTTTATCAATTACAAACGTGACTCGTAAAAGTACAACAACTGTCATGGAAAATTTTTCCATCACCGCTACGAGTTTTTTTCACAGTGCGGGGGACTTAAGTCTACACTACATCGTTAAAGTAAGTTCCGTCTGAGTCAAGGAAAAGGGAAAAATTCCGAAAACCCCACCTCAAACAAAGTTCAAAGTTCTCTCCTTCTTCTTATTCTTATTTTTCTTACAAATTGGCGGACTATTTCAAATGTGACATGTGGAGGAAATCGTATTTTTTTTTAAATACTTAAATTAGGCAAGTTGCAGTGTTGACCTCCGCACCCACCGTGGTCCCTTCATGACTGAAAGCCATCACAGGTACGAAGATCGATAGGAAGGTAGGTCAGGGGTGGCGCGGTGCGGAGCGCAATGCAGGGCGTGGCGGGGCCTGGCT
Source organism: Frankliniella fusca (assembly GCA_029379305.1). Classification (NCBI taxonomy): domain Eukaryota; kingdom Metazoa; phylum Arthropoda; class Insecta; order Thysanoptera; family Thripidae; genus Frankliniella; species Frankliniella fusca. Next base: position 2,817,262 of record JAHWGI010001430.1, on the reverse strand, counting down.
CTACGGGCCGAGGCGGGTGGCGGGGCGGGGGCGCGGCGGGGCGCGGCGGGGCGCGGCGGGGGCGCGGCGGGGCGCGGCGGGGCTGCCTCTGCCGTCACCAGCCGAGCCGTCGGCACCGTCACTGACTGCGTCTCGTTTCTCCGATCAGTTTCACACGAAACCCCTCACGCCAAGCTGTCACCGTCTCTCTCCCACGCACAGAGAGAGAGAGAGAGAGAGAGAGAGAGAGAGAGAGAGAGAGAGAGAGAGAGAGAGAGAGAGAGAGAGAGAGAGAGACCCAAATGTTCAGGTCGTGTGCGTGTCGGAGCTGGGGCGCTAGCAGTGTCTGGGCCCCACAGTCTATCTGCAGCCAAAGCAATTAGAGAAAGTCTCTTTGCAAACTTTTGGCGAGGCACGCCTACTGAGACTTGAGTGCACTCCTCGGGTCACAAGAAGCATTTGAGGGCTTTCTCCGGGCCTTGAAATTGAAAGGATTATTATGCAATGCTCATCCCCATCCTCCACTTCACCATTCATTTAAGGTAAGGGTCCGGTTATTAAATCATGATTTTCGGCAAATTTTGAGGAAAATATTTCATCTTTTAGTATGTGTTAGAGGGTGAAAAAAAAACTCAGTTTGATCACAGGCTGGCCACTGTAGGTCAAGCCGTTCCATAGTTATACCACTTTTTACCTTTAAAATGGCCCAACTTTAGAGCACTTCTTGCGCAACAAATTGTGAGGTAGTCATGAGCTTTTAAATTAGCCCCTTTTGAATCTTTTTTGAGGTCTGATCAGTGAGATATTACCAATTTTTAAATACAGAAAGCATTTTCAGATTTTTTTTGGATAAGTTCTCATTAATTTTTTTTTGCAAATTTTGACCATTTACAAGGCTGCTGTAAGAAAACTACAAGGAACCTGATAAAAAACTCACTGATCAGTTATTTGAAATTGATTAAAGAAGCCACAAACTAACAACCAGCTTTCTAACTAGAAATCTGCTGCGCAAGGAACTTTTTAAAGTTTAAAAAAGCTTATTCTGAGAAAATGAGAAAATTAAATTTAAAATTTTTACGTTTTGGAGTAATATCGTAAAAAATAGGCCAAGCCTATGTGCAGTGCAGGCCTATTAAAACTAGGAGTACGTGCGGCAGGCACGTAGTTGCTGAGCGAAGTGTAAATGGAAAAATGAGGGACGGTTTCAACCCAACCGCCGTTTTGGTAGGCAACCTTCAAGTCAGTCAGTCAATTACGGAGGAAAAGGGGGGGATAGGGAGCAGAGAGAGGGACATGGGAGTAGGAGGCAGGAAACATCTTTGTAGGGGGAGGGGGGGCAAGCCACAATTACCCTTGCCGGTTCGGTGCCACTCACTGTGAAGTGGTAGGTGTCGAAAGACGCCAAATTTTTGGCATTCATGAAAAACACAGTAATTGGCGAAAAACGCCAAAATTTGACATCGATTGATGCCATTTTTTGGCGTCTCGTGAACACCAGAAATTTGGCGTCTTTTGATGCTAACAGTTTACAGTACTGGTCCCCGAACCCACCGAAAGACATTCTAGGCGCAGCACCACTATAGCACAGGTATGATAAGCACCCCCTCGGAGAGTCCTCCTGAAGTCAGAAGTCCAATACAACCCGATGGGATCGCCTCCAAAATGCGGTTGTCCTGTGCGGGGACATCTGGACACCCATCCAACCTAACCTAAACCACCTGTCCATGCAAATTATTATATTTTTTATTGTTTTTTTTTTTTTGGAAATATAAATAAAGTAATAAGCGCGAGGGAAATTTGGTGCTGGTGTTGCCCTACAGGAGATAGCGGATTTTAACTGCGCCGAGGCGGGTAGGCAACCTATTGCGCACTGCGCCGTAGTTCGGGCAGAACCCCCCGCCCCCTCCCCAGACCGCTGCAGTCTTGGTGGAATCCCCTTCGCGACGCGCGCCGCTGTTCAAGCAACTGCATTTACTGGCCGGCCCCGGCCCTGCAGATAGGCGCTGGCGCGCTGGCCAGAGGTAGCGCCGCAATTCGGAGTGGTGCCCGCACTACCTCTCATTCCTTATCCTTCTGAATTAAGTTTGCCCTCAAACCAACTCACATCAATCCATAGTTAGCCAGCGATGGGTCACTTAAAATACGCTGCAAACCTAACAGTCAACTTGTACACTGTTCCTAATATGTACTTCAAGGCACGCATTAGAAAGTGCATGCCTTGCCATGCAGTTGGAAATGTGTACTTACTATAGCACTATGCCATAGCAGCCATGTACTTCCAAGTGCATACCATGGCAGGCATGCACTTCCTAATGCATACTTTGAAGTGCACATTAGGATCAGTGTACTAAGTTGACTGTTGGTTTTGCAGTGTATGATTTAAAAAGACATTGCAAGTAATATTGTAACAGAGGCCAGTAACTTTAAAATACAAGCAAGACATTCACAAAGATACTCGGGACCTTTAAATGATGAGGCGTATTTATTTTGAAATGAATGTCGACTATTAAGGATAGAATCAAAACAATTGTGCCATTTCAATGGTTATATGGCTACATAGTAATAATAAGTATGCACTTCAATGTTTTAGAAAGACTGTTTTAACGTTAACACTCCTGGCATAACTAATATATTACAAGTTCGGTCTCTCACCTAAATCCTATCGACAGTATCGCCCCTAATATTTGTAAGAGTCAAATCTCATTAAAATAACCATGTTTTCAAAACAGTTTTTTTCTCTATCAATAACTTTGTGGAGTGACCTTTCTTCAATCTGAATTCATAGGCATAACGGATCAATGAGTAAGTTTTGGTAAACACATAATGTAGCTTGATCAGAAATCGTATCATTGGGAAATACGGAGTAGGTTAAGAACAAAATGATACAAAATTCACCAAAGTAATACCCAAACTCTTTTCTTGTTTCTTGTTAGGTTTAAACCACACTTTTATATATTATCTTTAGTAGAATAATGAGACACCAAATATTCAGTTTACGATTAACAAACTTATTATTCTTTTTTATTACAAATGCCTATTGTTGTACGTCAAAAATGGGCACACTTCCTCTAATACAATTAAACATCCACACCTCACTAAAGAAATCGTTCAGCTGGGGTTAACTTGTGGTGACTCAATAACAAATCAATACGCTGGGGAATCAAGCAAGGATTCAAAATGGAATTAAACGAAATATAAGGAAATCATACTGCTGTTAGTAACTCACACTTGTCAGGCCATGGGATTACCTAATTTCAATACTCAGACCATACTCTAATGTTCACCGAACAGTTTCACAGCTTCAGTGTAAACAACATTGTCTATGTTATTTGGTTATGTCACTCACTCACCTAGGAAGAACACAACAAAGTTTCATCGATACTGGCTATCATTTCAGTAGTCCGTGACGTTCATTTCACAAATCCAACGCAATAAAAAGTATTTTGAGGCACTACCCATCTCACTCCTCCCCAAGCCACAGACGTAAACAAACAACAAATCACTCGAACCCACACTTCTACACAATGACGACACTTGATACTTCGTGCAGCGACGTCCGCATCCTTAAAAGCGACTTCAGACTGCATATTACGTGAAAAGACTATTAATGATCATTTAATCATTTGTTTGAATGCTGTGAAAAACTGAGGTGGGATTCGGCTGGGCTGGGCGGCTGGCGGCCGATGTAGTTCCGCGCCCTGCCGCTAGATGGCGCCAGCCAAAGACGGCGGCTGCAGCCAACATACTAATATTGAAACTTCCAATTCAAATAATTCGTTCCAAAATTTCAAACTCAATCGATCAGAAAACCATGGTCAGATTAAGTTGCGCCGTAATTAGTAGATCACGGAAAACTATATCTTTTAACGAAACCTGTTGGGGTGTCAGAGGAGAAGTGGCTAGTATGCACAGACAGACAGACAGACAGACTCACGACCGACTACACTCCTGGTCCCATGCACGGGATAGCTTCGCTTCGCTCAGCGAAAAATAATTACACCCCCTTAGAATTTTTTTTGCGGTAAAACCTGCTTACCCCCTGATAAAAGAAGGTCCAAAGAGGGTTTTCCCGACTAAAACTCGTTTTTGATTTTTCGGCCGAAAATTGCGATTTTTTCACCGAACCCTTACCTTAACAAGCACGTCATATATTTTAAATTCTATGCGTTTCAGATCAAACTATAGGTCTTCGTACATCTGTCACGTGCTTCGGAGTGACATAAAATCAAGATTTGGAAAAAAAAAGGAAAAAAAAACTAGTAATAAATACGAGTTAGCTGCCGTTCTCACAGCACAGCACAGCGAATGCCCTCCCTGCAGTACCAGAGGCGCGCATCTGTCACGACAAATGTATCATCGTTACGAGCAGCTCCCACCCGACGGGAAATCCGACCGGGAATTCGAGCGCCCTGCAGCTTTTATCGCTTCGGAGGTGATGACAAAATACCAGCAGGAGACGTTTATGGAAGAACAAGATACATGTTTTCGAATCCATTTCAAGGTAAAATGACTAAAGCTTTAAAATGCATTACGAATTTGTGTCATGCTGACAGAAAACATGGCTGATCAATAACTTACATACCGTAATAGCGCAACCAAATTTGAAAACCTAGACTACAGAAAAAATAATAATTAAAATTAAAACTAGAATACACATTTGAAAGAGGGATAACAGACATCTTCGCCTACTTTCGTCTCACATGCAGCAGTAATTTCCTTGGAATCACACGCAAAAATCTCGGTCGCGTAAAGCGCAGCAGTCATCACGAGTGCTCCGCAGCTCCTCACGCGGCTCGGCATGCCCTTGGCGGCCGCGCTGGGGGGCGCGACCAGCGCGACGCACCTGCAGAGCCTCTAAGCGTTTTACGATCTAGCGCGCTGGCTCTGCCGTCTGATTCCGAAGATCGCTTTCGTACCTTCGTCCTTGTCGCACCTACGGCGGTCGCCTATGTTGGGAATGGCAGGGACCCAAAGTGCGACAAGGAGGGAAGCGCGAGAGCGAACTTCTGACACAGGCGGCTGCTCTGTGGCCCGGGCCGGGCCCCGGGGCCCCTCCCCCGGGCCCCTGGCGCCGCGCACCTCTTCGATCCTCTGCCTGCGGACTCGCCGAGCTGCACGGCGGCCCTGTCTTCAGTGACCTTATGCTCTGACCGCGCGCGAGCATAACTCAAACGCGTGAGGCAATATGGCCATATGGCAGCCGTCCTCCTTCCACTCATTAGGCTCTAATGGCGGGAGAGGGAGCCGGAGCAGAGATAGAGATAGCAGGGGAAGGGGTGCCGGGCCGGGCGGGGGAGGCAGCCAGAGAAAGTCAATTACCGCAGAGTCCGTTCGAAATGTTCACAGACGACCTCCGCGGAAGCAGCGTACGCAGCGCAGGGGCCGGGCCCGCTCGGCCCCGAGGCCCGGCCCGGCCCCCGTGGACCCCAATAGGCGCCTGTCATGTTCATGACCTGGTCAAGAATTTTAGCAGCTGAACAGGCCTGTCTCAGCTCAAGTGAACCATGTCGGCAAGTTAGCGTGTGGTCAGCGCGCGTGCACGCGCACACACACACACACACACACACACACACACACACACACACATACACAGATGGCGTTCCTCCTGCGAAGGGTCCGTGCTCAGCGCAGTACACCCAGGGTAGAAGCGAGCCTCCTCTACTCTGTCGTCGCGAGCGAAGTGGCACGTCCAGTTGAGACCAGCTGCTCGTATTACTCCTCCTTCACTTAGACATTGTTATATGTAGATATGAAATATACGTACCGCGCACACGCCCGGTTCGAAAAATCTCAACGATTCCGTTCGACAATCACTTCACACCTTATTTTCCGACGGCGCAATCGTCTTCTCGTCGTATTGGCGGCGGCGGGCAAACTGGTCACGACATCATCACCGCGGTAATGACACCCCAACTCATGCCATTAGAGAGGGGGGTTCCGAGGCAGTCGGAAAAACATATATAGCCCGTGACTGCTCCGATTTCGCAGCGACATCTCTCGCGGGGTGATGCAAGTATAGTGTGTGGCCACGCGGAAGCGTCTCATGGGCTACAGGGCCGCCGCGCAGCCATATGGGAGGAGGGCCGGGCCGGGCCGGGCCGGGCGGTCCATCACTGCATATCGAGCCGCATGAGCAATATGTGTGGTCCGCGCACGCCAGCCGGCGGGGCTACACCGCGGTGCGCCGCGCTGCGGGAAACCCCGCCGCGCCTGCACCATCATTTTGTCATCCGAACGGGCAATAAAAAGAAAAAGACTCCAATGTCTGTTCGACGGAGGAGCTATTAGGCATTTGAAACATGCCGCGAAATTTGGTGTACTACTCCTAACGCCGTCAACGCCACATATTATGATGGCGTGCCAAGTCGTCGACATGTCGCTGGTTCGCCGCTCCATGCGTGGAGTGTTTGCCTCCGTAGTACACTGTAAAATGCTTGCAAAGAATTGGTTCGTATTGCAAACTATTTTCTTTGTAAGTTGCAAAGAATTTTGAAGCATTGTATTACGAACTAATTCTTCGTAAGCTTACGAACTATTTCCTTGCAATACAAACAAATAGTTTGTAAGAATTCTAGTAGCTTGCAAAGAAGTTCTTTGCAATACGAACAAATTCTTCGTAATACGAATATTAAAATTTCTTTGCAACGTTGCAAAGAATTTAGTTTGCAAGCATTTTACAGTGTACTCTCAGGGATCGGCCGGTATCTCAGGCGGCTAGCAGCAGCAGCCGGGGACCACGACGCGCTGAGCTGCGCGGCGGTGGAGGCCTCGGTGGAGGCGCAGCCAGCGGGAACATGCGGGACGGCCCGGCCCGGCCCGGCCCACTGTAAAATGCTTGCAAACTAAATTCTTTGCAACGTTGCGAAGAAATTTTAATATTCGTGTTACGAAGAATTTGTTCGTATTGCAAAGAACTTCTTTGCAAGCTACTAGAATTCTTGCAAACTATTTGTTTGTATTGCAAAGAAAATAGTTCGTAAGCTTACGAAGAGTTAGTTCGTAATACAATGCTTAAAAATTCTTTGCAACTTACAAAGAAAATAGTTTGCAATACGAACCAATTCTTTGCAAGCATTTTACAGTGCCCAGCCCGGCCCAGCCGTGTCTGCGGTAGTCCGCCGAGGAAGGACTACTTCCCTTTTCGAGGCTCCACGGGGGGTCCACCGTCTTGCAGGTAATTGGTCCTCAAAATGTCACCAGAGAAAGCCTCTCCAGCGCGCGCGCGAGCGAGTGTGTTTGTGTGTTCGGAGTGCCGAGGGGCGCGTCTTGCCGCTCGCGCGGATGTTTCAAAGGGGGGGAATGGACCAGTCGGCCTCAACAAAAGCCGCGACCACGCTGTGGTCACACACGACCCGACGGGACGCTCTGGCCGCGCGCAGGTTCCGAGCGCACGCGGAGAGGCCCCCAAGTCCACACAGTGCGCGGTGCGTCAGGGAAGTGGCGGAGCGCGCCGGCTGTCAGCAGGGCGGACAGACGGAGTGACCATCAGGAAAGGAAAGTGACTGCCGAGTGTCACTGACTGTCTGCGTACGCGACTGCCTCAGTGACTGTGTCACAGCCACAGCCCTGCGCCCGCCCGCTCCGCTAGTCACGAGCTCCATTCAGTGACCCGCGCCAGGTCACGTGACGCGGCCGAGGCAATTCGCAGTCCGTGTGTAACCGGTTCCTAAACGCCTGGCGGGGCGCGCCGGGCCGGGCCCATTGTGCTCCGCAGCGCCCCCTGGCGGCGGCTATGCCAGGCGGACGCGTGCGACGCGCGGCGCCACAAATAGAACGGCAGGGCGCGCCTCGCCCTGCGCCCTGCACACCTGCAGAGCGTCCGTCAACTCCAGGCAGCCGTGTGCCGCCTGGACAACCAGCCCGCCCAGGCACACCGGGTCCACTGGACAAACTCAAGGTCAATTAAAGAAACGAGGAGGCACTGGACAACCGGACCTCACGCTTCCCGCGAGGCCTTGGGCAACCTAGCCTAAGCCCTCACTCGCGATAGCTCGGCGATGAAAAGACTCGGGACAACGTAACCTCACAGAAACGCGCGCTAGGCCTGGGGACCTATGACCCCTCCCCCTGTAGCAGCACGGCTCTCATGAAGGGGCACAGGGGGGAAAACCTAACCGAAACACTGTAAACTGGTTGACGTTCTGCTTTTTGAAAGCCAAATATCGGCGTCTTTGAGCGCCAAATGTTGGCGTTTTTCTTCTCAGAACGTCGAGATTTGGCGTTCTTCAAAGGACGCCAATATCTTGGCGTCAAAAGATGCCAAACAGTTTACAGCGAAGGCACGCTGGGTACCGGATGTTCCTTCGAAGGCGTAACAGTCTTGCGGGATTGCATACTCGCCTGAGCTGCAAGAGCCATGGCGCCTTACGGGCGAATGAGGTAGGCAAAACCCGCAAAACTGCTACGCATTCATAGAAACGGCCGGTACATGGCACTGGGCAGCACTAACCTCTGTGAGCAGCGCGTACAGGGGTGCGGGCGCGCGGACACGTGTCGCGGGGAGGTTAGACTGGTTAGCACGCCGGCCGGCCGGTGACTGGCGCGGCGGCGGGGCGGGCGGGGCGGTGAGTCAGGAGGCAGGAGCGGCGTGGCTCGCTACGCCCGCCCCACCCCGCCCCGCCCCGCCCCGCCCCGCCCGTCCCCGCTTCCCGTGTGTGCCGTCAGGACGATCACCGCCACATTAGCATTTTTAGCCAGAGGCGAGCGAGCGCCGTTCTGGTGTCTCTCTCGCACGCCCAAACACACGCATACAGAGATGGGCGCGGCCGGAGCCCTACCCCCTTCCTCTATCCTCCCCCCCCCCTCCAAAAAAAACACCCGTTGTCTGGCGCCTACTTCCTCCTCAGGTTCAAGTACACTTCAGGAAAAACTGTCCAACTTTCTTTGCGTGTCCCCGCTAACGCGTGGGGGGTGGGGCAGCGTATTCGTCAGCACAGTGGCGTCTCTTGAGACGAATCAATGACGGCCACGGCTGCGGCTTTGTAAGCGACGCAGCGCGCTGAATATTCAAACCTGCACGCACGCACGCACGAACGCACGCACTTACGCACGAACGCGCACACGGCGCCGCGAAAGAAGCACTCGCAGGCGCGCCGAAAAGGCGTAGGGCGCGCGGGCGCGGCGGCGGCGTGGGCTCACGAGTGACACGTTATAATCCCCGGCATTTATTTACAAAGCCGAACGCGCAGCCGTCGCGTTGGGACCATTTGTCATGAAAGGCAGAACGGGACGGACCTGCTCGGCGAGGAATATGGCCGCGTGCACAAATACGGGCAGCATATGTGGGCTTACCCTATCAGTGTGGGCATTCGGACACCAAGAGCACAGCTGACTCAACTCGAAAGCACATTCCTGGTGCAGCGGGCACGTGAATAATATCCGACCACGATTATGGTGGCGGCTGATCGTGTCATGCGTCAGTATCGGTGGTTGATAGACCGAGCAGTTAAAGACGACATACGTAACTAGTTTCTAGCAGCAGTCCAGCCACCTGAATCATCTCTTAGCAGAAGTCCCTCGCGGACAAGTGAGCGGTAGCCACAACCAATGCGCATGCGCCCGCCCCAGGCCCCGGGGGCCGCATGTCCAAGGAGCCCGGCCCGGGCGGGGCGGGGCAGCCGTACATGGCAACCGGCAAGCCCTGCCGGCCAGAGGCGAGCTTGTGACAGGAATGACTAACGTAGTGCCAACACACAGCTATTAGCCAAAGTAAACGCTTCGCGCCGGGCTGCTGGCGACCACGGACATCAACGAAGACCAAACAACGAGATTCTTTTCAAAATGTGAAAATTTTGAAAGAAATGCACTTTACTGCGGCATCCTTCCACCTATCGAAACAATTTGATATTCTTTCCCACTCCGGTTGCAGTGGACGCTACAATGCGAACTCTTCAGGAATGCTGCGTGCGTTCGAGCGGGTGGGTGACCTTGAGCGGCGGGGGCTACTGGCTCCGGATTCTGCCACACACTCACACTCCAACACCAGAGCGAGGTACAATATACGGGGGACAGAGGAGGGGGGAGGTGCGTAGGCCGGGTGCTTACTTCCACACGCCGTCCGAACTAATCCGGCCGATATTTGAAAGCCCCACGTAGGTCGTGCCTCACGCGGCCTCGCACCCATTGTGCGCGTCGCGGCGGCCTGGGTGTCTCTCTCCCACCCGCTGGAACGGGCGGCTGGAGGCGGGGCGAGGTCCAAAACATACCTGCAACAGACAAACGAGATGGTCAGTCGCTTACGACAAAAGCGAGTTAGTGTTCACTGGAAAAACTAATGTGACATATGTCACATGTGCACATGTGACCAGTTTAGGTAACATCACGTAATGTTACCATATTTTCGGTAACGTTTGTAATGTGACATCCTCCATGTTATTACTATAGGCAGACATAACACGTGGCACCGGATGTCACATTACCAAACGTGACCGAGAATTTGGTAACGTTTTGAAATGTGACATAAACTGGTAACATCAATTGATGTGACTCATGTCACATTAGTTTGTCCAGTGTTAGTGTGTACGGCAGGGGCATGGTTGCCTGCATGATAGCAATTGAGTGTAGGCAAGGGCAGCACTCGACATAGTACTATGACCGGAAAGTTGGTCTTCAGCGCCATTTTTGCCATCTCCGCGCGAATTCGTATCGCTTTTTTTTTAAAAAAAATGCCCACCTTTCTTTAGCCTCACTGCTGCAAACCGACTTATCTTTCTAGGCGCTGCGGACAAGAAGCTATCTTGCCACGTGGTGCAGTTGCAGCCAGAAGGCTATCTTTTGCAGCCTCGTAGACAAGTGACTAGAGATGGTAAAAAGCCGCTTTTTTGAAATCGCTGGAAAAAAAAACGGTTTTTTTCCGGTTCCTTTCCGGAAAAAAATGGAAAATAACAATTTTTTGTCTCAATTTTAATATTTAACCTCAGAAAGTGAAAATTTTGCAACCGTATTTAGTGATAGGAGCCTGGTGGAGATGTGTTTAGCCACCGTGCTGTTGTCTGGAGGTGTGTTTGGGTTTTGTTCTTTGCCTATTTATGTATGTGAAAATCTAAGTACAGAATTCCGTAATCGTGTGATAATTGATAAGTACATTTCATAATTTCATTTTAAGTGTTAACTGTTGAAAAATAGTTCAGAATTTTTATTTTTGATTGTGATGTAGGTTGTAGTTCAATTATAGGCTTTGTTCTTTGCCTAAATATTTATATATATGATATAAAATTTCAATTAAAATATAGCTTCGAAAAATTTAAATTAAATCCCATTTTTGAGAATCAAAGGTGGCCGGTTGCGGAGAGGAGGTAGGGGGGAAGTAACCATGGTCACCTGACCTAGCCGATTAAAAATCCTTAAATGACCCAAAAATAGTCCTTCTTAAATTATAACTCCAAATGTTATTAAAAGGTCAAAAATCGTTATTTTCCACTTATTTCGTATTTTTCCGAGGGCCTCTGGGAAAGAAACGAAACGAACCGGTTTATTTCCGTTTTTTTTAGGCACGAAGTAGCCTTATGGTTTTGTCTCAGGATCCGATTTTTTTTTTTATTAGCACGGCCCCTTACCTAAATCCTGATTTTTCTATAGGATTTTGATAAGACTTGGCAGAGAAGTAGAACTCGATCTCCTTAGTTCACTGCTGAAATGCTAGCTCAAAGTTGGTGGCCAATTTTGAGAAATTTCGATTTAAAATCTTTGTTTCTATGGTAATACTCGACTCGTCATGGAGCCGAGTCGGCTCTGACCAATAACATTATTTCGCGCGAAAATCCAGCCAATGAAAACGGTCGCCTGTTGCTTTGTACCTCGATATCCAAAAGTGTCAACGCAAGGAGTGGTCACGTCAGAATCGTTGCAGATTCACGCCATGTTAAAGGGTTCACTACCAGGAGACTTTCAAACGTGACCACTAGCTAGCCGCCGTGGCTCCTGATTGTTGGCTGGGACTGTAATTTGGCCTTGGGCGGGGCTTGTGACAATACCGCCAACCTCAGAGTGAATCCTCAGCTCATGTTTTCATTAAAAGATACAAATAAGTCTACTCTTGTGTTCCGTGGTATTGCGTGGATGCTTCCCCAGTTCTTTACTAAAGGCCTGCAACATCATTTTACGTTGTTACTAAATCTAAAACTAGCAAAATATATTTTGAGTTGGTTTGAGTGGACACCAAGGCGGCGTTGTTTATAGCTGGCCCGCTCGGCGCCATGTTTGTGTTGGAAATGTGAGGCGGATAAAATTCACGATTTGGGCTCTCACAGAGAGTTTTGACCTAATATTTTAATTGTCTATTTCATTTAATGGTAAGTGTGTGGCAAATCTGAAACTAGGACCCTTTAATTCTTGGCTGGTGGTTCGATTTGGTGGTTGTCAAGGCGGGTTGTTGACAGCTGGCCCGCTGGGGGGCTGGCTCTCACCAAGTCTGCCTCTGCGTTCCCTGTGAATGTGTAGTGCCTCCCATACCTGTGTGCTAAAGAACTGCAACATAACTTAAGATCGTCACGAAATTAAAAACTTGCCAAATATATTCTAGGTTGGTTTGAGGCGGACGCGTGAGGCGCCGTGTCGCCGGCCCCGCCGGCCCTCTTTCAACCATGGCCGCCACGGCCGGGGGCTGACGGTCCCACCTCGCGACTTTAAATCATTGTGTAAAGTTATCGGAACGTTGACATGGCGAACTGAATGCGTTTACAGTGGTTTTGCACCTGCAGAAAACTTTTTGGGAAGTTTGACTTTAATCTGGTGAGCAGAATTCTTGAAATGGTGTACATTTACGTGAATAATTTTACGAATCCATTGAACTTCTTTGGGAAACGATTTCCGTGGGTCTGAAACTCCTGTTTTCACAGTCATTTCGGCTGTATAACATTTCGTTCGGGTAAAATATAGTTAAATTCGCTTCGTGCGCTAGTGGCGCCATCTCTCGGTAGTGGACGCGAGTTAAGTCGCGGAAGGACGCGTGAGCGAGCCGCCGAGCCACCGGCCTTCTTTTGTTGAGTGGAGCGAGGTCCCAGCCCAGCCTAGAACCACGAAAGGGATAGGACTGGGCACTCCCACCTCAAAAACGCCCCGTTCTGTTTAAGGCGGCGGCGCCTCCCCCCAGCCTTCTTTTGTTGAGTGGAGGTCCCAGCCTAGAACTATAGAAGGGAGGTCTGGGCACTCCCACCTCAAACGCCCCCCGTTCTGTCTATAAGGCGGCGACGCATCCTCCAGCCGACTGCGAATAGTGCCAGTTCCGATGGCGAATGGCGAGCCAAGCCGAATCGGCATTGTCGATGGTGCTCGGCCGCTCGGCCCGCGCGGCCCCTCTGCCCTGCCCGGCGCGCTGGGTGGAAAAGGGGGGGGGGAGGGGGGCTGTTGATTCAACTCATGGACGGTAGTTCAAAAAATAAAATTTCGAACGACACGTTAGAATAAATATGTTAAAGCAATGTTCGAATGCCCATTGCACAACGAGTATTTTGTGAAACAAAAACATAAACGAACTTCGTGCCTACCAGGATTTCGTGAAATCGTATTTTTTTTGTTTTTTTTTCACGGTTTTTTTCTGACCTGCCATTCCTACAAGTGACTCACATTTTTTCGTTTTGCTTTTCCTCTTTGAATGTTAGGATTGTTCTCTTCAAGATAAAATAGATTTTATAAATGAAGACAAAATTGTGCGCCACAATATTTCTTGCTCTGACAACCTTAAGGAACGGACAGTTCGAGAGGCGAGCCTTGATGTTCAATAACCTCCCTGGTGAAACATTATAATTAAAGTCGCGAGCGATGAGGAAGTTGAGCGCTTTGTCTAGTCAAGCTTTAAGAGAAGAGTCTGTTGTCCAGAAATATAACATCCCGCATCTAGAGATAAGCAGTGCGCGACACGTACACAAATGCAAACTCGTGGCTGTCAGGCGAATGTGTAGGTGGGGAGTGAGGAAGGGTTTGATATGTGAAGTGAGAGAGACAGCGATAAGACCTGCCCGCCGGCTACCTGATGTCATGACCGCTCTGCGCTGCATGCGCGCTCATGGGCCTAGCTCCGGGCTCCGCGCAGGTGGCCGCGGTGAAACTCGAGCTAGGTCAGTCTACACACTACTCCACTCCACTCGCCAAATACTCGAACCCGTCCCGTCCCGTCCCTGCCAGGCCAGGGCGGCGTGAGCCACTGCAATAGCGCACCGTAACTCCCACGGAGGAGATGCGCCGCGCCGGCCCGGCACTCAGTACTCGCACACACGTAGAAAGAGAAAAGGCGTAAAGTACAGGATGTGAGTCGAGTGGGACTGGGCTGCTTATGCGCCGCATCTGAAGGGGCCGTGAGTCTCAGCCAGCTGCAGGGCTGTCAGTCCCGATACGAAATCACCGCGGTGTACAAAAGAGCGCGGGAATAACATTTAGAGAGTATCTTTTGCTGTGATAAAATATATAAATCTATGTATACTCAATACCACTTTCAATGTGTGACGCACGATGTACTGCATCGCGGTGTGACGATACCCCTAGTCCGCTGTTGAATGCTTTCTATATTTTTCTTATAGTAACTGGGATTCAGAAAGGCTCTGTTGCTGCACACACACACTGGGTATCGAATGGTAGGAATGTCGCTCACTTCCAGGTATGACTGCATATTTTAACATGCGTGATGTACACACTAACTGGCAAAGTACTTTTTCGTACATGTGAAATGTACGCATATAAACGTGCGGATTTATGTAAAAAAATCGTGCAGAATTATGTAAAATATTGTGCATAGATCTGCAGAATTTATTACATGTCGAAAAAATGCACAATAATAAACAGATTCATGTACAATATTCTAGATAATTCTGCACGATTTTTTTACACACATCCGCACCTTTATATGCGTACATTTCACATGTACGAAAAAGTACATTGCCAGTTAGCGTGTAAAGAGTGCGACAAACATGCGCGCACTCTGCAGGTGAGCGAGAGAGTCTTCGAATAGACTTTGGCACTCGGTACATGTGGGAAACCCGCCTCTCCCTGAGCGACATTCTCGCACACTTGGATTTCCATTAGTTTAAACAAACAAACAAACAAACAAACAAACAAACAAACAAACAAACAAACAAACAAACATTTTAAAAAAATAGTTTAAAAATTATTCTTGGTAAAATTGTCACTCCTCGATAATTTTCAGAGTCGGGATGTGTCATGCGACAGGGTAGTCCTCAGCTGCGCTGCACGCCAGCCCAGCCCGAGGGCGCCCCGCCCGGCCTGCCGAAACCATTGATATGGGGCGCGCTGCGGCGCGGCTCTGGCGGTGATTCACGGCTCCTCCCGGCCCACCCCGCCCGCCCCGCCCGCCCCGCCCGCCCCGCCCAGCTCTATCTTTAGCCATCTGCGCGCCAATGAATGGCCGGCGCGCCGATGAGATCGCCTGCATGACGGACGACCGGTGCATCTGTCTGCAGCGCCGCGCACGCACACGCCTTGGCCGCCGGCCAGCGTTACAGATTCTATCATTCAAATAAAGCGCGCCAAACGCATTCAGTTTCAAACTTTCCCGCCAGTGCCACCACACACCGCCACCAGACAAGTCCGGTGCTAAGTGCTCAACTGTCTGCAGTAAGCACCGGCACAAGGAAAGCGCACGCAGTCAGGGCAGCGAGGGGATACCGGACCGGGAGCGGGCCTGACGAGCCGAGCCGAGCCGGGGAGGCTGCCAAGCGGGTAACGCGGGCGAGACAAGCTTCATACAAACACAGAGGCCAGGCCTGGACAAGTCTGACTGCATGTTTATCATGCACCTATTTCTCTCCACTCGCGTACATGCTTCGGGTAAAAATTTCTATGCAAAATCATGCAGAAATTTGCACACACAGGTGAACTCTTAAAAAAAAATACAAATAATTAGAAGTGAAAAAGTGTGGGTACAAACACCGAGCAAAAAAATTTCTAACAACGGGTTCATAATTAATTCCGAATACGCACGCGTTTCTAGACGTATTCATGAACAACAGAGAGAAAAAAATGTATATAAATACTCATAATGTCTGCTATTCCTAGTACTGCGTGCAGGAAGCTCAGGTATTCCTATCAATAACCAGTCGACTCCGACGGAAAAGGGGGGGGGTAGAATTCCCTGATGGCCTGGCTTGGCGTGGCGCGGCGCGGTCGTCCTTGGAAGCGACGCCCGACCGCTCCGCGCCATGCGCGACCGCGTGATGCGTCTCCTGCTCAATACTTGCGCGCTCACGCCCCGCCACAATGGAACTGAGCGTGCGTGCGACACGGCTGCCTGCAGGCTGACTGTCCTCTCTCTCTGCTCCTGATCGACGTGCCCCATGAGAGCGACGAGGGCACAGAGACGACACCTACCTCAGCGCGTCCAGCCCAGCGGCGCCCTACAAGCCGCCCCGCCCGACACAACCGCCACAGGATTTACGATGTTCCCGACTGCGAAGGGCTGAGCTGCGCCCCGGCCCCGCGGCCACCCAGACTGACAGATAAGAACTGGGTCACGAGTGCTAGGCCCGCCGGGAGGCCCTGCTGATAACGCGATGGGGCGAAGACACAAAATACCACCCTGTACTTACTTCCACTCACTGTTTACTGAGCGTTTTTGACTTTCCAGCGTCGGAAATCCTGCGGCAAGCTATTAAACGCACCGTGCGCCTCTGAAGCACTCCCCGAAGTATCAGAGTAACTTCCGATATGACAGCGCGGAGCGAACGCGTTCCTATAGAGAAAGCGAGCCTTTACTTTATCTGACCCCCAGTGGCCCGGGGCCCGGGCCGCCCTGCCTGCGGAAGCAGAGCCCTAAACCACCTCGTAAAGGCTCGGCTCGGCTCTGAGGTCGGGTCAGTGCGGGCTGTGCTCGGATCAACCTCAACTGTCGCAATAAAGAGCAGCTATCCGAAAGAAGGCATTACTTTGAATTTTGCTTTTCTTCTTTTTACTTTCTCGACAAAGCTTGCACTATGCGTCAAAATTCAATCACAAAAAAAGGGTGTCATCGGAGACCGCTTGCCTTTGGCCGGACGATAAACGCCTCCTGCAGTAGTCGTGCGCCACGCGGCTATCTCATTTCCCCGCGCGTCATAGTAAAGCCGTGGGCCGGTGAGGGGCGGTGCGGGGCGGCGCGGGGCGGCGCGGGGCGGCGCGGGGCGGTGCGGGGCGGCGCGGAGCGGCGCGGGGTGAGCCGCGCCGGGTGCGCCGCTGCAGCAGCCTCGGCCGCCAATGAGAACAACAGCCTCCTCCTATTTCACAGCCCGCAGCGGAATAGACCCGGGAGACTTTATCTCGGTCCCATCGGCGGCATATCCATCGTCAGCATTGTAATTGGACCAAATGGCGCCTGATGTACGAGTGCGCGCCGCAGCCACGCGCGCGGATATACGGGACTGCGCCAACAGCAACAGAAATGCATTCTGGAAGTAAGGAAAGGGGCTTTGGCGGGGCGGGGTGCAGTCAATACTTCTCATACGTCATTTAATTCACTAAAAACACGCCGTCAGTTGCAGTCATAGCCAAAACATAATTAACCAAATTTTCTAACCGCTATGGTTAATGTTTTTCCGAGCCTAGAACAACGGATTACAAGAGAACTTTCTTTAGAAACCTTTTTAACGCAAGTTTGCTGCGACACCCCAAATTGTCACCGACCGTCACTCCACTTCTCTCGCGCATTTAGGTCTCTCGGCCGGGCCAGACTGCGTCAGTCAGACCGAGACACGAGAGGCCAAGGGACATGAGTCCTGCAAGGCCCTGATCACGCTCGCTCACACACACACACACACACAGAGGGAACGCGCACGCTCCCATTCAGCACGTCAACATCAAACGCAAATGCATTCCTCAGCAGCTCGGCCCCTCTTTTCCCTCCGCCTGCTTTAAGCAGCCGGCGTCGCCGAAATTCAAAGTCCGCACCCTGCGAGAGGCGGGGCGGGGCGGGCCTTCCAGCTTTCACTCAAGCAGTGAGCCCTGGTGGAGGCAAATCAGCCCGCAGCAGGGCGCATTTTTGAACACGGTAAGTAAAACAGTGCATGGAAAAGCGAAGGGGAAACAATCTCCGGGCGTCCAGCAGGCCAGGTCCGGAGTTTGTATGGAGTGTGATTCGCTGGCCGCGCCGCCGCTCTCCCCCTCCCAGTGAATGGGACTGGGGCGGCTCCATGCCGGCCTCGACCATTCATCGTGTCATACGCACAGCGTATTGCCGCTGTTGGCGCTTTCGATATTGAGAGGGCCGTAAATATACCCTAGGCTAGGCGTTTGCCGAGCGCCGAACAACAGGTGCGCTGCATGGCATTCAAACATTCAAATTGGCGAAATTCGTCCCATTGAAACAAAAGCAGGCGAGTGCCAGTGTCAACTTCTTTCTGCAATTTATGTCGTGAAAGTTTAACATTTTGCCCTTTGACTCGAAATAGCTGAGTCCGGAAAAATTCAAATGACCATAGATGTCACGACGTCGCTAGGAGTAAACGTGCAATTCAGCGCAAATAATTTTTTCTTCTTAAATTTTCTTTATAATTCGCGATAGTTCGTCGAAGGGCATGAATAAAGTATGGTCACAAGTACCGCGTTTTAAAGGGTTATTAATAAAAAAGTATTACTGTCTTTTAATTTTAAATAATCGTTCTCCATCAACAGTATGCCCGCCGGCGGCGGGGAGCGGAGCAGAGCGGCGACCGACCGACCGGTCGGCCGACAACACCTCCGTATTCAATTAACATCTCTGTTCACCCTCACAAATAAGCTCGTTAGTCGCTGCGCTGCACCGCGCCACCCCCGCGGCGGGGAAAGGGGCGCGCCGCCAGCAGACTGTGTGGCAGGCAACGCGCAGGATGAGGCGACGCGACGCCGAGGGGTCCTTAACTGTAAATTCAACCGTACACCGATTTTTCTCGTTTGTCGTGATTTTCCTTGATTTTTACTGATATTTTTCTGATTTTCTTTTGATTTTTTTCTCTCGATTATATTTCTTTATTTTTATTTGCATGTTTTTTTTTATCCTTTTGATTTTTTTCCTGATTTTGTTTTAGGGTGTCATCTGTTCATTTTTATTTTTTGGAATGGAGCGTGCAGCACTCCTCGGGCGGCGAGATCAGCAACCCGCACCACCAGGCGTCACTATCGTGCACACCATAGTGATCGTCTCTCCATCACGAAAACTGGCACTAACGGCGTTAAACAAATTAAACGCTAGATAGATCACTCGCGCCGTCATCGCTGAGCACTCAGTCGGGGCGGGGCGGGGCGGGGCGGGGCGGGGCGGGGCGGGGCGGGCCCCACCGCCGCGCTGCGCTCGCCCCCTTACAAGGCGCGGGGCACTTGGGCTTGCACAACACAGGCCAGAGCTGCGCTATTGGCTTTGCCTTTTCTGCCGCGCTCAAGCTTCCAGTGGAAATGGCGGTCCCGTGTCCCCGTGGGAAGAAGGGGAACAGGCGCGGGACGGGACGGGACGGGACGGACATCCAAAGTTGAAAAATGTCCTGCCGGGTGGTGCGCGGGGTTGCGCAGGGCGACAGGCGCAGCCGGCCGGCTGGAATAGGCGAAAAATGGGAACTTACCTTGCGTCTTGGCCCGCCAAGAAAACGGCGCGGAGAGAATTTTCGTGCAAAGGTATTAACGACCCCAAAATAGCATTTTTTTTAAGGTGGAGAAAACCATGAATATCACGGTAAAAACAATGTCTGATTTTTTTAGGAAAAAGGGAAAACTTTGAGGACCTTGGATACTTTGAAGAAAACGCCTTAGATTTTGAGGAAGTCTCCTCAAATCTCCACAAATTTTGTTGTGGAGATTTCCCTTATTTTTTGAGGAGCCTTCCGCGCAGTTCCTCAAAATCTGAGGCGTTTTCCTCAAAGTATCCAAGGTCCTCAAAGTTTTCCCTTTTTCCTCAAAAATTCAGACATTGTTTTTACCGTGTAAGGGGCACTTCGCTTAGTTCAAAAACGTCGTGTAATTCCTAGAAAAGTACAGTGTCCAACACTTACGTTGATAACATTCTGGTGGCCAGCATATCGATGCAAAACTTGATGCCCCGTATGAAATACATGGGCATTTTACCTAAGCATCTGGAAGTGTTCCACATTGTTGGTTGAACACTTCTGACGTGAGAAGTCACTGGCACACATCGCAAAGTATTATGAACAGTTTTCCTCCAGGCTTATCGAGCATCGAAACCAGAGTACGTTGAGAGCGGCATATCACATCGGTGTGGCAACATCACTGACCTCCAATGCTGCCCCGTCCCGTCCCGACCTCACCCACCACACATCTCACGGCGCTAGCCTCGCCAACGGGTAACGCACGCCACACAATCGCGCGTATGTCACACAATCGTACGGTCGGGCGGGCACGGGCGCGCGCGCACACACACACACACACACCTTGGCCAACGAGAGGCCACATGTCATCGTCTTTTCCTTTTCCAAATCCGTCGCGTAGGTGTTGACGGCAACATTGTAGCGGAGCTCATTTCCGGGCCGCAGTGTCGCGCTGCGCTGCGCAGCATGCATGCAGATTCCTTATAGCCTACACGGCGTGCAGAGCCGAGCCAAGCCGAGCCAAGCCGAGCCGAGCAGAGTGACCATCGAAACATGATCCCGACGCGTTACTCGCGCATTAGGGTCAGACCGATCCCACCTCTCCTCTCTTTTCCTCCCCTCTCTCCTCCTCTCTCCTTCTCTCTCTCTCGCCTTCCCACGCGCTCAGTTTTCAATGTGCGCACCTCTCTGCAGGTCGCATTGCCGCAGTCGTGCGCGCCTTCTCCTCTTCCATTTTCGAGGTCCTGCAGTCCTCTACTCCGCCCCGCTCTGCCCTGCCGCCCCGTTTAGCAGCTCCATCGAGCACTGGCTGCACTGGCCGCCCACATCTCATTCTGCCCGTCTTTGCGTAACCAGCGATCGCCCCGGAGCCGTTGCCAAACGGCCAATACGCTCTCTAGGGCGCGTGAAATTAGCAAATAGGTAAAGTTGACCGTCAAAACAGCCTACAAAAGCGCGGAGTTGAGTCGACTTTCGAGTAAAACTGGTAAAACCAGCTTGGTTTTTAAATGTTTTTTTCTTTGAAAACATTTAGCTCTGTGCCAGAACAATTGTAGGGTTCTCTCCGAAGAAGTGGAAATGAGTGAATCGTGCCTCAAAGTATATCGAGTCCCAAAGTGAGAGGGATATCATTGAGAGCATAATTGCGAATTTCTCTCGGCATAAAATGGCTAATATTCGAAGGTGAATAGGGAGCTGATATAATATTTTGGTGCATTACGGTGAATGTTTTTTCGCCATGAAGGTCATGAGCTGGCCGGCATGCTCCCGCTGACTTGCACAAAGTGTGACACGGGGAGACACGCGCACCCACTCGCGAGAGGCACAATGAGAGACGCCAGGCCCCCCTGCAGAGGCTCCTGCAGGGAACCCGCTGCAGAGGCTCCTGCAGGGAACCCGCTACAGAGGCTCCTGCAGGGAACCCGCTGCAGAGGCTCCTGCAGGGAACCCGCTGCAGGACGACTGACTCCGGAGGGTGCCGCACCCTACCCGAAACCTGTGCCCAAAAAATTAAAAGAAAAGAAAAAAATCTGAACCTGCCGCGTGAGAACCACTCATTAACGCGACGCGTCGAGGCGGGGCGGGGCCTCTTAATACGCGCTCAGGCTGTTCGACACATTCAGTCACCCTCCCTCCAGCTCCTCCGGGTCTGGATGCGGTTGCAGCGATGAATGACTGCGCACGGCGCCTAAGTATGATGCATTTGCGGGCAACGCGATCAGACCGCATGTGTGCCGGAGTGTGTGTGTGCGTGTGCGTCTCATTGAGGTCACGACCACAGCCTGGCAGCCCAGAACGAGCGTTAAACACTGCCAACGCACTCAGACTCCAAGTCTGTATATGAACACAAAACCTCGCACATGATGGGGGCGGCTGGGCGGCTAGGGGACGGTGGTATAAATGCTTTGCTCTCCTAGTTGAGTTGTGTCTTCTCCGAAGCGTCCTTTACTCAAAAAATCACTGCATACACCCAAGCAAAATAAGTAAAAATCAGAAGAAAAAATCAGGAAAAAAAAAATGAAGAAAAATTCAGAAAAAAAGCAAAAATTCAGTAAGAACCATTGGAAAATCACGAAAATACATCAAAATCAGAAAAATAGGTGTACGTTTGATTTTACAGTAATGGACCCCTCGGTCCTCTCCACAAGAGAGGGAATGAAAACGAAAGGATGGGTAACGTAGAGAAAGGAATCTAGAGCGACAGAGACGGACGCATAGTGGTCGCCCCGCCCGTGAGCGTTCCCGCCCACCCCTCCGGTTCGGTCGCGCCCATCTCCGCGCCGGCCCCGCCCCGCCCCGCCCCGCCCCGCAGGCCGGCCAGGCCGCGCGCTCCTTCGCGCGTGATTTTACCTTCACTTCCTTTCTTTGCCTTGTAAGAGGCGTCCTCCGCACAAGGGCCGCCGTCACGTAACCGAAGGGCTGGGCCAGCCTCGCAGGGCTCCTGTCGCACCTGCGCAATCCCTCCATTTCTTTCTCGCTCATTACAGTCTCATCTGTGTTAATTCTTTTTTTTTCACTACGCCTCCCCACCTCTCACAGTCCGCGGCAGCCGCGTCACAAGCACAACCGGTCCATCACAGCAACGCACTCCTCTGCTCGAGGATCGCGGCGAATCCCCTCTGCTCGCCCGCGCACTCAAGGAGGGGGAGAGAGAGAGAGAGAAAATAATAACAACGATAAAAAGGAAAGGAGAAGAGATGTCCGCGCGGGGCGGGGTGGCTCTCTCAGTGTGAAGCTCCGCGACGCTCCGCAAAGTGATTCTCCACGGCGCGTCGCTCAGGGGCTCCGCGGCAAAACGTTTCCAGGAGGGAAGGGATAGCCAGTAAAAGGGGCGCGCGAATGGCAATGAGAGCCTCGTTCAGACATAATCAATCAGAGAGAAAATGGACATAGCAGGCGTTACGCGCCGCCCGGCCCGGCCAGGCCGACCCGGCAGCGCCGTGTGTAAGTGTTTGGGTGAATGGCCGGGGCCGGACGGAACAGACACGATTCAATATCCGAGCCACACCGCTGGGGGAGGAGTAGGGGGGGGGGGGGAGTGCGTGGTGGAGCCGAGCCGCGTCGTGCATGAAAAAGTAAAAGGCCACACCCAGGCCGCGGGGCGGGGCGGGGCGGGGTCCGAGGCCCGAGCCGAGCGGTTGCACACCCATGACTTTGGCCCCGCGCTGTGCCCCTCCTCCATTGTTGCTAATTGCGCGGTCCGTCCGCAGCGCTCCCTCCTCCCTCCCTCCCCGGCTCGGCCAGGGTCCCACAGGACAGGGTCGGGTCAACGCCGGTGCTTTCTTCAAACATCAGCACGCCTCAGCCCGCCCCTCCCCCGGTCCCGCAAAGCGCAGCCAACAGCCAAGTCGTTAAAATGTCTTATTGGAAACGGAACGCGCGCGGCGCTCAAACCCAATCACCTTGCAATTTTTTCCCAGCCCTGCAGCTTGCCACGAGTGTCTGCCTAATTTCACCTGCTGCTGGTTCACTCTGCGTGAGTACGGAGCTAATACCGCCAGGTAAAGCCCCACACACAGCAGAGCACACAGGACGCGGGCGCATGCTTTCGCTTTTGGATCAAATATTTAATTTACCACGCTGTGTGTGTGTGTATGTGTGTGTGTGTGTGTCTGTACGCTCCTTGAGCGAGAGTTTCCAGGCGCTGGCGCGGCGCGGCGCGGGGCGGGGCGGGGCGGGCCGAGGCCCTCGCGGGGGCGGAGCGCACGCTGCAGCTGTGGGGCTTGAGGCGTTCACCCCGCGGGGCGGGCACGAGCGCGGCCCGCCTGCAGCCTGCAGGCCAGCAGGCAGCCCTACAGGAGGCGCGCCGCGACAGGATCTTGAACTTGGCAGAGAGAGGAGGGGCGCTAAAGCACCACGCGCCCCACACACACGCGCACTGAAAAATACTTAGTCTCCCGTGGTTTACTTTCGAATTGCTGCATATGCGGTGCAGCGCGGCATTTCATCCGTCTCTCAAGTCGACACCTTCGAGTGCACTTCCACATCAATATGCGAAACGCAGAGCTGTCGAATAGCGACGGCTCGACTTCCACCACAAGTCTGGGGGCTCATTCGAAACGCAAACGCGGACGTCTAGCCGCAACCGAACCATTTCGCCTTCCCACCCCGCCCCGCCCCGCCCCGCCACCGCAGCGCGACTCGCCTGGAGAGCACCGGCTGGACGACTGCAGCGCCCGCAGCACACACCCGGCCACTCGGCTCGGCTCACCCTGTGGTGAGGCAACGTCACCAACCTGTAGGCAGAGAAGAAGAAACAGGACGATTAGTGAGCTGGCTGGGCCTGGCTCGTAGAGTGAGGCGGGCCTGGGCCGGGGTCCGCGAGTGGCATCGCTGGGACAGAAAAAAGTCGGAAACCTGAACCGTGCTGAAAACGAAAATGGGTAGAGGTGCAGTCTCGCGTGGGAGGGGAGGGGAGGCGAGTAGGGCTGAAGCTCACTGCCCCTGTTGTGGTGGGAATCGAACCAGCAGAGAGTGAGTCCGAGCAGACTTGTAATTAACGACCAGACCACGCCCGCCCCGCCCCGCCCCGCCCCGCCCCGCCCCGCCCCGCCCCGCCCCGCCCCGGGCCCCGTCGCGTCGCTACCTACCGCTCCGCCCGCCCCGCCACGCCGAGCACGGCCACTCCCCCGATTCATGTGCGGGCGCCCCGCCCCGCCCCGCCCCGCCCCGCCCCGCCCCGCCCCGCCCCGCCCCGCCCCGCCCCGCCTCGTCCCGCCTCGCCCCGCCTCGCCCCGCCTCGCCCCGCCGCGGACAATAAGAGCGCCACAAGTCATTCACAACCTGCTGATCCCGCGGCGCAGCACACTCACAGGTGCCCTGCATTACAGGACGCACCCGTGCCTTCAGCATCCGCAAAAGGCTACAGATCCGCACCTCTGTACGAATCTAGTAAGAGAGAGGTTTTTCATTCCAATGAAACTCGACTTGCTGGACAAAAGCGTAGGTGGACCAACCGGCACAAAGCTTTGCGACGGTTACTCAACGCCGTCAGCTTGCCAGCAAATGTGCAGGTGAAGGCACAATTTTTTTCCAATTGTTTTTTCTGTCTTCCAAAATATTCCTTGACATTTAAACTGCGTTAAGTGCATTTTCTACACGCGGTCTGCTCTCCGCACCCACCACAAGCAAGCCCTCGCCTGCTCCGGCCGCGCGACTGGTTTGCATGCAGCAGCCTAAAGCGCCCCCACCTCACCCGCCGCGCGCCGCCCGGAGTGCAGTGCAGTAGTGCGGGGTAAATGAGTGTTCCGCGCCGCCATATTTGGACCCGCTCATCCGACCAATTAGAGGCTATTGTCGTGCAGCCGAGACGCCCGGCCCGGCCCGGCCCGGCCAGGCTCGATTTGCAGTAAAGTTTAACGCTTGGCGCTGGCAGGCGATGCCATGCAGGCGTGCCTGTGGAGCGGGACCGGGCCGGGGCCGCCTCACCCACCGCCACCGCGCACACTGCTGCTGCTGCGACCATTAGGGCCGCGACTATCAAAACCGCGATCGTATTTTAGCAAACTAGGCCACCACGGCGTCACACGTCACCGATACGGATCACATAGACAAGCTGCTCTGCTCCGTATGATGCGAGCGTCTCATGAGAGGGCCGGGCCGGGACCGGCAGGCTGGCTGTCAGGGGCGCTGGACCGGGCCGGGCCGGGCCGGACCCGCCGGGGATCCAATACGCTCAGGCTGGTAGCTTGGCATAGGAGAAAGTGCAAATGAGTTTGGGATTGCGCACACAGACAGGGAGGCTCCAAAGTTAACAGGTAGAAAACAGCTCGCACGCCATGCTTTAAAACCTATACTACGAAGGAACAGTGGAGTAAAGATTCGGTTTAGTAAGAAAGCACAGAAAATGTTGACATTTTCAAGGGGAAATTTGAAGAACATTAATCTTTTCGTTCGCAAGTCAATACCAGCATAAAACAGATCACATTTTAAGTTTTGCCATTGTGTCAGTCAATATGCATTGTAGTTATTCCCGCTTCGAGCTTGGAACCGTACCTTCTCTCGTGGTAGCATCCTCCTCTAGCCGGTAGGCAAGCCCGGAGCATTTAGAGCGGACCGGGCCGTCTCAGTTCATCGGCCCGCCCGGGCCCGCCTATCGAGATGTGGAACCGGCGTGATATCGACGCCCTCAAGGCAGAACCACAGTGCGCCAGACCAGCTCGGCTGTACCCTCCAGGACTCACTGTTTCAGACTGTAGCTCTCGGCACGTTCGAGGGCCGTGCTTTAACAAGTATGTAAAATTGAACTAGCTCGAAAAAGGTGTTGAAACTAAATCCGCACACTAAATTCTTATGAACTTTTTTTATACGCAGCTACCGATTTCTGTAAACATGCTCTATTTACGCATAATTTTGTGCGTAATTATGAAGAAAATTGTTCATAGTCGGCTCATTTTGTTCATAATTGGGCACAAAATTATTCATAAATAGAGCATGTTTACAGAAATCGGTAGCTGCGTATTAAAAAAGTTCATAAGATTTAGCGTGCGGTAAATCCCAACTGAGGAAATGGGTATTGCACCCTAGCTGGAGCCAGAAGTGTTTCCAGCAGGGCCTAGCTGTCCCGCACGGCAGCGGACGAGACCTCTCGCCGGCCGAAGCAGAGGTCGTACGTCGTGTACTTGATGTGGGCTACTTCGAGACAGTTTTCCACTCACATAACGGAGAGCGCGCCCAGGCCCAAAGCAGCGCCCGCCACATAAATTCAAACACGAGACATTTACAATCTCAACACAATTCCCATCAACCACTGCCAATGCGTATTTTACTCTTTCGATTCACGCAATGCGCAAACACGCAAAATTGAATCAGGGAACCAGACCTTTCAACAAAGTAATTATATTCACGAAAAAACCTTTACATCCTGTTATAAAGAAAGCTCAACAAGTATACACACACAGAATATGCGTCGGACATAGAAACTCTCCCTATCATAACGTCATGTTACTGGGCAGACGGGGCAGCGCAGTGGGGATTACAGGGCGCGCGCTCGACAGGTGGATGAGTTTATCTCGGGGCATCTTCGTGGCCCGCGCTTCATTTACCGCAGCGTAACTCGAGGGACAAGGTACATTCCCGTACAAAAGTCCCGGGTACCATACGCGCGTGCCGCCGACACTACAACTCCACCCACAGTCCGGATCCCAGCCCAACTGCACGACGATGCACTCACAGAAAAATCGTTTCTAGATCCAAGCGCACACAAAAACACCAAGACCAATGCCACTCGGTCAGTTTTTCTCGTGAGGCCTAGGAAATGTAAAGCTCACATCAAGAAATTTTCGACCAAATCATTACCAGTCTGCTTTTGTCTTTCAGGGGGGAAAAATTTAATCATGGACCACACTGTATACTTCGATGAGGAAACGATTTTTCTCACGGTTCCACGGATCGACTTGCCGTCACCCCCGACACCTTTGCACCTCACGCGGACTGAACCACCTCAGAGCGACAGTTCATCTCCACCTCCTCGCCACCGAGGCGCAGCAGCAAAATGACACGGGGCTACCGCAATCGTGATCCGCCACGCCTCCGAAAGCACCGTACATCCCGAACACACACCAACACACTCACAGGCGTCGTCACATGGCGCACGGGCGTTTCCTAGTCTATGCCGGCGACAAATCACCTCGTTTCCTCGCACCATCGGGACATAGAGATACACCTCCGTGCCGCACCCGCCCTGCAGCCTGTCGCGCCCCTTTCCCTTTCCCCACACGCACAGTACCAACGCCAACAAGTCGTGCACTACGTGCGAGGACGACTCTCGGCCGTATGAGAACTCACAGTTTCTGAAGGGTAAACCTTCGAATCATGGACCAGGTACTAAAAATGAGGGTCATAGTTTTTCTTTAGTAAATAGTAAGTAGGTAAGCAAGCAAGTGAGCGAGTGAGAGAGAGTGAGTTTTTGTGGAGGAGGGAGGGGCAGGGCGGTTGTTACAGACGATTGAGTATATTTTATTTTTTAATATTTTATTTTTAAAAATCTGGAGTAAAGTTACGCTTTAGTTTTACTAGTGATGTTTGGTACCTGATATGTGAATAGAAGGTTAACCCTTCGCCCTGGCCCAACAGCGCCGTTCCAGATATTTGCTAGTTAACACTAAATTGGCTTTACGTTTAGGTGACAAGTCATTTTACGATTTATAAAAACGATAGTCGCTCGAAGGGAAAAGAAGGGGGAGGGACCTGTTTTCGAAGAGTATGGTAACCGACGCCACACGAAGCACTAAAGGCGCGGGCACTTATTTCGGGACGAGTACACGGGACAGCAGAGAGTAAACCCAGCCAGCGGAGAAAGGCAGCAGGGCGGCAGGACAAGGTCGCGGTCGGGCCGGGCCCGGGCCGGGTGTCCTCGGGGGACTGGGTCACCAACGCAATGAGCAGGAACACTTATACTGCCCGCCCGGCCGGGGTCATCGTATACTTTACACATAGGGAAATGGACGCAGGCGCGGAGGTGCAAATGCGAGTCGCCCAGCGGAAATTTAGAACTATACAAACAACCAGTTTCGCTAGGGAAGAGGGAGAGAGAAGGAGATAGAGAGAAGGAGAGAAGGGGGAGGGGGAGAGAAGGGGGAAGAGAGAGGGAGAGAGGGAGGGAGAGAGACAGAGAAAGAGGTGCTAAAGGGCCACCAGGGACGGCCAAGTGTAAATGGATTTCTCATATCGTTCTCAGGCAACGCTGCGGGGCGGGACAGGTGCGGCGCGCCCGGCCCACGGGCTCGCCCCGCCCCGCCCCGCCCCGGTCCGCTCCGGTCCGCCTTGTCTAGGTGAGCGCGTACAGACGGTCCAATTACTCCAGGAGATACTGGATGATGCGGTGAAGACAAGAGGAAGGCCGCCCGGCCGCCACCGCCGCCGAGGATTCACTTTTCACTCCTGACATACCCACACACCCACATCGCACCCACAGTTTCGTTAGCGCTCCGCCCTTTCTTTTTCCCCCCACCCCACCCAATCGATACGAACCGCCGCATTTAAGATACGCACTAGAAACGCACCTGCGTTACTCAAATCAATAAGTCTGTTTTTATTAAAGGCATGTGTGTTGGAGCGCTTTGAGTAAAAAACACTATGAGGCTAGGATTTCCAGCACTGAAAGCATGGCGGGATTGTGGCGGGCGTGGGCGTGACAACGCGGGGGGTTTTACATCGAAATGGTGGGGGAGACTCCTCCTGGCAAACCAATCTCAATTACGTGGTAAGACGGGCGGCTGTGGGAGAGACAAGAGAGGAACGGGGACTGCTAGACCGTGGGGAGCGGTCGTAAAACTGTTGCACTTTAACGCATCGCGTCTTGAGATTTACAGCTCTAGTTTGCAATGGAAGCAAGACGAAAGACGGGGGTTCGAAGGTGGATAGGTATAGAAGTAGAGAGAAGGGGGGGGGGGGGAGAAACGCATGCAGGGTAGTGACGTGTAAAGGGGGAAGGGCAGTCAGGACCCGGCGCGGCGGGCCGGAAAAAGAAATCCTGCAGTGCATTTGCAGGGCATGCGCAGTCGGCGCGCGTGCCCGGCCTCGGGCGCGGCGGCCCTACGAGCTACGAGGTGCCGTTCCCATCATCAACCAACTTTCGGAAGCTCATTTGCATGCTATTAATTACACAGCAGAATACACCGTAAAAAAACGAGCACTGCAGCGGTTTAAATTATTTAGTTTTAGCGTGCTGGCTGCACCACTCCTGCACTGCTCTGAGACACGAAAATTGAGGGTTAGTGGAAGGGGAGAGTCAAGCATCGGAACACACAGCGGGGAGAGGGGCGGGGGCGCCGAGCGCGCCTTGGGAAGGCTTTTCCTTACGCGCGCAATTTTTTGTAGCTTTCATTGTAATAATAGTCGAGCGGACCACATGTTTCACGGTCGGTTGGTGCGGCGGGTCGGCAGGCCGGCCAACTGCACGCACTGCACAAAGTTATACTTTTACATCTTTTAAGGGGGAAAAAAATCACAACAAGGAAAATGCATATTCAGAGCCCAATTCAGTCACTGGGTTACAATGTATAATATGAAGGAAGCTAGTATGCGGATGGGGTGTGACGAAGGGTACAGCACAACGCGGATAATCTGGCGCCGCAGTTTGGCATCAAGTTAAATACAATCAATATCCAATACTATTTTTTTCTAATTAAAGAATTGTAATAAAAAGAGCACGTGCGCTAATGATTACCGGGGCTGCTTTCACATTTTATAGCCCGAAGGGGATGAATAAGGATTCATAATAACAACCGAAATAGAAAGTTATGGGATCACAAGTGGAGGGCCGGCCGGGTACCGACACCCGGGTGCAGGCGGTGGGTACCACCAAGTACCGACCACCGGGGCGGCAAGGACACCCCGCGCCGTGCCCCGCCGGCCCCGCCGGCCCCGCCTAGCTCTCCCACTCGCACGCAGGCGGCAGAGTCAATTAGAGACGACGCGGGCCTGCGGTTCAGTAACAGGTACTCTCAACTTCCAAAATTAAAGAAGAGGAGAATAGTGCGAGTAGTACTACTTGTATGGCGTGAAAGAGTCGAAAATTTTTTACGAGACCAAAGAAAGAAAAGAAAGTCCAAAGACAAATGTCCAGTTCGCAAGTTCAGTATCGGAAAATAAATAACGCCCAGAACAGAAGCCCTGTTCCGCCCATTTCTACCGGCATACATATTATATGCAAAGCTGGTGTGAATGTGCAAGGTCATGGAGTGTCATGATGTGTGGGAGTAGATAAAGTGTCAAAAGATAAGGCGTTAAGATGCTCCACTCTTCACACGGTTAATAAGCTGGTACGGGGCCGTAGGGCACCCGCAGTAGGACCTGCGCCTCCTTTCACTCAGGTATACCTGAGTATACGCCCATTACAATAAAACACTTTTCAAGAGGAGAGGGAGACTTGGAACACTTTACATATAAACCTGCCGGAGGTTAAAAGAGCAAATTACACAAAATTTTGCCAGAAAGCAATGATTTATTGCATGCAACTGAGACACAGGTACACTACTCGCACAATAATTCAAGGCATCATAAAATCTGTACAGAATTATGATTTTACAAAAAGCATCTTCTGAACTTCAGGAGACGGACTGTGTATCGTGAACCAGTGCAATGCAGCATCCCTTCATGGGCTTACAGCCATCAATATAAAACGTGTTTGCGCTCCTGCAGTAGCATGTGTTGAGGACTCAGAGTAGTTAGCACCTCAAGCAAAACATGACACACTTGCGGAATCGCGCCCCAAATTACGGCTTGTTCAGGAGGACTAACCAGCCAATTCTAGGCGAACTGCCCGAAGCACCTTTGCAAATGACCCGAAGGAACTTGGAATGAGGCTGTTTAAAACTTCCGGCGGCCCACATGGGCAGCCAGAAAGAGGCTTCGGTAGATGAACAAGATTTACCTTACGTACGTACATCTAATTAGGTTCAAGGTAAATGACCGCATTGTGGCCCCCACAGAGCATGCTGAACTAACGCTAAGGCTGTGTCCAGCATTAAACCGAACTGTTCGAAGTTTGGCAGGACATGTGTGAAAGTCTAGCGACACGGATCTATAGGCCAGAAAAGGGGTCTTCCGCCGTGCCCCCAGCTGGTATCTCACGCCTTTTCATCGCGCTAATATGATGCTCCTTTGAAAACCTTACAGGGTCAGGTTGGCTTCCATTGCGCCGGCCACTTGTTCCCGAGGCAAAGCCTAAAAGTGCGAGTGCCACGTGCGCTCATTGCGCACGGTGACTTGGCCAAATGCTCGATGAGAGAGTCCACCAAAGTAGCATCGCGTTGCGAGAGATACGCACATGGTCGGTTGAAAATAATTGGTCTTGAGCGTTTTAAACACAGGCAGCGTAGCGTATCATTATAAGAAAGTCGTGATTATACTTTTAGGAACTTATCGTTGGTGAGTCGGTTCTAAACGACAGCCGGGAATCGACTCTCGCGCGACATGCGGCTGCCGCTTCCTGGCACTTGCGGGGTGTGGCGGGGTGTGGCGGGGCGGTGCAGCAGCGCGAGGCGTGAGTCCAGAACGACATCCACGCACGCCAAACATAAATCGCTGCACGTATACAGTGGCGGCGGGGTGGCGGGGCGCGGCGGGGCGCGGCGGAGCGACAAAGCCGCCACATGACGCAAGACCCGAGCGGATCACAGCGCCGCTGCTGCAGCAGCCGGGCCCATCTCGGCAGCCGTTTTGGTCCGGACACAACCGGGGAAACAGGAGCGATCCAGCCGCTGCAACGCGAGCCATAGTGTGCGAATATGTACAGCACAGTCAGGATAGTGAATCTCATCGCACATGTGCGAACCACACTCGAAATGTCCCAGGACAATATTGTAACTGGGCACCGGACTTCTATGTGCAAAACTAGACCTGTTAAAATATTGTAACTAATTGCACACATTTTGTAACTAGCCAGTAACAACTTGAGTGTTATTAGTTACAAAATTGTATCTAGTCTAGTTATGCACACAGAAGTGCGGTGCCCAGTTACAATATGGTCCTTGGACATTTAGAGTGCAGACAGCCATTTCTACATGCCTAATATTCATTCCTCAACGTTCAATAGTTGAATCAAATTCCCTTGTCTGCGAGGAGCGGGCGACGCATGCGTGCGTTTCAAATTCCAAAACAAGTTTTAGGACGCAGGAGTCTTCAAGCGCAAGAGTTACTGCAGACAGTCGAAGCGTTAAATGAAACCATCATTGGGTGTTGGCTAAACTCCGCCAGAGGCAGAGCGGTGAAACCCATCGTGGCCGTGCCCGGCCGTGCCCGGCCCCGCCCGACCGCCCAGCGGTCAGAGACAAATCGGCCGTCAGCGCCGCGCTGGCCGCGCCAAGCCTAGCGCTCTGCCCACGGACCACGATTTCATGAGATTTGGTGTCTCGCTGTAAGCCATATCCCGATAGGGCATCAGCAGCAGGGCTATCCCGGCCGGTTAAGCGAGAGGGAAAGGGGAGGGGGCGGGGGAGAGGTGGACAGTGATAAAGAGGAAGTGAAAGGGATGAAGCGTGTCGCACTTCATATTGAGGCGCGAAACCGTTTCTCTCACTCCCACGCTTGGTGGCCGGGCCAGAGGTACGAATAAACGAAGGGGAGAGAGAGAGAAGGAGAGATAGAGGGAGAAAGAGAATGAGGAGTAAGGTCGGCAGCCCCGCTGCGCTTAAGCGCCGGCACGCTTTGCGTCTGGATATGCAAAGAGAGCGGGGCGGACTCGTCAACCGTTTCAACCGCTTCTGCTTCAATAAAGCCAGCCGGCGCTATTAAGCTTGGCTCATGTCTATCAAAAACAAATCAAACAGAGCTTAAATCAAGTATACAGCACTGCACGCGGGCCGGCCATGCAAACTTGCAGGACTTCGTGGAGCTTCATTACAGAATTGGCTTCAGATGTCCGACGGCAGGCACGCTCGCGGAGAGAATTGAATCGTCTCCTTCATTGGCAGCAGGACGGCTTGCGGCAGCGCGCGGCGCGCCGCCGGGCAGCGTCGTGCGAATAGTGTCTTATCCGGCACACGCATCGACAGCAGCGCCTTTCATCGCGCAGGACCAGCCGGGCCATACGCCTTTCACCACCTGTGCGAATTTAGACGGGAACAATGCAGGCAATTTGGGGCCCTCACGACGCGTCACGTGAGGTCCGCGCGCGGGCCGGAGGCACCCCCCCCACCCGCCCCTGACAGACACGCCCAGATAAGCGTTTGTTATTTGAGGAAAAGAGACGGTTTCCAAACGCAATAAGTGAGTGAAATAGTGACCGTCGGCAAGATGAAATCCCCGCTCAGCCCAAGATAATTCCGAGAAGCCCTCCTTGGTAGGAGGGGCTAGCTCACGATTCAGTATGGTTTAGCAGGGTAGGGCCCTAGTCCTGTGAGGGCGGTGCGATGCGTTTCAATCCCCGGAGGATTCTAACGCGGAAGAATCGAGCTAATGTGACAACCAGCGTTTCGGCGTGTCTGCTTTCGCTCCTGCAGAGCGGCAGCGCGCGGCTGGCCTGGCGGGGCGTGGCGGGGCGTGGCAGGGGGCTGTGCGCGAAATTGGCATGGGCTGTGCGCGAAATTGCTCATTCTTCCTGGGGCGTCCCTTCCCTTCCCCCGGAACAATATCCGATCCCTCGATCAACATCTGATGATACATCAGTTACGTGTACTTTCATAGGCCACGTCGCGCCACGCCCCGCCGGCTTCCCTCCGAGATATCGAAAGTGCGACCCCGCTGATCGGCGGATCACGCTTCCGTCGATATCTCGATGCGTGACGTCACGCGTCTCGGCGGCGGAAGTTGCAAAGGAGCTATGATACAATGTGTACACACGGCAGCTAACGGTGAAGGCTATAAGGCACAGCGAAAATACATTCAAAGTTGCTTTTAGAGTTTTCTCGTTGTGACGCCGGAAACCATGGAATATTACCAAAATGTTATAACCAGGTAAAATGTATCATCTTCATTTTTATTTTATTTCTGTAAGCCATGGAAGAATTTTTAATGTTTTCCTTTCCACTAGGGGATTTTTCACAATTGTAAATTGCAAAATTACAAACGTATTCTAAATTTTAGAACACAGTTCTAATTTTCACAAAATAATTATGAAAATTAACATTAAACTGTAAAATTAACAATGTTACGAAATTTCACAACCACGTTTGCAATTTTACAACTATTTTGATCTGAAATTTCAAAACTTTTTTTAGCAGTGCTGTCTGATTTGTGCAAATTGCTCACCTTTAAGAAAGACTAAAAATAAAATAAAAATTTGAAAACTCAGAACACTGGCGGTGCCGTTGGCCGAAGCCCCACAAGGGGCACTCACCGCGCCCCCACAGGCCCCACCCGCGGCCCCAGGCCGCTGACAGCACCCCGACCTACCCCACTGCCAAACACAGCCTCGCAACACACGCTACTTATTCCTCACTTCCGGAGGCAAAAACTGGACTAGTTCGCGTTTTCGCCGCATAGGCCACCATAATAGTACTGCCATCAAAGTGTTTAGCAGCGAGCCTTATAGGAAGACCCGGTTGGGAACCTGAGAGGGGACCCTACAAGGCTAAACGCACTACCAGCCTAAACGCCCCGGAAGGCAATCCACGCTAGCATCAGGGGGATAGTGTTGGGCATTACTAAGCACTGCTTAGTTCCAAAACGAAAATGTTATAGGAAAAAGGAGAAAACTTCCTTCACTTTTGACATCAGTTTTTTCCACGGCGATTAATGGAACTGTAAACAGATGCCAGGAGACAAACGAAGTATGAAACAATAGTGCCGCGTATTATTCACGAGCTTACTTTCTCGACTGATTGCTAATTACAGTATGCAGATAATACGCGAGGCTGTCAATGGGACTACATTTAGCGACAATATACTTAGATGCAAGAAAGGAGTAGTGTGCCGATCAAGTTCAAACATAAGATGGACAGAAAAATGATTGCACTCTTTCTTCTCCGTCATTTTCTCGATCTTTTTTTTTGACGGAATGAAGTAAAAGACATCACGTTACCTTTGTTCGTTGCGGCAGATAATCCACTGAACAGTCATGCTGGTCCTCCGACATAATCCAAGTGGGCAGATGTATCACTGTCTATGGCACTGCGAGCGTCTCTCTGTCCCTCTCTCTCTCTCTGCAGGGGCGCCGAGCCGAGCCGACGGTAACGAGAGGGGAAGGGGGTAACGTTAGAGAACGGGCGCGGTGTAACGTATCTAGCCTGTCAGGTCTAATGATTTCAGAGTCTGCTCCCGGGTCACACAGAAGGGGTCACGCCGACATGAATATCAATGAGCGAGTGAACCTGTCGTGAGAATGCAGGGGCATGCCCTGCAGGCCCCGCCGCGCCGGGGGCCGGGCCGGGGGGTCACACCGGAGCGATAAGAAAACATTAACTGCTCACGGTCACACCAAAACTTTTTACTTAGGCCGCCCGGCTGTGCGCTGTGCGCGCACGCACGGCGCACGCACGCAAGCGAGCGAGGGGCGCCTGACAGCAGGGGATCATCATCCACAGGACGAAGAGGTGAGGTGAGGGGCCCCCGGGAGGAATTTCACCCGAAAATGACTTGAGAAATGGGAGGGTTGTGTCCCTGAGCGCGGGGGTGGGGGGCGGGGCGGAGGGGTTTGATAGGTGTCGACTCGGCTCGGACGGGCCGGCGGGCCGGCGGGCCGGTGACAGCCGCGGGAGACTAACGGAGGAGGGGAGGACAGCGCAGCACAGCGCGACTCAGACTATCTCCTCTAATCCGACTAATCTCGCGAGCACGCCGATCTATTTGCATCTCGCTGTCCACGTGCTTTGGACACCTATCGACCGTCAACAAACAAGCTTCTCCCTGCGGGGAAAGGGTTTTCGCTGCTCGCGCGCGCCGCCCGCTGTAGCGCAGGAGTGCACCGTGCAGCACTGTGTCAGCGTATAGCACAGCGTCACGCGAGTGGCACTGAGCAGCACTATGTAGCACTGTGCAGCACCGTGCAGCACTGTGTCACCGTATAGCACAGCGTCACGCGAGTGGCACTGAGCAGCACTGAGCAGCACCGTGCAGCACTTTAAAGCACTGTGCAGCACTATATAGCACTACTATGTAGCATTGTGAGTAGCACTGTGCAGCCTCCCCAATCAGCCCTCCCGGCCCGACCCGGCGGCGTGGCTACTCCCGCGCAGAGCACAGGTGTGAGGTAGTCGTGTTGTCCGTCGGTCACACACACACACACACAAGACACCGTCACAGACATTGTCACACACGTCGTCGTCACACTCACACATGCACGCGCTCCGTCACGTTCGCGGCCCGTCATGCCGTGCGGCGGGGCGGCAGCCTCCTCGCGCGAGGACTGCCAGCTGCGCACTGACGGCCCAGCGGCCCAGCCCCTACCGAGCTCAGCCCTGCCCGGCCGGTGGAGACTCCGCGCCGCGGGGCCGAGCCGAGCCGAGTCGAGCCGAGCCGAGCCGAGCCGAGCCAGGCGTCCCCAGCCGGCGGCGCGCCGCGATGCCCCCGTCCCTGCCCCCCGCAGTCCAGCTGCACAGACACAGACGTCAGTCACCCGCGGCCGCACCCAGAGGCGCTGCAAGACAATGTCTCTGCCAAGTCTGAAAACTTTTTACTTTCATCCGCTGCGCGTGTAAAGAAGAGAAGATTAGGTTGCATGAAGCCGGAAAGGAGAAGGCGATAAGTAACAGCAAAACCCACCCGAGTATAATGGGCTGCATCCACGTCTGCCGAGGAGGTAACATATACGCATCTATGCTAAAGATTTGCCTCGGGCACGCACACTGATGCTTGTACTCTGCTGTGTTTGGGCCCCACTGGTCTGGCAACACCAGTGCAGCGTCATCGCTCGTGTTAGCGGCAAACCTCCGTTCACTTGCGAAGGTGTGCTGTGCCGCTAAGCACTCGTGCGGGAGGGTTGCCTACCCTCGCATCACGAGGGGTACTTTGCCCGAGGCGCGACACGAGAGTCAAGAGGCGTCATCAAAAGTGGAACTACAAAGAAGTGCACCATGTAGGTATGCGTGGTGACAAAATTCCTGGTTGGGTTTCCTTCCTGCCGCTGCACCAGCTTCATAGCAGCAGCCGAGGGGGGCAAGTCACTTCGAAAAATCAATGTGCGGCCCCCAAAAAAGTATTTTAAAAATTTCTAACAAAATTTAAAAAATCATATAAAATCAAGGAGAAAGATACAAAAAAAAATCAGAAAAATCGAGAACAAATAAAAAACTGAGAGAAAAAAAAAACAAAATTGGGGAAATAGATAAAAATTTATCACAAAAAGACAGAAATCTAAAGGAAAATCAAAACAGAAAATCTAAAAAAAAAAAAAATACTCTAAGGCCAAAAAATTACTGTTGACATTTTTTATGAGTGATTCCCCCTCGGCAGCAGCATCAGTGTGAGCGCAGAGACTAGGGCGTCGAGGTGATTGAGACGAGGCACGGCCTCCTGCAGGCCTGCAGGCCTGCAGTCCAGTCGGTGTGACAAACGGGCCCACCGCGCTGCACCGCGCTGCAGCGCTACCGCTCCCTTTCACTGCACAACGCCCAGCCCAGTCCGACACCGCACCGCCATGGCACTGCCCAGCTGCCCAGCCTACCGGCAGAGACAAATGCGACTCCCAAACGCATGCCGGCCATAGCCTCACCACAGCCACGCCTCCATCCATCCATCCATCCATCCATCCATCCATCCATCTAGGGAATTTTATATATAAAATGTCAAAAAAAAATTATTGCTCAAATTATAGTTTTTTAATTGGCTTTCAATGTACCAAACTTATTATATTTAAAAAAATTAATAGTAAAATAATAAGTAATATCTATCTATCTATCTATCTATCTATCTATCTATCTATCTATCTATCTATCTATCTATCTATATATCTATCTATCCATCTATCTGCCTTTCCCTCTCTATATCACCCAGAAGGGAGGTGCCACCCACACCCCTCACATGGCGTACAACTCCGCACCCCTTTACCATCTCGCTTACTTATTTGATGAAAATTTAACGACAGCCAAACAGGCGTACACGAGGAGAGTAGGAGAAGGTAGATTCCCGCGAGACAATCCCTTTAAAATTCATCGACGACGCCTTCGTGCGCAGGCGGGGCGGCAGTTAAGACTGAGTGAGATAATGGAGTGGTGGCGGAGGTGTACGGATGGTGAAGGGGAGGGGGAAGGGGGGTAGAGGCCGGCGTCGCGTCTAGCGCACGACCTACGGTAACCGACCCCCCCCCCCCCTCCTCTTTTCCACAGACCGGCCCGCCCCTCCACGCCCCGGCGAGCTGCTAGCATTAATCACATCAGCATTTGATGTGATGAAGGAAAGTTAACTGCGCGCGGAGGTAAGTCAGAGCAAGGTGGAAGCGTTCCTCCAACTCGCGGTGCGAGCGAGGTGAGACGTCTCTGGAACCTGCTCTGCGGTTTCTACAAACAAACACCCTCCAAAATGAATCGTCGAAAACATCCCTGGCGGCAAATAGATGAGAGTCGCTTCTTTTTCATAGACAGGCTTCGTTATCTTGCGGGCTGCAGATGGACACGCGCACGCATGCAGACAATTTTTCTCCTCGAGTTTTCCATGCAGTTTCTCACGTTCCAGCCGTTATACCGGACCGGTGTGTCTTGCCGCCGTCCTCCAGTGCAAATCAATGTTCAAGAGTCAGGCGGCGCTGAAGGGGGAAGAGGGTGGGGGACTGCCGCAGCCCAGCCCTGCTCTTGTTTTATTGAGTGACCGACTCCTGATTGCACGCAGTGGCGCTACTGCACGCCACGCCTCGCCACGGCACCACGCTCCACCAAGCCGCGCCCCGACCCGCCCCGCCCCGCCACGCCACGCCCCGCCACGCCCCGCCACGCCCGCACGGCGCGGGCCATCGCCGCCGCCTCTCCAAACGCGCCAACAGCCCAGAGAGTGCATGCGCCTGCCTGGCTATAGGGTTTCACAGGGGTTGCTGCGTATGTTCTTGCTTACGCGCGCGCGCCCCCCCGCGCGCGCGCGTGTGTGTGTGTGTGTGTGTGTGTGTGTGTGTGTGTGTGTGTGTGTGTGTGTGTGTGTCACAAACATGAAGCAAGAAAAAGTGTCCCTGGCGCGCGCTGCGTATTTTTAGAGGTGCCCATGTCTTCTTGTCCCGTGCGCGGCCACCCTTCATCACCTCTGCCCTCGCCCTGCCCCACCCGGCCCGGCCCCTCCCCCCGCCCCGCCAGACACGTCCACACATTTAGAAGCCCCCACCCGGCTACAAACAGAAACAATATTTTTCAAGGCGGCGCAGAGGGAATAAAAATAGGGGATTGCAGCGGAGGAGGCGGAGATGTACGGCTGAGAGGGTTGCAAGGGTCCCTGCTGCTGCAGGACTACAGAGCGTGCAGCAGTGCAGGGGGAGCCTGCCGCCGGCCGCGTACAGCAGGAGGCCGTAGGGGCGCCAGCGGGCCGTAGGGGCGCGCCGGGGGCGGAACGGTAGGCCCCTGTTACACATGAGCCAGATGCCTATCGACGGTTTGTTATGGATAGCGATAGGTAATGAAGAAGAAAGTGAGGGTCCGGGGCGATAGGCCGCCCCGCCCTGCCGTGGGCGGGCGGGCTAGGCTACAGGGAGGGATAGGGCACATGGGAGCCGTCGAAGAGGGCAGGGCGGGGCGTGGCAGGGCAGGGCGTGGCGGAGCGTGGCGGGGCGTGGCCCAGCAGCACACAGGCATGACTCACGGTGACGAGGGGAGCGAGGCCCGCAACAGGCAGAAAGAAAATCAATTACTTTTAGTCAGGCGTTCAGCTGAAAATTTGGGAAGATTTGACAATGCAATTTATTCTCTATAACAGATTACCAATGGCATCTTGTGCGATTATCATGTGATTATCCGGACACTTCAGGTGTGAGCAAGACGCACTACGCCAGACGGACTCCCCGCCGCCACCGGCTGGATCACTGCCTGACTAACTCGCTGACTGACTGACTGACTGAAGGGAATGCCGTCCGAGCGGGGCCGGGCAGGTGGTGCCGTACTGGTTACGCGTGTGGAAGTGAGGCCAGCCGCCGCCGGCATAACAGGAGGGGAAAAAAATTACCGGGAATAAATATATAAGAAAATAGGAAACGAGTGGCGGCAAGTCTGCGTGGATAAGGCGGAAGAGAGCGCGCGCGGTGGGGGGGGAGGGGGGGGGCATTCTAGTCACTTACGCTGAGCATCAGTCCTGCCCCGAGCCTCGCCGGCGCGCGCTCTATGCACACATAGCGTTGCGCGGCGCCGGCAGGCTGACGCCACGGCCAGCGCGTCCTTCAGGATGTCGTAAACGGATTGACAGGACAGGGTGCCAACACCAAGCATATGCTGTTGTGCTTGCGTCAACGTGAAATGAAAAGAGCGGGACGCAGCTGAGGGATACAAACAATGAGCAAAGCCCATTTTTTTGTGTGTTTTTTTTTCCCTGAGGATTTTTAACCAAATATTTATCTTGAATATCTTCGACACGTCAAGGCGTCATGCATTGACGTATGAGTGTGTCATGACCACTTTATGGTCACGCCCCGCAGGAAATCACAGCGGGGGATGAAAAATGCGTTGTCGAGGCTCTAGAAATTTAGGGCGAGCGCGTGGGTACGAGTATTGAGTGAGGCATGACCACGATATGGTCACGCTTCCGCGATGAGCCTTAGGGGAGAGAAGAATGTGTCGAGGCTCTAGAAATTTAGAGCGTGCGTGGGACTGGAACACAGAACAGAACCTTGGGATCATTTCGAAGCCCAGGCAGGCAGGCAGTCAGGCAGCCTAGGTCCGAGCCCTGCCCTGCTGCCGACGGGACGGGCCTACAGAGCCATCAATCGGGCCACTTAAACGCCGACTTCCTCTCACTCTCTCTCTTTCTCTCTCCCGCCCTCCCCTCCACAGCCTCCGTGTGGTCCGGTGTACGGGAGCACGGCCCCCCTGGGGTAGGCAGGCAGTTTACCAAAGACTCGGAAGGACAGCTACCTGGAGTATTGACGAATGGCTCCGGTGGGTCTCCTCCTCTCACCTGCAACAGAGGAAGGGTACAAAGCGTTAGAGAGAGGCGAGGCGAGGTGGGCCATAGAGATAGGAGGAGCAGGCTCTCCAGACCAGACAACAGGCACAGGCGTTCCAGTTTCTAACACGTTGCCATTAAACAGTAAAACACTGCTCAGTTCACCAGATCCAAGCATATTACGTTGATGCAAGCTGGGCTCCCACCCTTTCCCCTTCGGCACTCTCTCATACACACACGCGCGCGCGCGCGCGCACACACACACACACACACACACACACACACACACAGAGGTGAAGGGCTCCAGGAGGCGGCTGATCACAAGAAAGACAATAGCTTTTCGGAACTGGTCGGGGAGCTGTGGGTGGCTGAGGTGCTCGGGTACCGCCCTGCCCCACCCCGCCCGGCCCCGGCGCCACGCACGCACGGTCCAATTTCACCCGTCAGCCAGGGTAATAACTTTCACTTAAAAATCGGAAATATCAGTCATTTTTAAGTCCCCCCTCCCGCCCCTTCCCCCACTAAAAGCTACAAACTAAATGTGTTTCGAATGGCACAATTCAGTCGTCAGGACACACTGCGAAACCCGGCGGAAGCCTTTTGCAGGTCGCTGTGCGGAGCACAGACTTCGGACTTGGTTCCGCGCAAATGATGGTGGATGCATGATTAGCGAGGAGCAGGCTGGTCTGATGAGACCTAGCATCGCGTCAGTCTCTCCTGATCAGAGCATCTCAAGACAGAAGGGGGATTAAGCCACGGCGGCGTAACCGGGTCTATTGAGGCCATGGCCAATCCGGAAGTGACTTTGAATGACGTCAGATTTTTTGGCAGTAGTTTCTCGTATTTGGACCGTGTTGCATATTGCATTCCCTGTGGTCAGTCCCAGGAACGAAAACGCAGCCTCGAAACAAGATGCCACAGGGAAGTCTGAATTTGACCGCATAACTCGAAAGGGGAAACGGCTTCCTAATATATGGAGAAATGTCATTTTTTGTTCCAAAAGTGGTTTCTCGAGGCGTTGCCATTGTTCGGGCGACCGGACTGGTCCACACGGCAGTGCGGAGGGCCCTACCCTATCGGCCATCTCTGCAGCGGCGCGTGGGGGCGCTGCTCAGCGAGCAGACACGCAGACACAGCTGCTGCTTGCACCGGGCAGGGCCGCACGGCCGCATGCCCCCAGGGACAGCAAACTGCAGTGCAGACTCGCGCATAAATCTCATTCCCAGTTTTCACCTCGACGAGCGGTATATACACGGTGGGGTCACTTGCTAAACGGATATGAATTGGGAGAAAAGAGAAGGGCGGTGACTCAGCGATGCAAGTTGAATGCAGTTAACGATGAGATCGAAACGGACCCAAGTGCACCGCCGCAGCAGCGTCGCGACACGGGTCAGAGCTCTCCGCCGGGCGGGAGAGCGGGGCGCCACAGGAGTGCACCGAGGGGTCTCTTCGAGCGTACACCGATGTTTCTAATTTTCAAGTATTTCGTGATTTTCCTTTGTTTTTACTGATTTTTTTCCGTTTTTTCTATTTTGTTTAGATTTGTCTAGATTTTTTTCTGATTTTTAACTGATTTTTATTTTTTTAAATTTAGGACCCATCGGAGTGAACCCCCGCCGCCGAGGGGGCGGCTTAGGGTCACTTTACGACATCCCGAACGTTTCGGCTTAACGGATGCGTGACAGAATTTACATCCCCGTGGTGTGTCCGTCCATCAGGCGAGGATGAAGCGCGGCGGGCGCGGCCGCGGGGTGCTAAAGCGGCGTCGTTACGTCTTATATTCTGCCTGGCCGGGCCGGCCGGGACCACCTCGTGCGTGGAGCTCTCCTGCTGCAGCAGGACTGCGGCCTGCGGGCCGGCTCGGGCCCGGGCCATGCCTGGCCAGCCCGTTATTAGAGTGCATAAAGGCGAAAGTGTCTCCGAGGTCCTGGCCCGGCCCGGCCCGGCCCGGCCCCGCACGGCACGCCATGGCCTGCGGACATCTCGCACGGCGTGCCGCGCGTGCCGCCCGCGCGCCGCCCAAACTCCAAAAGGTCACCCTCCCTCCAGCGCTCCGGGCGCCAGAGTGTGCTGCCCTACGCCCTGCCCGGCGCCGCCGCGCCCCGGCCCGGTACCTTTCGGCAGGACACATAACTTTACTTTCACTGTCGTGAATAGAAATAATATAAACGACGTTTGAAGAGCGCTGCTCTGCTGCTGCTGCTGCCGCCACCGCAGCGCGCTTTTGTGCAACCGATTTAGCATCTTGGCAGCAGAGCGGCGGGCGGGGCAGGGGTGGGGGCGGGGGCGAGGGGCGGTCTCGCGGTGGCTCGAAGAGGCCCTCGGCGGGTGGGTGCGTCGATACCGAACGAATGTGAGAGTCACGCGAGTGAACCCCTGAGAGCCACTGCAGCTCTTTTCGATTTCGTTTTTATTTTTTATAGCCGAGGGAAAGAAAATACACACACACACACACACACACACAGCGCGCGCGTGTTTC
Organism: Frankliniella fusca; assembly: GCA_029379305.1. Taxonomy (NCBI): domain Eukaryota; kingdom Metazoa; phylum Arthropoda; class Insecta; order Thysanoptera; family Thripidae; genus Frankliniella; species Frankliniella fusca. The sequence continues at coordinate 2,773,366 of JAHWGI010001430.1, read as the reverse complement.
ACAGAGCAACTGCTCCCAATAACTGACTCCATGGCGCTTTCTGCCTCTCTTCCCGCACGACTGGAAGTTTGGTTTTTTTCTCCCCCCCCCCTTCCCCCCAGCAGAAAAAGATAAAAGCATGATTTAAAGAAAGGAAAGAAAAACCTCAATTAAGATTTTCATATAGAAAGTGCAATTTATGTGACAATGCAGGTGTATTACGGCAGAAAAGTGCAGAAAGTGTTACGGTTTCGTCTGCAAAAAGCCAAGCTCTGCTGAAGTCTAAAGTCATTTCAAACGCCGCGCTCCTTCGGATATCTCAGGAAAATGCTTTATCAACTTTAACGAATTAATTCCTTTACTTTCACAGCTGACAACGATCGGGCGGCATTAACTTTCAGCATTCTGACGGTACAAGCTGCAGATACTAAACGTATCCCGAGAAGCTTTTCTCTCGAGGCTCGCCATCACTGCCAATGCAATAGCCAGCTAATGCTGATCCGTGACGCTGGGCGTGGCGGGGCGTGGCGGGGCGTGGCGGGGGCGGCAGGGCGACATAGCTGCACGCAGATCTTATTGATGAGACCAACAGGCGGATTATCGGGCACCCGATCGGTGCGGGTGGGCTGGCCCCGGCCCCGGCCGCGCGCGGCACCGCGAGCGGGACGGCCTGCATGAGCTGGGAGCGGAGCGCTGCCGCGGTCAAACACCCCGGGGAACGCGGGTCCATAGAGGGGTCCTTCACTTCAAAAAAATTCACACACACACAGAAAAAAGGCAATGTACACCCTAAAACAAAATCAGAAAAAAAAATCTGAAAAAAAAACAATAAGAAAAAATCTGAAAAAGGAAATATGGAAAAAACTGAAACAAAAATCTAGAAAATGTCAGCAAAAATCAGTAAAAATCAAGGAAAACCACGAAAAACTAGAAAAATCGGAGTACGCTTGAATTTATAATGAAAAATCCGTCGGGGTCCACCACGGCCCGAGCTGGCAATTGAGATCGCACTTATTGCCCACAAGTTCTGTAATAAATCCTGCAGATGACCCCCGAGCGCGTAATAGTTTGCCAATACGTGTTGCTGCTTAAACGGCGTGCGGACCACCCGGGCGAGACCCCGCAACCGGATGTCGCTATTGCCAGCCATAGCCACCTGATAGAAGACCTGCTGACACAGGAGAACCGCGGGCTGGGCCGCGGGCCGGTCCAGGACAGATAGATCACCGACAGGGCGGTTATAGGGCGGGCGGGCGCCTAGCTCCTCGATAAATCTACACACACACTCTTGGGCGCGCGCGCACGCACGCACGCACACACACACACACACACACGCCGCGGCCACACCACGCAGAACCCGCACAGTGCCCACCGCAGGGACGACGGTAATAGCGTGGTAATTGCGCCATTTAACGCCGGCGGGTTGGCAGCTTTCTGCACCGGACGCCCTGAGTATATACATATATATACTCAGAGAGAGGACTCCGACCGTAATGGAGGGCGAATAGCGCGTCATACTGCGATATGTATGTTGTTGACAGTCGGTCACCCTGCTGCCATATATGAGCAAGGTATTGAGGATGATTTTAAAGTGGTACTCAAAGGGACACACTCAGGCACATGTATACTAGTAGGTGCGTATATAGAGCCAGTTCAACACTTTATGACCACCGGGGGGGTGGGGGGGGAGGGGGAGCTCCGTGAGAGCGGAGGGTGCAGGCAGGGGCCGGCAGGGGCGGCGGGCGGCACGATCAATCGAACGCCTTTATCACACGGAGGTTTGCAGTGCGGCCCGCAGAGAGCCGGAGAGTGTGCGATACTGTAACACTCTCTCCCAAGGTCGGCCGCAGCGCTCGGCGCGACACCCTTTTGTTCCATTGTAACTGCATGAGCCCGTGTCGTACATGGTCCAACAAAACGTTCCAGCAGGGCGGGGCGTGGCGGGGCGAAGGCAGAGCGGGGCGGGGCGGGGCAGGGCGGGGCAGGGCGGGGCAGGGCGGGGTGCGCCGCGCTACCAGTTGATATTATTTCCACAATTTCTCCGGAGGTCACTTGGTCATGGGCCGCGCGGCGATACGAGGGCGGCAGCGCCGCGGCGAGCACCAATCAAGGTAATTCAAGCCTAATAGCGGGAAAGCGGTTCAAAACACGCGCGCGTCGCACTAGAAACTGCAACTTGACGCGTTTTCGTTTAAATCAATGAGAGGTTCTTCGTACCGACGATCGCGGAGCCAACTGATAGATTTTTCATTGAGCACGAGTGATGGTTTCACAACAACCCTTTTTGAATTGCGCGGCCGGGCCGAGCCGGGCCAGCTGCTTGTACGGAGACATGAGGCGCCGCCTGTTTGACTTTAAGCAGAGTGCGTCTGCATTGTGTGCGCAGACAATGCCGCCCAGGCCGGCGGCACTGCACGAAAAACATTACTACAGTTAATGTACTCTATAAAAACAATACATCAAGCCTTAACAATTTTCACCGCTAAAGCTGAACGCTAATCAGCTGAGCGAAGCGAAGACCAAGTTGACCACGGGCCAGGGGGGTCGGGCGTATCCCCGTCGTGAGTCTGTGTGTCACGTGCTCAATTTACTACGAAACTACTGCACCGGTGACAAAAAGAGGCATAGCGTGATAATCGATAATTCAGAGGGAAGATCTGGCCTCATAAACTTTTAGTATTTGTTTAGTTTGAATTATTGATTCGTTTGATTAGAACTACGTTTGCGGTTACGTTGGCAACAGCGACTGCAGCGCCGTCCGTGGTGGGCGCGGCGGTGGGCGGTACTGCGTCAAGACGAACCGTGGTCTGTGATTGGCCCTCTGAGTCACGTGATTGTCCGCCAGCGTCACCTAGCGGCCGCTGCAGGAAGCGCTCGCCCCCGTCGGCACCATCTTGGTTTGGTACGACGGTGGTTACGTGATATCTTTCTATTACGAGTTATTTGAGTGAGATAAGTGTTTTCGGGTGGCTTGTTTGCCCTTACTTTTCAATAGATCATCTGACCCAGCACAGCGGGTTCTCGGGCAGGAGCCGGCCGGCCACAGCTCTCACTCACACATAGGCAGCATGTCGATCCATGGCCAGAGGCGCACCGCGTCGAGCTCACACCCGAGAGCCCGGTAGGCAGGTCTGCCTCACGCTTCCTCTGCCGTAAAATATTTAAGTGAAACAATCTGATTCACTTCAATGTCACCAACGACGGCGAATTTTCATGATCTCATAATAATGTTTTTTTTTGTTTTTAATTTTTTTAAAATATTAATCGACTTCGCTCAGCTACCCCGTGCCTGACAGTAACGCACGGGCCCCTACGTTCTAAAGATCTGCGGCGTGAAATACGGTATTCTCCGAGGCGTAGTGGAAAAACCACGTAGACCGATAAAAAGAATTTTTCAAGGATAAGACCAAAACTTCATACCGGTGTAATATAGTCGGTTCTCACTGGCGGTATGCGATATGGGGAAAGTGTGTGCAAGGTTAATGCAAATGGGGCGAAGCAAATCGACTGAGGGGTGAGGTGGCCCAGCCCAGCCCGACCAGCCCCCGCACGCCAGGAATTCGTCGACGGCGGAATATGAGCCTTATCCCGACGAGTCATCGAAGGGGCACTCAACCAGTTTCTTTTATAAATAAACTGAACAGTATTTGAATTATTTGGGCTTGCATAACAAACGGTACTCATATGATAAGGTATGGCGGACGGTTAGGACGGTACGTTCACTCTCAAAATCAATGAAGTCAAAGCAGGGAGCATGTAATCGCATCGCGAGGGAAAAGCATTAATGTAGTAATGCGGTAATAACGGACAGCATTGCATATGCAGGCAGGCAGGCGGGTTCTAGGATGGTCGAAAACGTTTCTAGTACACCAGCTTTGAAGAAGAAAGCGCTGAAAAAACATTCCGGCAAACTGGAGCTGGGGCGTATGGTCTGCCACCAACTAGGCGGAAGATTTCTGAAATAACGCATTCAAAAGACGACATACACGCTCAGATCTCTAACTGACTTTTTTCACTGTAATGTGTAAGGACAATGGAATTTGTCTGCAGATCATAGATATTTGTTTACAGACCTATTTAGCTAGAGACAAAAACGTCAAGATCTAGAAATTAAAATGACGAAATGTATGGACATAAATGTTTACTTCAGGGTAATACAGTTTTCTTGTTTCAAAATGAAGAAAACTGTTTTACCATAGAATCGCCATTTTTGTCCATTCAAATGACATTCTTCTACATAACTCCGACTTTTTTCCTCGCTAAAAAATGAGCTCTGTCAATAAAAAAGTATACTTTGAAGACAAATTTCATCATACACCTATGGATATTCCACTTTACACTGAAAATATAGTCCATTTCAAGTCTGTGAGAGTATAAATTTCAAAGCGTCAAGCATCAAAGGAAAGAGACTTCTGCTTTCGACATGGATTCAGGAAGAGGGATAGACGGGAGACAGGCCGACACACACGTAGAATATCTCACCTCAGGTGCGGCCGGCGCGGCCCAGCCCAGGCGCGACTCTCAATGGTCAGTCATGACAAACTCATTACAGCGACACACGCGACCGGCCCCGCTCCGCACTGCGAGGCCCCGGAGGGTAACACCCCCGGTACGCCACGCCACAGGGGAGGATTAAGAGCCCGTTAAGGAGGGGGTGTAACGAGCGGTTCATTAAGAATGCAGCACGCCCGCAGCCCAGACGGACCCGACCTTTATTTAATTTACAACTTCCGAAATTTGCCAAGAGGGTCGTTGTGTACTCGGTGTTGTTACTTCTCTTTAAGGCAAGCGAGACAGGAGGAAGAGAAGGTCATTGAGGGGAACCATGGAAAATACCGATTCCTTTATCCAAATCCCAATTTTGCAGAAAGGTCTATAAATAAAAGTCATGAAAAGGGGAAGAAAATAAACCATCGCATAAGAACTTGCACAATATTTGACGGAGAATACTTCACGTATTAACGTCATGGGAGTTTCATACAAACGAGGTGAACTAAACAAACTCCCTCCTCCTGCTGTCTTTAACGACCCCTCCGCCGGGTAGGGGTGGCGCTGGACATCGCGTGCAGCGCGGCCGGTATGGGGTGCGCCGCGGCCCGCCCCGCCTCGCCCCGCCCCGCCTAGTACCGTCCGGACCTTGACCCACGGCCGTCACGGCCGGCGGCTCGCCTACACTCTCAAAAGTGTTAGTTAAGCGCATTTTCTTTTAATCTGCACGGTAGAACATCCCGTTTAGATTTTTAAGAAGTTTTGGAAAAACCGCTGGACGATACCAAGTATATTGTCCGTAAGAAAATCCTGGCAGCTTCACAATCGTTTCGTGACCATAACGCATGACTACACTGGAAATCCAAGTGTACGAATGTCGCACACCTGCAGGTGAGCGAATGTATGTCGCACACTTGCAGGTGAGCGAACGACCATTCGTACACCTGTAAGTGTGTGAATGGCTATTCGTACACTTGCAGGTGAGCGAATGGCCATTCGTACACTTGCTGAAACCCATGGAAAGGCCGGGCTTTCTAGGAGTGCGAATGGTCATTCACACACCTACAAGTGTGCGAATGGTTTTTCACTCACCTTCAAGTGTGCGACAAACATTCACACACCTGCAGGTGTGCGACATTCGTACACTTGGATTTCCAGTGTGGTTGTGGTGCTCGCAGTTCACATCGACTTCCGAACTGGTTTGTGCACAATTCTAAAAAAAAACGCCAACAAAAAATAAATTTTGACGTACGGCCCGACGGAGAGGAAAGCCGTGCCCACAAAAATAGTGAAAACAGTATGCTGATTTGATTGAAGGTCGCTGTCTTCATAAAAGTGCGCCAGACACGCGATATATCACTGTATCAAAAACCACGGCAGGATGTATGCTAATAGGCTAATGAGCCTAATGGGGAGGCACGCCCCCGGGCCCAGTGGCCCGGCGACGGCCTAGACAGCTTTATTACTGAGGGATTTCATTCGCAGGGAAATTATTTCATTCATTCCTTCGCAAACAGAGGGATTTCACTTAAACAATCCGAATACCGCGCACATCCAGATTCACCTTGCCTGCCTGCCTGTCACCGGGGCCTAGTCTAAAAGTGAAGTCTAGGTAACTCGGCTCGACCACGTGGTGCGCGGTGCTGGTGCGTCGTGTCCGTGTCGCAATTAGCCGGTCAGATAAGGGCGACACGCTACGCTGGGTGAGGGAGGTGTCTGCGGGACGCACTTGTCACCTGCCTATGAGGGAAGACTGCTATTCTGCCAAACAACCGTCACGGAAACCACAATGTTATAAGAAAATAGTGCGATCCAATAACATGAACGATTGGCCTGTTTCTTTTAAAAGGTGACTGTCGCCTTTACAGTATGAGAAAATGCGCTGTTTGCAACATTGAAGAGTATCTAAGTACTGATTAAAATTAATGCTCAGAAAACACAACCTACTACCCACTACCCTGAAATTCAGAAACGTTCTCGAAACGCTGTGACAGAGCCGAGGACAGAGCTTATGCCGCGTAACTTTTCTTTACGTGTCCGAGCCTTTCCCTCAGAGTGCATACGGTGTGCCGAGCGCGAGCGTGAGCGACCGGCCGATGGACCGGAACCTAGGCGATATAAGGGCCGAGCAACCTGCCGCGCCGGGCTGGGCCGGCCACGCCAACAGAGCGCATGTCAATTAATAAACCACCGGAGCCTTCAGGAAGCGAGAGAAAGAGAGAGAAAGAGGGCATGAGAGAGAGAGGGTGAGAGAGAGAGAAAGAGAGAGAGAGAGAGAGAGAGAGAGAGAGAGAGAGAAAGAGAGAGAGAGAGCAGAGAGAGAGAGAGAGAGAGAGAGAGAGAGAGAGAGAGAGAGAGAGAGAGAGAGAGAGAGAGAGAGAGAGAGAGAGGGGCGAGCTAGAAGGGGCGACAGGATGATATGATGTGAACGCTAGAAACTTTATGGGAGTCTCTTTCTCCTTGTCCGGCCTCTTTTCGCGGCATGAGCTCCTGTTGGATAGGCCGACCCGCCATGCACTCCTGTTCGGCGGGATTGCCTTTACCTCACATCAGTGAGCTCTTCTTGTACAACTTGTGCGGAAAGTTTCAATATGCGCCCGCAAGGACCTAGGATTAATTTAACCGATTTTTTTTTCCTGTTTGAGTTGGCCGTTTTCAGGTCGCAACTTGAACCGCTTACAGTCACGCAAGCTCGCACACATACACACACACACACACGCACACCTACGGCAACGTCTCCGGTTACTTCGCACTTCCTGAGCGCCGGACGGACAGCTTCAGTTGAAACAATGAGGTCAACAATACATTTTCTGCTTCTTACACATTTCCTTTGGTTTCATAAATTTTCTCCCACTCAGATCTGTTCGAAATCGGTCTTCCTCCAGGTCGGCACATACGTGTTCACGTCCCTGAGGAGTGCGCGCGGCGCGTGGCGGGCACGCGCTGGGCGGGGCGGCCGGACCGGACCCCACCGGACCGCAGCCGGAGATGCCTGTCTCTTCTCATTCAGAGACTAATTCGATCCGATAACGCGTGCGGGGCGGGGCGGGCCGGCCGTAGACCCACAACGCGGGAGGACCCTATACCAGCCGACCCACTGCGCTGAGCCGGATCGCACTATGGAAAATAAGTTGTAAATTTAGGCCTAAGGGAAAATTTTTCAAAAAGCACGTTACTGTAAAATTACAATTCCAATTGTAAAACTTCTGCATATCGGCTTGGAATTTACAGGCAAGAGAGACTGGGTTATCGCAAACGGGGATGCATACAACAAATAAGAGGCACCGGCAATTGGGGCGAAGAGACAACTTCACAATTCACCTCAATCATGCGGTGATAACTTTCAGCTTTCAACTGGACACAATGTAAATCACATCACCAACCCGGAATTGATTGCATCACACAAACAATTGGTTCTCCCATATAAAAAAAATTAAAGAAAATACTGGAGCAGTTAAAATTATGCAGCGACTGCCTTCTTTCTTATCCGACATGCCGGAGGCAGGCGGGCCGATGGACTCGGGGAGGGCCCTCTGGATGCAATCTGACTTGAAACAGCATGCAAAACACACCGCACAAAAAGGCGGGGCGGGGCGGGGCGGGGCGGGGCGGGGCGGGGCGGGGCGGGGCGGGGCCAGGCCACGGCGGATCCAGAGGAGGGTCACAATGCATTTCAAATGGCTCCACTTTCTCCCTTTCCAGTTCAACTCGATTAGTCGTGTGTCCGTCTTATCGACGGGCATGAATCGATAATTTCAAAAATTTGCAGCGTCACCTCCGACATGTCCCGCACACGTTTTGGGCTGCAGTGCAGAGACAGAGCGGGCGGGGCGGGGCGCCCCTCCTCCAGCCCTGCGCCCTGCCTACTCTCCCCTGTAGGCTCCAGCCGACAGCCACGGGCGGGGCGTTCCTCCTCCAGCCCTGCGCCCTGCGCCCTGCCGCCCTGCCGCCCCTGCCGCCCTGCCTGCCTACTCTCCCCTGTAGGCTCCAGCCGACAGCCGCGGGCGGGGCGCCCGGCACCCCCCGCCCCGCAGGCGGGGTGGGATGGCACGGCTCGGGATGGGTTTGTGACTGTATCGAACCAACACGCCGCTGATGATGGCTGTTGCACGCACCGAGGCACACTGAGCCCGCCCCCCTCCATACAGGACACACAGGTCGGCTGATTTCCCGCCGCGGGACACAGCGGTCCTCGCTCGCCTCGCCCTGCGGCCCCCACTGACACCTCTTTGTCCCCCGGCCGACGCACGGACACTTTCATGCAGCGGCACTCCCACCTCGACCCCAGCCGCCCCACCCGAGTCCAGCACGTTGCAGATCCTCGCATTCTGGCACTAAAACCTGGTGGGGATCACTCATGCAAAATGAGCACAATGATTTTGTTGCCCCTTTTAAATTTTCTGTTTTGATTTTTCTTTTGATTTTTCAAGGAAAATTTCTGTCACTTTATGATACCCTCATTTCTGATTTTTTCACATTTATTTTTTACTTATTTTTTATTGATTTTTCATTCTTTTAAAAATTGGTTACTGCGACGGTATTTCTTTGCGTAAACAGTGTTGCGGGATCGCACACTCGCCAGCGCGGCAGGGACCATGGCGCCTTACGGGCGAATGGGGCAGACAAACCCGCAACACTGTTACACATTCAAAGAAACACCCGGTACAATGATTTTTCGAAGTTATACCCCCCTCCCTCGGCTCTGAGGAATTTCTGTAGCATTTAGTGCAGCTACAGGGGTAACATGGATTGGAGAGGGGCGCTATGGTTCCGGGCCCCCCGGGCGCGGGCTGGGCGGCTGGGCCTGGGCTGCGCGAAGGAGGCTTTCTCTGTTCTGCGAGGCCGGGCCGGGGCGGGCCGGGGCGGGCCGGGCTTGCATATAATGCCGACGCGATATGCGATGCTATGCGATGATTTGGGGGGCGGCGCGGGATCAATGAGTGGACGGCGCGGCGCCAAAACCGAACCTGCCATTCGCTTAATCAGGCCGCATTGTACTCCTCGGACCCGCCGCCCCGCCCTTCTAGTTAGGCGCGAACAAGAGCCGCGCGCTCCATGCCTTTTATAAGGCCTGCTCAATCGCACGCCTGTTGGGTAGGCAAAAAAGTTTGGGCCTTCGACTGAGTGGGTAGAACATAGAATGTTACGTGGACTTGCAGGGTATGATATGCAGTCCGGCGGTGCGCTGCTGAGCTAAAAGGTTGCTGGTACATTAGTCTTACCTGCACTATACACAATGAAAAATTTCTTCATCGATTAACGATGTTACGAGGAAGAAAATATGTTGTAAATTTTACGATAAACCGATTCCTCCTCATGATTGAATTTCAAGTTGATACGGATTGCTTCTTATTTTACTATTTTGAATTGTAATTTTACAACTGCAGTTCATAGAAAATTCTCCCGTTTAAAAACTAAAGCTGTTTTTCACTCACAGTATGATACGTCAGTAGGTCACAAATGTGTAGAAAAAAGGCCTATTGGACACGGTGTCAACCTTAACAATACGTAACGTAAAATTACCTTGGCTGCTTGAATCGGCTTTACACTCTAAATGACCGTGGACTTTTACTGTTCCCAGTGCCTGGACATTTTTGAGCATGTCTAAGCCGGATACAATATTGTGAGTAGTTAGTTACATTTTAGAAAATTTTGTAACAAGCTAGTAACAAAATTTTCAAAAATGTAACTAACTATACACAATATTGTATCCGGCTTTAGCATGCTCAAGAAAGTTCAGGGGCTGGGAACAGTAAAAGTCCGTGGTCATTTAGAGTGTACATCAGGTCATCGAATGCGAAATGACGTTATTTATGAAATAAAAACGGCAGCCTCCTCCATGCCCCACCCCGCCATGCCTGCAGCTGGCGGGGCGCGGGGTGGCGGGTGTTTTGCCTGGCGGACACGAAAGCTCACACACGCAGCGCTCACAACACTAAAGTGGCCTTTCAATTTTTCACGCGGAAAGTAGCACGCAGTCTCGTTAATTTTGCCAGCGCGGCCGCCAGCGTGCGGGGGAGGAGGCTGCAGCGAGGCCCCCGGCCCAGCGCAAGTTGTTTCGCGCGCGCAAGTCTGCCGCGCAAAGGTTGAGAGTCAATAACAGTCAATTTGTCAAGGGAGAGAGAGAGAGAGACTGGATTTGCAGGGCAGGGAGAAATGGACGATACCACGTAGACATTACGCTACGCTGTCCCGCGCGCTCACACAGGTCGTGAATGCAGTGCAGATACAAAGCGGCGCGCGGGGCGGTATAGTGTGTGGGTGAGAGCGCGACCGCTAAGTGAAATGCGAGAGGGTCAAACGGCGGGAGAAAGAGAGAGAAGAGACACATTGTGCGTCAAGCCGAAAGTGATCAGGCCTGGCGGCGCCATGCGCCAGTGGCCTCAAAGGAATAAGGCGCCCTGCTGGCCAGGAGCTCGGCTCCCCCGGGCGCTGCTGCTGCTGCTGCTGCCGGCCGTCCTCGCCACCTCAATGGACTCCACCGCGGCGCACGCGCGAGCCGGCCGGGGCCGCCGGGGCCTACAGCACCGCCAACACGCCGCAGGAAAGTTTGCAGGTGACAGCGGCTCGCAGAAACACGAACCTGTCATGTCCATGTCCAAGAGCTGTAATGTTGTGGGTAGTTTTCAAGAGATTCTGTCGAGTCTTCAGCTGGAGCAAGAAAGCATAATTTTCACAATGAAACATGTGTTCCGAATCGCGTCCTCTTCGGAAAAGTATTCTAGAAACGTAGTAGTGTGCACCCGCGTCATGTCAGCCGAACGTCAATCAATGCCACCGATATAGATTTGCAGATTGCTGCCCGCGAAAACTTTCCCGAACCCGAACCAGTGGAAGAGATCTCAGCACGCCCCTAAAAAAAAGGATGAAGTCATCCTTGAAAGAGAGCTACTTTGCGCATATGTCTTCCACCAGTGCCGCCCTGGCAGTTCTCAAGCATGTCAGCAGCACGACAAGGAACGAGTTCACGAGCGAATGGTCGCCACATCCCCCTCGACTGCACTGCTTCCGTGGCGGCGCCGCCCACTGCTTTCTCTGACGAGCCACCCAAAACTTATTCGGCCCCGCGCACAGAGCCATAAAATAAGACATTACAGCGATACAGAACAAAAGGCCGAGTCACTTACGCGTTCGGGACGGTCGGCTGAGCCAGACCGGCCGGACCGAGGCGAGGCGGTGGGTCCTGCAGGCCTGCAGGCAGAGGGGCGCGGCGCGCGGTAGAGCGCTCGAGGCCGCCCGGCCCCGCAGGACCCGCAGGACCCGCAGGACAGGCCTCCCCCTCATTGCAGGATGATGGCGAATTTGATGGCGAGCGACAACAGGACACGGAGCGTGTCGTGTCCTGTGGGCGATCCTTGTCAGAGTGTGTGTGTGTGTGTGAGTGAGTGCGCGAGTGCGTACGTGTGTCCATTCACTTTCACCCAGGGCGGACGGGACGCGCGGCAAAGGTCCTGGGCGACACAGCTGCAGCTGTCCCCCGGGCCCGGCCCGGCCCGGCCCGGCCCGGCGCACCGCAAGGCCGCTTAGCGAGCAGCCGGGGCAGGGGAGCCCGGGGGAGCCCCGCAGCGTCAACATGGGGGTGCACTAGCCCGAAACAAAAGCACGCAAACGCAAGGAGTTTGGGTAAGTGCATATTTATAAGGGGCTGGATGACGAATGACAAGCTTGTACTCTGTATAGGTGAACTCAATAACCTAAAATAACTTTGAAAGAATGCGTGAATTTGAAGGTCAGCAGCTTCAGATTTTGTAGGCAAGAAGATCCACTGTTAGCGTAATACTGTTGAGGTACGAGTGATGAAAAGTAACAAATAAACATACTGTTTGAATACAGCGGATAGGTGGGATGGGTATTTTCATCAGAAGATTCAAATACGAAACAGACCCTGAAGCGTTGAAATAACATTCATTTACCGTAAAAGAGAAGGTAAATTTTTCAAAGGTGGCGCGACACATCAAGAGATGCACACCTCGCGGCGCTCAGAGCAAGCAAAGTGCATCATCTCTGAAAGAACTAAGCCCCTGTCAAACTCACGATCGGCAACCCTGCAACACGCGAGTGTGTTTCGAGTCTAGATATTGCCTACCTCACCAGGAAACCTGCATAGCAGCCACAGGCTAGGAAACCGTGCGCGCGCGCCATCCCATCACCGACGGGTCCTTTACTAGAAATCCAAGCGTACACCGATTTCTCTGATTTTTGCTGCTTTTTTTCGTGATTTTCTTTTATTTTCTTATGATTTTTCTTGTTTTTTCTCTGACTTTTCATCTGATTTCTTTAAAAATATATTCTTTATTGATTTTGTTTTAGGGTGTACACTGATTTTTTTTTAGTAACCCCTCGCCCATCACGGGCAGATAAATATACACGGGTCTGGCACTGGCAGCATACATTACTCCCACCTCCTCCGCGCCCGCAGACCTGCGTACACGAGCGCGTGCTGTTCAAACGCTGGCGCCAGAACGAGCGGCTGTTGCAGGCGGCCGCCGGCGGCAGCGCCACGTGCGCAGCGCAGCCTCCCCTCCCCGGGCCGGGCCGGTGCTGTGCTGTGCAGTGCTGTGCTGCCATCTCGCGCGCGCCGCGCCAACCCGTTTCCGCCCCGCGCCACCAACACGTGCGGCCCGGCCGGGCCCCGCCGGCGCCTGGCGCGCTCTTTAGGCGGGGACCGGAGGCCCCGGCACGGACAAGGGCACTCCCGGGCACTCCACTCCACTCATATCGCCACCCGGGGAGGCTCCTTGCTCCCGCTCCGCGTCCAACGAGGCCGCGCGCCATGGGAAACAAGTGTACGAAGCTCGTTCGGCTCGCTCCCGAGTGCAAGTCACCCAGACACCCGGGACCCGGGCGGGGCGGTGAGTCGGTGGCTAACGCCCGAGCCGACTTAACGGCCTTAGCGCGCCGGGGACAATGACGACGGCCACACCCCTGCCCCGCCAAGGTCAAGTGTGCCTCCAACTGGAACGCCATTTCCATCTCAATCGAATCACAATACACGAGCAGGGCACATCCTCTCTGTGGCGCAATGCTATCACAGCCGACAGCGGTGGCATATGGATGGAGGGCGCCCCGCCCAGCTCCGCCCGCAACTCGGCGCTGCCGAAACATTCTCAACGCCTTACGTAAGTCGCCCGCCGGCCCCAGCTAATATGGCGAATACAAAAATGGCAAAAAAAGGAATCAAACTTAACAGAAGCACGGAATGTCGTCTGCGGCCGGCGGTGGTGGGGGTGGGGAGGAGCGGGCGGGGCGGGGTGGGGCGCCGCGCCAGCTGCTCGGCTCCCCTAGCTGCGAGGCGAGGCACGTGCAGTGCAGGGCGGCCCACTCACTAACCAATAACCGATGTGATCGGATAGGGTCGCCTCGGGACTCTCTCTCCCCTTCTTCCTCCCCTCTGAGCCGAGCCGGGCAGCGCCGCGCGTGCTGCCGAGGGGACGCCATGGAGGCGGCGCGGGTGTGGCAGGGCGGGGCCGGGCCCGTCGGGAAGCACCGCGCCCGGCCCACCCCGAGAAGATCACTCCTGTACTCATGAGTATACACCGGGCTGTTCTCATCAGTCCCCAGCGACAAATTTCAAACAAAATGTTAGAAATGTGCCCTTTTTTAAAAATTTTTGTTCAATAATTTTTTTACAGTTATTCACATCTGTATTGACGAATAGAACTGATATACTCCTGTACTCATGTGTACACTGCAGCTGGAAGTGGTGGTGAACCCCTCGGCCCACCTCGTGCACGACAGCAGCGCATCAGTGTAGCGCACGTCTAGCCAGCCGGGTAACACCCTCGAAATTTCATTTTCATATGCCATGCCTCATGAACTGGAGCGTGGAGAAATTAACGACAAAACCGAAAACCCTAAGTCCATTCGTTCAATTTACATCCTAGGCATACAAATAAGAGCAGGCGTGAAAAATAAAAATTACAAAAGCAACTGTCAGCTACAGGACTCTCTTAAACAGAAACTTGCACCCAACGGCCGGCCACCGGCCGCACCGTGATGTCACAGCTGCTCACGCCCCACTGCACCTCCCTCCCCCCCCCCTCCCCAACCACTGACACATCGCCTCGGGACTCGCCCCGGAGCATTCCAGCGCACCCATTCCGGACCATTCCAGGCCGCACGGCAGGGCTGGAGCCGCTGGAGCCGCTGGAGCCGCTGGAGCTGGAGTACCGGACCGGTCTGCGCTCCGTCCCGCCCCGGTCCGTCCGCGGCAGCCGGCCTGGCGGCCAGGGCCGTGGCACCGCACCGGCCGCAACCAAGTCCGCCGGAGCAATTTGGCCACCCCGCCCCGCCCCGCCCCGCCCCGCCCCGCGGCGCGCGCGTCCACTTTCGATGGATGCCGTGCGAGCGAGGAGGCAGGCGCGAAAATGATGAAGGACCAGCAACAGCATCCGATACCTCTGGAGAAGCTCCATCCAGCAGCAGAGGGACCCCCAGCCCGGCCTCGGGGCTCATCAGCTCGTATTACGTCACGCACGCAGGGGGCAAGGACCGCGTCCGAGGACCCTCCGCCCCGCCCCGCCCCGCCCCGCCCCGCCAAGCCCCGCCCCGCCCCGCCCCGCCCCGCCCCGCCCCACCTGTCCGGAGGGCTCTCCGTTCGTCCCCCGGCTCGGCCTCCCGCCGCGCCCGCCAGGCCCGGCCCCGCCCGGATGTGCACCGTTCCAGACCGTCCCTTGAAGGTCGCCGACGGTCCAGCCACGCCGTCACTCCCTGCCGCCCCGGCCCGGCCCGGCCCGGCCCGGCCCCGCGCCACGGGCCAACGACCCTCCGAGCAGCGCAGCGCCTAGAGGAGCGACCAGACCTGGCCCAACGTAATGACTCAGGGGAAGCGAGGCGAGCAGGGCCCTGGCAGGGCCGAGCCCGAGCACCTCCAAGGGCCATCCCAGCCCAGCCGCGCCTCCGCTTCCCCCTCTGCCGCTCTGCTTCTTCTTTTCTCACCAGAACCACCTACCAACGCCACCGCACTCCCCCTATAAAGCCGTGAAACAAGAAAAAAAAAAATATGACGCTCATCCCATCCTGCTCAATGTGGATCGGATTGGTCTCTCGGAAATAAACCAAATTGGTACTCTGTTGAAATCAACGGCAAATACCACAATAACGGTCGCGCGTGAACATTTTTCTTCTCTCCAGTCTTACTGGATATCAAAATTAGTGCAGGGGACTGCTTCTGCTGCCAGCAGCACACGCGTGGCATAAGGGGAAAATCATGAGAAGCCGACAGGCAGCTACGGCGAATGCCTCTCGATCAATCGTGACCTGGCCGGCTGCAGACAGACGCGCGCACGCGCGCACACACACACACACGCACGGCATAGAGGGGTACGCGTGGAGAAATTGCATTTACCGGGACAAAATGCATCTATCCTGCAGCAAGAGAAAGGAGCCAGCAATAAGTAGATTCGAAACGCCAGTCGAAACACTCATAAGCTCCCGCGTCTAGTCTGAAGGAAACATGACGGTAAGCGTAATAATTTGAGAAACGTAGGGGAAAACAGGAGCAAATTTTCCTATTGAGAGAGAAGGATATTTCTAGTACATGTACAAGAATTTAAAATGTGGTTCATAAACTTGAAATAACGGACCAAACTATTTATGAGGACCACAGAATGCTCAAAAATTTGGGTGGGCGGGGGCGGATGGGGAGGAGGGCCGCTGGTAAACATCTTCGGAGAGAGCGAGAGGCCAAGCGCGGAAGGACGGGTGCGTTTAGGTCCCGGTCGTGGTGGTGCTCCTCCTCATCCTCTCCAGGGAAATGACTGATACGCTGTGGTCCACCGGGACCCACCTAGGGGGTACGGCGGCCCACGACGCACACTGCAAAAAAAAACACGATAATGACGTGACGGCAGCATAAAAAGAAAGTTACGCTGCGGCCCCGGGCAGGGCCGGGCCGCCCGCTGCCTCTCGGTGCTCACGGTGCGGTGCGGTCGGCCGGTCTCTTCGCGGTTTGTACTGTTTGCAATGGCGTCAGAGACACGGGGCACGATGGGACGGGCACGCCGGGCCGGGCCGATCACACCGCCTTACAGAGCGATCCCAGCAGGCTCCGCTTTGCATTGCAAAACCCCTCCGGCCGGCGGCCGTACCGGGCCGTACCGGGCCGTGCACGGGGCGCAAGACAGGTCCGCCACGAATTGCTTGTGTTATTTTTTTTGGGGGGTACCACATATGCGTCGTGCGCTGGGCGGCGGGCGCCCTGTCCTGGGGGCCCCGCGCCCCGCGGCCCACACACCCGACCCAGCCTGGCCTGAACAAAGGCATCATTGGCAGTGTTGATTAAGAACAGCCGCAATAACACTGCTGCAGCGTCCTGACGGCGTGCTGGCGGCCCCGAGCTGGAGCCCCGGGGCTCGCTGGCTGTCACGGCTGCCTGTTAATAACCTGGGCCGGGGGGTCTCCGCCCCGCCCCGCCCCGCCCCGCCCCGCCCCGCGGTCGCGCGGCTCCGGTGACTTGCGGTCACCAGGTTGTTGGCTGCGCTCCGCACGCACTGAACCGCGGCAAAGAAGGGAAACACAGGACCGGGTCTCCGCGGGAGGAAACTGACTGAGGGAAAATAATAAAACACTACGCGCAGCTGTACGATGAGCCTTCTTAATGCCGGCGTAAACTGACCCGCGCGGCTCCGCGGCGGCCCCGAGGCGGCCCCTCGCGCGCCGACCCGTGAGAGCACGCGGAGCGCTCCCAAACTCTAGATGCAAAGCCGGACGCATAGCGCTGCGCCGGGCCGGCCGGGCGGGTTCCGCGCACAGGTGCATGTACATGCAGACGCTCTGCCTCCGTTTAGCTACAAATGTCTCATTGTGCAGCCCCGGCCCGGGGCCCGGCCGCCATGAGCCCCAAGAGCACGCCATGGCCGCGGTGCCACGCGCTCATGTCGCTGATCATTCCTATGCCCTGCCAGCAGCGCTTCCCATGAGAGTCTCATATGAGCGTCTCACTTCGCACGCACGACAGCAGCGAGCCGGGGCCGCATAGGCAGTAGCGGCATGCACACGCGAATGAGACTCGAGCCGAGGCGGCAGCGACTCTGAATTTTGGTGTAAGAATAGTGCCAATTTGAGAATTTTCTCGAATTTCGGTGAATTTTCCCTAAATTTTAGTAATTTTCTCCTAAATTTTAGTGATTTTTTATGATTTTTTTTGTGAATTTTCCTGATTTTTTTTTAAATTACGGGGTGTACAAAAATTGGAGTTTTTTCCCTCTCACTGAGCGGCCGGCGCCGAGGCGGCCACCAGATCAATGAAAGGTCATGGTCATGGTTACTTATTGTGTCCGCAGGAAATCGCAAAGGAACGGGGAGGACCTAGAAAAATGGAAAGTTGTGCCAACCATGGAATAGCTCCCTCAGGGACAACCTATAGAAATCGTAGTTGAGACAACAATATTATGGTTGTGGTCGCTGAAATTCTATAAAGTCAACGCAACGATTCCATTCCTGTTTCAACCATGATTTTATGGATGGATGTCCCTGAGGTAAACATACGATGGCTGCTGCAACTTTTCATATTTGGCCAGTGGATGGGATGGGGGAGAGAGGGGAGGGGAGGGATCGCTCACAACTCACCACTCTTTACGGTGCGACAGCGACAAGTGCGAGCCTCGGCCGAGTAGATCTGGTTCTGTGGCGCCGGCGCCGGTCAGAAGGGGGGCGGGACGGGCTCAGCGCAACCGCACATGTGAGGCTAATCGCCGTGCGATTAGCGCTACACGAGAGGGGAGGAATCAGCCGTAAAACGAGCAGGATTTAGCAGGTGCTCACTTAGTTTTTTTTGGTCAACTAAGTCTAGACCCATTAACCCGGGGGGTCCTTCCGGTCCTTCCCTACAAATTAAAGCGTACACCGATTTTTCCGATTTTTCTAGGTTTTCGTGATTTCTACTGACTGATTTTAATCTGATTTTTCTTGATTATTTCTATTGTGTTTTTTTTTCCTTATTTTTTTACTGGGGGTACACTTTTTACAGGGTGTACACTGATTTTGTTTTAGGGTGTCCACTGATTTTTGTGAAAGACCCCTCGCATTAACACACGGAGAGCGGTGAGACTTGTACCGGGTGTTTCTTTGAATGCGTACACTGTTAAAAATTCTGTACCCAAACTACAGGAGAGGTACGGAAGCACCGTTTTATTCCACCACAGTACGTTCCGTACCTTGAAAGTACAGTGAGTACTGTAGACCGGCCTGACCGACTACGGAAGGTTCTGTACCCATTGTGCCGTAAAAGTTTGAGGCGTGTCAAAATATTCTCGTCGGTTGTATGGACAAAACAGTCACTGGAAGTACGGAGACTCCGGTACTCATCAGGAACGGACATTCCGTAGCATCATAAAACAGCGCAGACCTGGTAAAAAATTGACAGGACAATACTGTGGAAATTACTGTAGAAATTTTTAACAGTGTAACAGTGTTGCGGGTTTGTCTACCATACATTCGCCCGTAAGGCGCCATGGCTCCTGCAGCGCTGGCGAGTATGCAATCCCGAAACACTATGTTACGCATTCAAAGAAACACCCGGTACATGGTCACGCTCCCTGTAAAAATTTGAACTGTCATTTGAAAATTATCGTCTGGATAAATTTGGAACGTAATAAATTTGTAAGAGTAAGTGTACAACATATTAGTCATTAAATTTTGACAGTGAAAATAAATTCGTATAATTTTTACAAAATTTTAAAAATTATGATAATTTTGCTGTCAAAAGATAGCTTTTTTGTTCAATATTTGATGAAACAGTTGTCATTTGCAGAAAATTTTCTTCTCACTCCGAAAAGTTGAAAATGTTCTGAACAATTATCTTATCACTAACACAACACAGGTACTTTGCCAAAGGTGAGGCATAAATTATTTATCACAAAATATGTTTCAAAATGACAGGAACTTTTTACAGTGCTACCCGAGTTAAATCATAGGGGATAAAAACTCCCCACACTGAATGTGTTACTGGGATAAATTCAGTTGAATACTAAGGAAATCAAGAAGCACGCGTTGGGACTCAAACAGCACTGCGATACGCGATGATTACTTTCGAAAGTCGTATACGATGGCGCGAAGCAGCTTGACTTGACTCCTGAATCAGTCACGACCACTCCCCCTCGTTAAAAAGCACCCGTGTAGTAACTAAACGGCCAAACTTAGGCCAAACCGGAGCGAAAGCCATCACCTTACTCGGCCTGCAGCTCGCAGCCATAACAACAGTGCGGCGTGCGGCGCGGCGGGGCGGCGAGAGACCGGGACAGGACAAGCCAGGCGAGTGAAAGACAAGCGGTGGTCTTAAAACCCAGATCACAGAAGAGGGACTCGGGCAGGAACGGGTTCCAAGGGCAGCGCCACTTCCACCGCCACCGTGTGAGTGAGTGTATGTGTGTGTGTGTGTGTGTAAAACAACGCCCCACAGATACCACTCCACGCGCACTCACTCGAAAGTGAAACGAACTGAAGCAATAACAATCTAGCGCAATCCAGAGCCATATACGCCAGATCTTCCGCTAAACCGAAGCTGGTATCCGCGTCCGGATGGGGACGGGACCGTCTGCCGTGGGGGGCGGGGCGAGGCATGAACCGGGGCGCAGGCCACCGAGTAGCGTTTGGAAGTGCCCTCTCTCTTGCTCCATGAAGCCGTGCCCCAAGAGTGCGAAGAGGACAGCAAGACGAGACTGCTGTGCGGAATCACCCCGCGGTGTGTCCAGGTCCGGACCGAGGTCCGGGCGCACCGCACGCACACGCTGCACAGGGCCGCACGCGAGTGCAGCACCCGTGAGTCATGCTGCCTCCGCCCCGCCCCGCCCCGCCCCGCCCCGCCCCGCCCCGCCCCGCCCCGCCCCGCCCCGCCCCGCCCCGCCCGTGTCAACACGAGATCCCTCACCAAGCTCACACACGCCTTTGAGTGTGTTTTAGATGAGCCGGCCGCCCGCCTTCCCCACATTCTTTCAATTCTTCTCTAAAAATAGTAGCAGTCAAAATACCTACATTTTCCGAAGGAGGGAAGAGACAGTAATGAGGCTCCGGCGCTCCGGCGCAGATTCAAGATCCTAGCGTCATGAACTCTTGGCCGTTTTGTTTCCTGCTGCAGACGCAGTAACGTCCTCGCCAGGCGTTAACGGAATAGTCAAGACCTCTCTATTGCCCCACCGAAAAAAAAAAAAAAGAATAATGACTGAGGCGGAACGGCGCGATGGGACGAGTCGGGCGCCGCGAGCCGCGAGAGTATCGCTCGAGGCGATATGGGAGAAAAGATGTGGAGGGCTGTTCGAATTAAAATGGCATCTTCACACCGTCCCTGTTCTGCTGGCCCACATAGGGCCGGCGGGCTCCCAGGGCAGGGCAGACACTCAGGCCGCGGGGTCAGGAGAGGCCTCGCATAGAGTCGCGCATACCAACGCGGCTGGTCTGTCCCGCTCTGTCCGGGGAGACACGCGCGGCGTGGGGTGAGGCTACGGACAGGTGCGAGCACGCAACGGGAGAAAAAGTCTCGCACCGGGTGTTGCAGAGACCATGCCCTACCCGCCCCTAGGGTGCTTCTGCGAGAACTATCGAGGGGCTCTACTGAGATGGAAAAACACTTCCAGCACTTCCCCGAGGGGTCCACCACTCTGGTAATCTTGAGTACACTTTGTCCGATAAGAACAGGTAATCACAAGCCAAAATTCCTCTCTCCGTTGTTTTTCATGCTGTTTGTGGGGGAGTTTCCCCGTTAAAACGCGCAAAAAATTGACATAAAATTTCAAAGTTTCTTCGAAAGTTTTTACCGAAAACCGTAGGTAATCGATACTCATGTGCATGTGTACGCACCTCACTCTAGAGTGATGGCTGATGGATCCCTCGCACTTCCCTTGTCCTCATTTCGAGAAAAGCCGGCACATTGAGCCTCAAGGGTTGTGGAAATCTCTGTCGCGCCGAGGCCAAGCGGAGTCGGGCGGACGGAGGTCTCTCCTTTCCCAAACCAGCCGAGACAAAAGAAGGCACCACGGCCATGGCGGGCAGTTTGATTGGAACCCTAACAGGCTGCTGATTCTCAAGTCTCGAAAGCGAAGAGATTGTCATCACAAACTCGAGGGAGCCAAAACGGACGGTTCTCGCTCCATCTGCTCCACCCCAAGTCAAGCTTCCTGAAGTTACTTCTTGTCCACCCGGCGGCCCGGCCAGGCATGAGAGCAGAGCGCCCTTATCTCATGGTCCAGGCCAGGGGCGTAAGAACGGGGAAGGGGGTCATTGACTCCCCCTCAACGCTCCGGGGTGCACCGAAAAGCTCACAAGAGAGGCGCCAAAATGCAGCACCCCGTGAGCGTTCCTACGCCCCTGGTCCAGGCTCCAGGCCCCCGCCTGACACGCCGAGCACTCGCGTGCCGCGTGCTCGCTCTGCTCACGGCCCGGCCGCACCGGAAACACAAGGGTGTTGTGCTGCGTCCGCTCCGGGCGCTCGACCACGCCCGGTAAAACTAAAGCGTCTTGGAGCGTACGAGTCCACACGGTAAAAATAGTTTCTTGTATTTCAAGATCTTTCTTGGATCTTATGGAGAATACCAATGGACATCAAAGACAGGTCTTGAAATACAAGAAACTATTTTTACCGTGCATAGGCCCTTCTTCCAGCGTGCAATAGCTCATGCGCTCCTTTACTCCTATCTAAATGCATTGGGGGAGAGTAGTTGTACGCGCTTCAAGAAGTGCATAAGGTTTTGTACGCTTGAAAAAGGCGTACAACTACGCTTTAGTTTTACAAGTGCACCCGCACCTGCGCCTCCACCTAGACGCCCGCCCGCACCTGCGCCTACACAACTACAGCTGCACGCCCGCACCTGCGCCTACACAACTACAGCTGCACGCCCGCACCTACAACCTCGCATGCACCTCCACGCCTACACCTGCACTGCACGCCCGCACCTGGACCTACACGCTAACAGCTGCACGCCCGCACCTGCACCATCGCCTGCACCTCCACGCCTGCGCCCGCCCGCCTCATGCGATCCGCTGGTGTCCCGGCTGGTGCGCGGACTGCAAGAGCAGACCTACTCCGCCCCGCCCCGCCCCGTCCCGCCCGCAAGAGTTCACGGCCGGTTCCCATCAGTCCCCGTTTGAGTGCATTCCAATAATGCCAATCCATTTGCGCGGCGCGGTGCGTACGAGCCGAGCCAGCGCGAGCTATGCCCGGGGGAGGGGGAGGGGGGGGGGAGGGCGTGGGCGGCCGCGGTGGGGTGGGGAAGCCCGGCGCCTGCCCGCCGGCCGGCAGGGGGGGCGAGGGGGAGGGTGTGTCCCTCCAGGGGGAGGTCTCAGAGAGGCGGTCTGGACGGACTACCGCAGATGGCCCGAGATAGGGGGAGTGAGTAAGTGACAGCCTGTGGAAGCACATTCCATTGTTTCCATTGATTGCTTTCACCTCAACCACCTGATTGGGTAAAGGTTTTGGTTTGTCTTTTGCAGCCAGCTACTTTTCCAAACCGCTGCGCAAATTTCAGGAGTGACAACTCGCAGCACACATTGTAGCCCTGGAGTATGAATTACAGGTTTGGAAGCGGTCGGCATTTGCCTTTGGTTGTTGGTTGGATCGTCGGCACCATACAATCGAAACAGCAAATTTTTTCTACAAGAATCGTAGTAATATGATGCTCCTAACATCTACGCAATAATTCAAAGATATTGTCTCGGTTTTTTGTATGATAAATAAAGTTTAAGACTGCTGACGAAAGAAGACTCAACAGTTCGGGTTACATCCGATAAAATGGCATTGTCATGGCTCTTCTCTTAGATAGTTAAATAGTCTATACACTAATAAACGGGGAAGCTAGGTTATAATTTGCAAATTAGGGGTCGACATTCAACAATCAACTTGAATAAATGACATTTATCAAATGGGAGCAATAAATATATATATTCTTAGCATTCACAACTTCAACTTGGTGTGACCCTGCTATTTGTTTAATTTTTGACCCCCCAAAAGACTGAAAAGATTGGTGAAAAGTGGAGAGTAATAAATTACTTCGCCAGAAAATTTTGTAATTAATATATAAACCAAAGGCTTACAATAAATCACTTTGGGAACTCCACAACAATAAAATGGGGAACCCACCATTCAGCCGACTGCGCTGAACTATTACGGTCTCCAGACCACGGAAAGAGTTCTCCAGATGACATCTGCCTTCTGGGAATCATCGCACATCGCCAGGGAGCTAGAACATCGGTCGGCTCCGCACCTGTCAAGGTTCTAAAGTATTTCTTCACTGAGCGCGAGCCGCGAGCGGCGCCCCTCCACTGGGCACGGCACCAGGCCTGCGGCCAACAGCCAGGAGACTGCAGACTACTTACCTTGAAACCTTGTTACATGACGATTTTCCAGAGGCGAAGATATTCCAAAAGTAGGGAGGTCCGGCGTGCTGGCACACGAATCACAATCACTTCACAGACACACGACAATCACCTCATACTAGCAAAGAGGCTGACATAAAAACAATAAACAAAAACAGTTCGATTGCGGCCCGCTGGAGCTCCAGACGGGACGGGAGCAGCCACCACCGCGGCGGCTCGGCTCGGCACTGGCACTCGCAGTCGGGCAGAGAGTCTCCCCTCTGCTCCAGCCGCCAAGCCGCGCCGGAGATCGATGCAACCGGAAAGGAGGGAGAGAGAAAGAGAGAGAGAGAGAGTGAGTGAGATGGGCGGGGAACGAGCGTACTTTCAAACACTGGCTCTTCCTCTTCTCCAGCGACGAAGCCTACTATCAGGTTCCATGATAGCAAAGCTACACAAAATTTACGATAGGTTTGATAGTATGATGTATGTCATGTGTTTTCTTTGGATTCTTTGTGATCAAAACTAAAACTAAAACTTCATTCCATTCATTCTTTCATTCATTTATTATCTCTTTCTCACATAAAGACCCATAAGGGAAAAATATCACCAGTCCTTCTAAATAAGTTTATCATAACAGTTCTTCTATAACTTACATGAAAATAAATAATTTGATTGTAGAATAAAATCTATGTATGTATACTGATATTGTTCCAATAATATGATAAAATTTTGTACGGTGAGTAATACCTTCCTCTTCAAATAGTAAGTCACATTAATAAAAATTTTAAAGATAATGTACAAATAAACATACAAAAAAGTAAATATTTGTAGAAATAAACACTCTACAAACAAAACAAGGTAACTAGCTAGCTAGCTAGCTAGCTAGCTTAGAAATTACAGTTCATTGCTATCACATAGATTAATATCACTAATTGTTGACTACACAATGACTGCACTTGTTACATCTGATAAAAGGTTCCTCTCACCAGTATTGCAAGATCTACACACTTAATACTGAATACACTACCAGGTAGCATTTAGAGAAGTAGAACTGATGGAAGTACGCACAGAGGGGAAGAGAGATGTATGTACATTCACAGCACTAAACATTGTCATTCACTGGGTGTTAGGAACACACACAAAAAAAGGGGAATGTGCATCAGATAGTCTAGTGGGAAGACCTATACAGTCTATATCATACTGACCTACCAATATTTTTTTAAAATTTACATACAAAACGAATTGATATGAAGACCTTCCAGAGCAATCCCACAATACTGAACAAAATGCACCAATTCTCACAGCCTCATCATCAGGCTGTGAAGTTGCTGAAATCAGTCTTGAGCTTAATTGTTGGAGTTTGAGAAGGTAGCGGCTTCACTGACATTCCATCAACCTTCACACGCTGCTGAGCCTGTTGACTTGTCCGAATAGCAGATTCCAACTTGGTCCTCATCTCCGTAGACTGGGCCATCAATGACTTAAACTCCTAAATGAAATAAAAAATAATTACAAAATTTGGAGTTGAATCATCAAACCACAACCGAACATGAGAGAGTCTAACCTGAGGATACTGCGGCCCAATTTTCATGAGCCACTGCAACGAACGTTCATGTAGAGTTTGGCACGGCTTACTGGCATCTTTCAATGCAGGGCCCTCAAGAAGAAAGCTTATCAATACTGGTACTAACAAGGCAAGCATCTCCACTCCTGAAAATTAGTTAATTAATTAATTTACCAAGAAATCCCATAATAAATGCGAGTACAGAACAAGAAAAACTGGACAAAAAGAAATCATAGATGAGACCATTAAAATAAAAATCCTAGGAACTACCAATTTTAACTTGCCTTGCATTATTCCTCCTTGTAAGCAATAAAAATAGGGACAGAAGAAATTTTGAATTTTAAGAAATTGAGATTTAAGAGAAAAGGACTTGACAAAATACTTACGATTTTTTGTTTCCGTCAAGGAGATAAGGGTGTCAACGATTTGTATACACTCCAGCACTAAGGCTAGTTCCAAATCAGACCTAGGAAATTTGCTTTCCTCAGCATACAAAAATTCCATCACACGAGGTGCCAGCATGTGAATGTATGGAGTGGAAACATTGCGGTCCGGGTGGGCAAACAAAGACCTCAATGTTTGCAAGCATTTAAGGCGGACCTAATATTTTAAAGAAGAGAACATCAGATGCCTGTCCATAAGTCCCAAAGAGTTAAGAGGCATTATGCTAAAACACTAACCACAAAATCTTTGCTCTGCATACAATGCCTGAACTGATTTATGCAAGGATAGAGGAGATTTGGGGCACACACAACCTGCACAGGTGCGTGGAGAACAAACACAGCAATAGCAAGCAGCATCGTCACTTCATCAAGCTTGGCCTCATCTGACCCTGGAAAGACATGAAGTAAAACAATGAGACTTAGTCCACGAAAAGGTGTAAAGCAGGGGTAACATTTCATCGAGTGAACAACCTGTTTTTGAGAATGAGTCAGGATGAGTCTTACCCGTTTTGGCCAGGTCTATGATCTTGGCGAGCGCACTGGTGAGCAGCTGCTGCCACTCGCGCTCGCAGCGCTCGTCCCGGCACAGCCGGCTGGAGCACAACGAGCGCAGCGTGCGCAGGGCGGCGCTCACCGGCGAGGCCTGGCCGGCAACAGCAGCACCCGGGCCGGGGCCGTCAGAGGTGGCGCACTCCCGCATCACGCCGGTGGTCAGGTACAGCACGGTGGGCAGGATCGCCAAGGCACCTGCGGCAACAGTGGGAGGAGGGGGTGAGTGAGTGTGCCATCGCCGGCTCGGCTAACGACTTCGAAAGCCGCAAAAATTCAAGAGCAAGTCAAAGGACATTTCATGAAAACTGAAGGAAGACACCAAGAAAAATTGAAGACAATTTGTAGAAATAATTAAGACAAATTCACCCCCCCCCACCAAAAAAAAATTATCTTCAAAACGACTAGATAAAACTTCAAGACAAATTAATTTCTTTTCTTTTTTTTCAAAGTTAACTCAAGAAAATCTCAGAAAACTTCCTGTCATTTGAACAGCAAATGTTGAGTTGTTCCCCTCCCCAATCGTCAGCCGGTACAGGGCCCGTGTACCCGTTACCTTTAGGGGAGCAGAGGCCGGGCAGGTCCTCCAGTACGCCGAGGGCGGCCGCCACCAGCTGGCCGCACTGCTGGGCGTGCTGGGGCGAGTGCTGCGGCCGCGCCAGCGAGACGGGCGACACGATGGGGGTGGGGTTGAGGGCGGGCAGCGCGCGCACCAGCAGGCACAGGCATACCTCCAGCGCGGCGAACACCAGCGAGTGCCCGGGCGGCAGCTCCCCGCTCGCGCCGCCCTCCCCGAGCAGGTCCACCTCTGCCTGCACATGCGCGCCGGCGCCCTGGTTGGCCGGCGCCATCTCTGAGGACACAGAAAATGGCTCGTGACGCTCATACATCATGGACGGCTGGGCTGGCGCGAGCACATGAACATTCAACGACGACGCGCACCTTTCAGCTTCTTTTTCCTCCTCGAGTCCAGGTCCTCCTGCGCGGCCTTCACCACCAGCTTAAGGATGTCCATGACCACCATCTGCGCGGGGAAGCTGTCCCTGGTGAGGAGCGAGCGGTGCAGCACGTTGCAGAGCTCGATGGGGAGGGTCGAGTCCTGCACCAGGATCCCCCTGGCCCAGGGCGCGTCCAGCAGGGAGTGCAGCGCGCGGAGGCAGGTCAGCAGGCTCTCCTGCGGCTGCGAGGACCGCGGGCAGCACAGAGCCTCCATACAGATGCCTGGAAGCACCAAACATGTAATGAGCTTCGTTTGCGAGAATACAAGACGGTGGTAGTGTCTTGGACAAAGGAGGAGGTAGTGTGAAATGACGCTCGACGTATTCTCACCGAAAAGCAAGTGGAACCTATCGGAGGGCGAGTCAACGGCGCCCTTGCTGACGCTGGAGTTGTCGACGTGGAGGTCCTTCTCCTTGTCCTTGTCCTGCTCGCCGTCCTGGCCGCCGTCCTGGCCGCCGTCCTGGCCGCCGGCGCTGAGCCAGAGCGCGGCGGCTCGCAGGATGGGCGCCCAGCAGGCCGCGTAGTGCGGGCGCGACGAGTCGGTCGTGTCCGTGGTGTAGAAGGCGCCGCCGTCGTGCGGCAGCTGGCTCGAGAACTCTGCGGGGCAGAAGGCGAGGGTCATTGGGGCCGAGCGGACACGGCGGCAGGCAGAGCAGCAGAGCAGAGCAGCAGACTCACCAGGCGGCAGCGAGAGCAGCGCGTGGTCGCGCAGCGCGGCCAGCCAGTGGCGGGACAGGCTGGGCAACTCGGGCTGCACCAGCGTCAGCAGGCTCTCCCCCTGCGACTTGAACTCGCCGAAGTCGTCGCCGCCAGTGTCCGCGTCCGCGGCGCGGGCGCGCGCCCGGCCCCCGGGCTCATCGCCCACCATCGCCACCACGTACACCTGCGCCCCGAGAGACAGAGACAGGAACAGCGTCAGCCACCAAGCACACGGGGTGCAGCCGCAGCCCACCCGCACCTCAGAGTCCTATCCGCTCCGGCCGGCTTGTGTCCACTTACCTCGGCCCAGGCCTTGAGGATGGCGAGCCGCTCCAGGGTGGCGAGGCTCTCGTTGTACAGTTTGCCGCTGCTGGAGCCCTTCTGCAGCTTGGTGAGCGAGCTCACCAGCAGCTGGTGCACGCGCCGCAGGTCGTTGAGGTCCCGGGCCACGCCGCTGCCGATCCACGCGCTGCTCACCTGGCAGGCCATGGCCGTCACGTGCGACGGCGTCTCGGGGGAGAAGGCCGGCCTAAGCGCCGCGCCGACCTGGACGGGGCAGGGCAGGGCGAGCACGAGGTGAGCACAGGGGGGCTGTTGAAGGTGGGCTCCCAGAGGGCAAGGCATTCAGAGGGGGGGTTGCTGGAAGGAGATTTTACGTGGCAGATTTCCACGAGGAGGTTTCGAGAATGAGATCACATATGTCAGTGGTCTTTTCAAGGTTTCTAGAAATTTAAGGAAGTCCCAAACGAAAATGTTGTGAGCCTGCACATGACGCACCTGCGCCTGGAACTGCTCCAGCAGTAGGTGGCCAGGAAATTCAGGCTCCGGCACGGCGGCGAACTTGTCGATGACCTCCTGCAGTGTCTTGAGACCCTCCAGACGCAGGGGGTCCGAGTCGCTGGTCGCGGCCATGAAAGCCATGCGCACCAGGTCCGAAAGGTGCAGAACAAGAAAGTCACCTGGAAACATAAGGCGGCCGTGAATTATCAACACTCTGGGATGGGAGAAGGGGAGCGTGGGCGCGGGAGAGGCACTCACCGCGAGTCTTGGTGAGCTGCTGCTCCTTGGCGAGCGCGAGGTCGAAGTGCGCGCGCACGGCCTTGTTGGAGTGGCAGGCCGCAATGATCCGGCGCACGCACTCGGCGGCGAACACCCGGGTGGGCCAGCGCGGCTGCAGCGGGCGCGCGCGCTCCTCGGCAGCGTGGAACTCCTCCTGGTCGTCGTCCGCGTCCTCGTCCTCGTCGCCGGCGCCACCCTCGGCGGCAGACTCCCCCGTCAGGGACACCCCCGCGCCGGGGTCGTCCGGCCCCGTAGAGTCCGTGGAGACGGTGAGCACGTCCTTGCACAGCCCGAGCCACTGGCCCAGGCTGTCGGCGGCCAGCACCTGCAGCATGCTGGTGAGCGTGTCGTGGATGTCCTTGATGAGCGGCGCGTCCGTCTCCGTGTCCAGCATGTAGAACAGCACGCCGGGCAGGCCGGTCTCCGTGATGGTGAGCCCCTCGGCCTCGCCGCCCACGCCCCCGCCCGGCCCCGCGGACCCGCCTCCACCACCCCCCGCGCCGCCCCCGCCCCCGCCCCCGCCCCCGCCCCCGCCCCCGGCGCCGCCCCCAGCCGCAGCCTCGCTGGCCAGGCTCATGGCGTGCTCGCACACCTCCCGGGCCTCGCGCTGAGCCAGCTGCCGCAGGCAAGATATAGCAGCCTTGCGCAGCAGCAGGTGGCTACTCGACAACGTACGCTGCGGGAATGCACAAACAATCAAACAGCAAATCAAACAACAACAACAATAAATAAAATAGGATATACCAAAAGTAAATAAATACATACACAGAGAGTTGGCACGAGGGATGACAGGTTGACATGCCTCGGAGCAAAGAGGTGCAACTGCTGCAAGCAACCTGTGGCCTCCGCCTGGACCAGTGGATCCTGGTGATCCTGCATTATGGCACATGCACATAGGAATGACGACCTTGCCATGCAGACCGAGGTGGTGTTTCCTGGACAAACAGCAATTGTGCAACATGCTCTTCATGTGATAAAACAAAAAGATGACTTTTTTATTCAATAAAAATACACTTACCCTGGAGTTCAGGTCCAACAGTGGTTATGAGAGCAGACAATACTTTTCCTATACATTGATGTACATCAACATGAGACTGGGGAACATTCAATAAAAGCTTCAGGGCTAGGGATAATGTTGGCTCTACATAGCCTCTGAACATTGGTCCACCAGAGTCAGCTATCAAGGCCAGAGCATGTAGTGACCACACCTTTCATAAAGGGAGTAAAGAAAAAATGTTAAAAGACTGTAAATATAAAAAGGAAAATTAAAATGTCACAGATGACATACTTGGACCACTGGTGACGTGGAGTCCTGAGCGAGGGCAAGCAGTATGCTCACGCTAGTGTTTAAATGCTGGCTAGAGCCCATGCCTCCCACATAGCGATGCAGGCACCCCAGAGCAAGTGAGTGTCCAGTCCGGCTAGCCACATCACGAGCTGACTTGAGGCGATCAAAACTAGTCTGCGCTAGCTCAGCAGTGAAGCGCGGGTCACCCACTACCTGGGCCATTCTGCCAAGCGACTCACCAGCGGCGCATCGCAGGATAGGGTTACCACTAGTAAGAGAACTCTGAGGGAAAAAAAAATATGTGTTTTTTTTTAAGACAACATTACGCATCAAAAAATAAAAAAATATAAAAATAAAAATAAAAATAAAAGTATAACACTTCTCACAATAATTAAATTTGTAGCAGCTTTCCGTACATCCTCTTGCCCAAAACTACTCTTTGTTTCTGCCAAACCCCTGAGACCACTGAGAACTGCCGTAAACACATTCATTTGTACAGCCTCCTGGCGTACAGACTTGGCATGTTTCAGACATTCAGAAAAGTGTTCCAGCATTTGCAGACGATGTTTGTTGGCAACTCTAGGGAAGATTTGACCAAAGAGTGCAACTGACTGGTCAATCACAGCAACTCCCAGCGGAAGGGGACCAGGTACACATTCACCCTGTATCACAAAGATATTATGGATGTTAGGAGGTAAAACTTGCTTACATATGATACATTTCAAAAATTGTTCCTTACATTAGGAAGAGGCCGGTAGAGACAGCAAGAATCATGCTCCAATGCCCCAGAACCAGCAGCACTATTTGGCTGTAACTGTGAAAGGAGGGAAAAAGGTTAAAAACCACTCAAAAAAATTACTGAACAGCATGTGCACTCTGTCAGTTACATTTCTAGCCTCAAATGTATTGTTGAAAGTTTCAATTATAATAATAATCAATAATAATAATACTAATAATAATGGTAAATATACTGAAAAACAAAAACAAAAGACAGCTAAGCTATTTCTCTAAATCAAAGAGCCTGTACAGGCTTGTACAGGTTTGTCACATCAAGACAAAATTAACTGGTCTAACATAAAAGGCAAGCAAAATAAAAATTCCGATTTAACACAGTGAGCGTTTGAACCTGACAAGATTTACCAGCAGTCTTCAATAATTAGCAAAGCAAAAAAATCAATGAAAGACTAAAAAGAAAATGTGATTAAACAGCAACTGCAAAGAAAAGGCATTTACACTCTATGCAAAAATAATTATTAAAACAGAAAGGCGCACTATACAATATAAAGCGGACCAAAATACACAGGCAATCAAAATGCATGTAAGGTACGAGATAAGCCACAATAATACGATTTTCTTTTCTAAACTTGGTGTGTGGCTACACTTACATGCTCCCCATCCGCCCTGTGATTTGGCTCCATCTAAAGACAGACATTTGGACATAAATACCTCAACCCCTGACAAGAGCAAGCACCTCAACTCAGGTGATTCCATCCCAAAACATGATCCCAACAGATGAGTGAAAACAATGAAAAACAAGGAAATCTGAACAAGACAAGAGTCCGTCGTGTGAAAAAAAGGATGCCAGAAAGCACCGCCCCACCCTGTCGTTGAACGCACCTGGTCCTCGATGGTGCGGTGGTCAGTCTCCTGGAGCCATGTCCCCAGGATGACGGAGTCGTCGGCGTGGCACACCGCGCGCAGCAGAGAGGTGGTGGTGTTGGCGGGGTTCTCGGTGAGAGTGAACTCGGCCACCAGCATTCTCAACAGGTGCGTGTAAGAACCTAGGGAGTAGGAAGGAATTTTCTTCTCTGTTCGCAAGACGTGCCTCAAATTTCGTGTTCAAATAAAATTTAAAAAAAAAAAAAATCGAGGCGGTACCTTCAAATGCAGAGGGAGGTAGGAGGGACAGAGTCTCGTACAGGCGCAGCCTGACCATGGCTGACGGGGCCTTGAGATGCTGTCCATACGTCTTCAGTACGTTCGATATGCTATGAAACAGAAGAAAACATAATCGGTGTTAAAAATCCCTAACCAAACAATAAAGGAAACAAAAATTGTGAGAACCCTGTCCAACGTACTTGGTGAGCATGGCGAGCGCGGACTCGATAGGGGTGAGCAGGCGGCGCGTGATGTCGTCCGTGACGAGCTCGGGGCAGTTCTGCACGAAGCTGTGCATGGCGGAGAGCGCGCCCGCGCGCCCCTCGAGCGTCACCTGCCACGTGAAGGCGTCGCCGCGCGCCTTCTCCGACTCGAGCTCCTTGTTGGAGCGCGGAAACGAGTTGCGCCAGAGCAGCAGCATGCGAGGCAGCAGCCCGCGCACCACGGGCACGCCCAGGGTCATGATGGCGCCGATGAGCAGCCAGCCCGCCTGCGTGCGGTTCAGCGACAGCCGGCTGTTCTGGCTCGCGCTGCGCAGCAGCTCCTCGGCCGTGTTGAAGATGACCTTGCCCTTGGTGTGCGGCACGCCGAGCGGCGACAGGCGCACGCCGCCCAGCACGGCGGCCAGGGCGGCGCTGTAGCCGCCGATGGCCTCCGGGGACGTGCGCATCGTCTCGATGCCCTCGACGCAGCGGTCGATGAGCGGCGTGCTCTGGGCGGGCACGGCCACGCAGATGCAGCGCAGCGCCCAGGCGGCCGCGAGCCGCGCGGCCTGGCACGGGTGCACGAGCACGGCCACGGCCGCGTCCACCAGGCTGAGGGACTGGTCCGTCAGCAGGATGGCGGCCGTCGTGCCCAGCCCGAGCACGAGCGCGCCCAGCTCCTGCAGCGCGCACACGAGCAGGTGCTGGCCGAACAGCGTCTCCTGGTTGCAGTCCTTGGCGTTCTCCGGGTTGAAGTCGATCGAGTTCATCTGCTTGAGGACGAGCTGCGCGATCTCCTTGGCGGCCGAGGCCTGAGCCTTCTCGCCCAGCATGCGGCCCAGGACCGAGCGCAGGATGAAGCTGATGCACTTGCGCGAGTACACGGCGTCCACGTGCGAGGACGCGGCCTTGGGGTTGGCCACCAGGTCCAGCACGTGGTGCAGCAGCGCGCCCAGGTTGCGCTCCAGCCACGCGCCGCCCAGGATCTGCACGAACACGACGTAAGCGTGCGTCACGCCCACGCGCACCTCGCGGTTCACGCCCGAACTGCCCTTGATCATCTCGCCGGTGCCCTTGAGGAAGCCGCTGCCGCCGCGGAGGAAGCCCGTCATGAGCACGCCGAGCGCCTCCTCCAGCGAGATGGACTTGACCGCCTTCGAGTTTTGAGCTGGGAGGAGAGAGGAAGAGGGATGTAGTGACGTGCTTCAACTTTCAGGTTCACACTTAAGATTAATGAGGATTTTTCCGAAAGTGAAGAAGAGCAGGAGGAACGTCGTCTGCTCCCGGACCATCAAACCCTCTTCCAACCAGAAATAATCTTTATAGGGCAGCCAAAGAGCAACGCCAACCCTCTTTGCTCGAGGCTTTGTGAAGGTCCGGAAGAAGACGGTATTCTTCTTCTCTCTCACTTTCAGAAAAATACTTCATTCAACGAAAATGAGATGATAATAAAAGTAAAAGCCTAGCGGGGCGGGGCGGGGCGGTCGCACCTGTCTGGTTGCCGCGCTGGGGCTGCTGCGTGGTGGCGACCAGCGCCCCCAGGAGCCGCGCCACGGCGCACCGCACCTCGTAGTTGGAGCCGTCAAAGGCCCTGAAGCAGAGGGTCGCCAGCCCCTCCAGCTCCGTCAGGTACAGGAACGGCGCGTGGTTCAGCATCTCCAGCAGGCACTGCGGGCGGGAGAGAAGGGCAGCGTCAGCACAAATTTCAGAACAATTACAACTACCGATCATTTTTAAAGAAGAAAACAGATGTAAAAAAAAAGAAGAAGTAGTTCTGCTGACCCTTGCCGCCGCGCAGCGCACGGCCATCACCCTGTCGGTGAGGCAGTGGCGGGCCGCCTTGTAGATCTCCTTGTGCACGTTGGAGATGGCGGTGCCCATGCCGCTGCACACCTTCTCCAGGGTGATCATGATCTCGATGCGCGTCTGTGACTCGGCGTTCCGCAGCGACTTGGCGAGGATCTGCACCGTCTCCTCGTACGAGCGGCCCATCATGCGGCCCAGCTTCTCGTACATGTAGCCCACGCAGCAGATGGCGGCACTGGAAAATGAAAATGAAAAACAAACAATCGAAAAATCAACAAACTCTCGGTAATCGACGCCAGAGGAGGGACAGTTTCCCTGCCCTCGCTGCTCTCACTCAGGGAACGAACACTCACAGCCTGGTGGGCAGGAAGCTGGGGGAGTCATCCTTGTTCCTGAGGATGTCGTTGCACTTGTTGACCGTGTCGAAGAGCAGGAAGGTGTCTCCCACGCTGAAGAGCGTGGCGAGGCAGCGGCCGATGAGCTTGCGGGTGGGCGGCCCCGGACCCCCGGGGCACGGCCCGCCCCCGCCCCCGCCGGGGCACTCCTGCACGTGGCGAGTCAGCTGCTCCACCAGCTTCTTCTGGCAGCCCTTGATGTCCGACTGGGGGAGAGAAGAGAAGAGAAGAGTTAAAGAGTTAGGTGTTGTCAGAGAGAGCGCGAGCGCCTGCAGACCGCGGGGTGGGCCACCCGCCCTACAGGCGTGCATCCCTCGCCGGCTGGTGGCCTACCCCGCCGGGGGTCCCCGCCCCTCCTGCTCTGCCCCTGCCCACCCCGCCCCGCAGGCAGTGGTGTCCCTCAAGGAGTCCCTCTAAGCTCAGTCCCAACCCCGAAGGCCAGCATGAGAGGAAGAAAACAAGGAAAACAAAACAGACGACACCGGCGAGCGCAGTTGCACAAGAAGAATGACACGGACGTTGGACTGGATTTCCCTGGCCAGTCGTCGTCAAGTAGCCCCCCCCCCCCCCTCTCCCTCACCTCCCCTACCTAAGTGCCACAGAGCACCGCGGTATCGCGGAACACTTTTTCTGATAAAAGATTAACCAGGGCGCGCCAGGGCGGGCAGCAGCACGTCGCCGCGCCACTGGATGGCCCGGCCGCACCAATGGTGCCCCGCGGGTGCGGACTAAATTATGCAACCGCTTGTCTAAGAAGAGAAACGGACGAGAATATCAGCTGTGCGGCCGAGAGCTGGAAGAAGGCAGGGGAGGGGAGGGGGGGGGGGGGCCGGCTTGCACGGAATTACTCGAAAACGTACGAAAAATGGGAAGAATTCTCACGCGGCTCAGCCTGCCAGGCCGCAAGGCTGCCTTTGCCTTCCCCCTACCACCCCTCCTCCCTCAGCACACAGGGGAATTCTAGCTAGCGGGGTTTTGGGGAGGGGGTAAAAATGAGGGGGGGGAGGGGGGGGGGGAGATCACCGGCAGGATGAGCAGGGCAAAGGAAACGAAACGAAAACTCACCTTCTGCGCGGCCACCAGGACCTTGTCGAGGAAGCGCAGCCATTCGAAGACGAACACGGGCCGCTTGGCCTCGGGGACCTGCAGGAGCGCCTCCTCGTTGAGGGTCAGGCTATGGCTGAGCTCCATCATGGCTGCGGCAGCGGCGTCAGCACTGCGACAACAGAACGGCACGGGACCGGTCAGCACGGTCAGCACGGTCAGTCGCCCGCGAACAGACCAGACAATGCTGCAGGAGACGTGGACAGATTTCCAAAGTTCCTCCAAAAAGAAAAGTTCACATCTTTGACATCATTCCTGTACAGTAGACAGCAAATTTGTCAGACTTCCCTCTCTTTCTTTCTTTAAGGCGCTGCCCGGTTACGCGGGTCCGCGGGGGACGAGGGTCGTGACGGGCGCAGTTCCGGCGCCCCGGCCGTCCCTGCCCTTGCCCGGTCACCAGGGCCTCCTATGAGCCTCATAGGAGTACGCTGAGAAGCCTCCTCTCCCTTCCTAGGGGAGCTCCAGGACCGCCAAGGCACAGCACGGCGTCCACGACCAACATGTGTCTTGTCAAGCCCACAGAGTTATAGCCCGACCCTCCCTTTTCACGGCCCGAGGTGGGGCTGTCAACAGCTTTCGGGAGAGGAGGAAAGGGGTGAGCCGGCAGAGTGGAGGTGTTCGGATACACCGAGGCGCCAGGGCGGCGCCGGCCAGGTACCAGCCCGGTGTAAATGAGAGGCCTTGGGCCGCCCCCGGCCGCCCCACCCTGCCCCACCGGGTCTCTGCGCAGCCCAAGGGGCCTAAGCGTAAGGCCCGGGGCCCAGGGTATGAGGGCCGATAGCTGGGGCATAAATTAACACGCGCAATCCTACGGACCACGTCTCCCACCCCCGCGGCCCCGTCCCCACCAAGCAGCCCTTAGGACCACAGCATCTCCCCCCTCCCGCCAATGCTAGGCGACTCTGCAAATCAAAGTGCTGCTCGACGTGACTCGTGACACTAACTGTAAATGCATTTAATTTTAATTTTGTAATTTTTTTGGGAAGCGGTTTAGTTAAATCAGTTGAATTTTCTAGTATTATTTTGGAAACTGTCGCACGTTACTCACTAACTGTAGTTTGTATCTTTTATTTGTAGCAATAATAGGAAGTTGCGCTGTCAAATTTTTCGAACAAAGTTGTGCGTTGAATTGCACGCTTTTGTGCATAATTATTTATTTCTGCTTCGTTCAGCATTTTTTCATGCAAATCGAATTGAATATTTTACTTTGCACAAACGTTACCATACTAATTGTAATTTTGCAATTTAAACAGTCATTCGTAGTGTAATAAAAGGCAAGCAAGCACTTCGATTTGCAGAGGAGGCGTCCCCTAACGATGGGAACGCCGCATTGACAAAAGCTCCGTACACGCGCTCCGCGCGAAAAAGTTTCCTACAAGGGTGAGCTAAGTGCGTCGGAGTGGGTCGGCGCACAGCGAGAGAGGCGAGCGCCTCGCGCCGGGCTCGTCCTAGGTATCGGCCGCCGCCCTGGCCCCGCCCCGCCCCCGCCCCGCCCTGCCCCCGCCCCGCCCCCGCCCGGGCGTTAAACATTCAGGCCGCATTAAGCGCGGCTGGTGTTGGGAGAACGTGAAGTTCACCAAAGTGGGAGCGTGCGGCGTCCGGGTGTGCGCAGCGCGGCGCAGCGCGCAGCGGGAGGAACAATATGCTCCGGTCCGGAGAAGACGGGGGTGAGAGGAGATTAGGGGGAGTAAGGCGACGTTATTACTCCACACCTCTACCTCGACCTACATACTCCCCCTGCATCAACCCCTCCCCCCCCCTCCACCCCTTTCAGAGCAGCTTATTTGCCCGCGGAGAAGGTGCATCATAACCTTTCGATAAATGCCGCGCCCCACACCGCCGCACCGCCGCGCCGCGCACTAAAGCCGACCTTCTGCGACTCCCGCTACTATGCCACCGGCTGGGCCGGGGCTGCCAGGGCCGAGCTCGGGGAGCTTAGGGGTTGGCCCGCCAGACCGATCCGGGCTAGAAAACGTCCTGCTACTAAACCAAAGTGACCAAGAAAGAGAACTGAGAATAATATTTTTTGTTGCAGCCATCAAATCTTTGAATCCCAATAACATCCAAAGCTAAAATTTATTCGCGTTTGACCAAAAAATAAATAAATTAAAAAAAAAATAAATAAATAAATAAATAAATAAATAAATAAATAAATAAATAAATAAATAAATAAATAAATAACGAGCGAACTAATTTTTTAGCTGTATAGGCGCAGCTAATTTTTAAGCTATCCTACCGTTCTTATTCTCTAACGACACTCCTATTTATTTTTCCGCTGTATTAAGTTTTTAGTCTTAGTGCTACACTGTTGTCCGATCCTTCAAAGTTAAGGGCATTGAAAAATTCAGACGCTAAAACAGAAAGTTTCGTTCCGGAAACTTAACTTTAAATTCCCAAGACTACTTCGATGGATCGAATATCAGTTAGACCCCTATACGAAAAGAAAATTGCCTTGAGAAGGTGTTAAAAAAATGTCGAGAACGTAAAATGCGCCCTTTCTTGTTGTTTTGCGCGCGGGGCTGTCTCCGTCCGCGACTCCCTCCTCTTCGGAGTAAAGATGTGTGAGATGGGAGAACAGAACAGCAGGGCGAGGGAGGGGCGCAACGCTGAGAAGGAAATAACCACACATCTCTACGGAGATGGCGGGGGTTCGGGACGGGGCGGGGGAGGGCCCACCAGTCGGATCGCAGGGGCGGCCAAGGCAGAGAGAGGGGGATAGGAGATTTGTTGTCACGGTGGATCCCAGCCAGCTCCCACCCAATACCGGCTGGAAGAGGCCATTCCCGCCCCTCCCAGCGCTTTGACATTTGTCAGCCCTCAGGTGCGCTCCTTGCAAAGGGCACTCGGCCGGGGCGTGTTAGTGTGTCCTGAACACAACGACACGGAAAAAAAAAGTTAAGCTGTGTTAACTAAATGTTAGCTGTCATAGCTAATATGTTTGCTGATATCGTGACAAGCAAGTTTTTTAGCTACCACAGCGATATGTTTGCTGCCATAGCGACACGTCAGCTATGAGAGCTAATGCGTCATCTGCAGGAGAAAACGCAATGTTTGATTCAGTGAATGGGATGTTCTCTACCCTAACTAAGCCTTTGCTAAATCCAGCTAAGCGTTAGTTGTAGTAGCTAATTTTTGCCTACCAGAGACAATTTTTAGCTATGGTAGCTTATAAGTTGCTTGTCACGATATCAGCTAACATATTAGCTACGGCAACTTATGTATTTTTTTCCGTGGAGGGGGGCTCCCCCGTCCCAGACCCGCACCATCTGACAATCTTGAGCGTCGAGATAAAATCGTCGAAGTACCTGCAGATTTATAAGATTTCGGTCTAATCCTGCACTGCAGTACTGGAACGCATCAGGAGTCCATGTTCAAAAGCAAGCGACTAATCCTCAGATCTAAAATAAAAGAATTCGATATCCTGGTATAAACGCGTTCAGACATGAGAGAAGGGCGCCAGAATGATCCTTGTTTTAAAAGTCCATACGTAAAACTTTGGTTTGGGCTGAGGTAGGCGACTTTTCTTGCAAATGGATAGCGCACTACGCCGTTCACGACCCGTTACTCCGCGTAAATCAGATCTGGGGTCGTGGGGAACGTGTCGTGACGTCTCTGCAGCGCGTGAGTCAAAGGGGTTGGGGAGGGGGAGCCTTAGTCACTCGCGCCCGGAGGCGGACATCCCGGCGGACTCCTCGAGGGAGACCTATGGGGGTGACAGTTGACAGTGCCAAAGGAACTCGGCGTGGGAATCCATCTCGGACACCTGGAGGAAAACCACCATGGACAATCTGAGGGAAACCACCGGCATCAGAAAAGCCACTAGTCTAAGAAAAAACCACCAGCCAGAGGGGAACCACCAGGGACAACCTGCGGGACACGCCAAGGGACTCCACGATTAACACTCCCAGGTACAACAAGGCGAAGGGCAACGCGAAGAAAACACCGGAAACAACCCCTGCATGTAAACTTTGTGCAAAGCTCCTCGTGAAGCTGACCAAAGCGGACACTGTGCACCTACTCGCGGCACGGGCGGCGGAAGCGCGCCGGTATCCTGGACGGGGACGAGACGACCGCCGGCGCCGACAAGGCCCCCGCCCTGGCTGCGGTCGGGGTCAGGGCCGGGGCCCGGGCCGGGGCCTCCACAGTGTTCATGTTGACGTCCACGCTCATGTCCTCGGAGTCGGGGTTGTCGCCGTCCTGACCATGCCGGCGCGGTGCGGCCCGTCCCGACCGCGGTACACCCCGGTACACCCTACAGCACTCCGCGATGCGCGCTCCCCGCAACGCCTACGGTGCGACTGTGGAGGCGTAGGGGCGGCCCGCCTGGGCCGCACGTCGGGGCGGGGCGGGGCGGGGCGGGGCGGGGCGGGGCGGGGCGGGGCAGGAGTGCTGGCAGGGGTAGGGAGGGCTGCTTGCTTGACCACGGCCTGTGCCATTGCGTGAACAACCCGACGGTGGGCTCCACATTGGGAAAAATATGTGGTCTTTACAATTAAGACCTTAGCTGTCGCAACAAACAAACAGTTTAATAAGCTCAAACAGTTGATTGCCTCATGACCCAATTGTTTGACTTCATAGGAAACCCACTATGGAAAACCGGTTACGCCTCGACCGGGGATCGAACCCTAGCTGGACCCCGGAACCAGCTTACCAGTCAAACCCACGCCGCGACCAAACGCGGCTAGCTAACACGACCACCGGCTTTGGGTTCGGGCTGGTTCGGGTTAGATGGTGGTTGGGGGTGGCTCTTAGTGGAGGGAGGCTGCGTCCCGAGCGAATTGAAGATATCACCGCAGGACCACAAACACGTAACATGCCACGTCATCGGGGTGGGGTGGGGTGGGCTGGGGTGGGTTGAGGTGGGGTGGGGCGGGCCGGGGCGGGGCGGGGCGGGGCGAGGCGGGGCGACGTAAGCCCAGGTCGGCTCAGCCGCCACCGCACCGTCATGATGGGTGTCATGAGGAGGGCGATGATACCGGCGATACCGACCCGACCGCTGTGTGCACGGCGCGGGGCCAATGGTGGAGCAGAAAAGGCAGCTGACGAAAGTACGGAAAAGAAATAAAAAGGTTCTGTTGGGTGAAGACGGCCTCAGGAGGAGAGGAGAGATGCGGCAGGGAGGGAGGAGGGGTGGCACGGAGCGAGCGGGCTGTTGGTCCAGGTGAGGGTTGAGAGGGCAGGGGGTGAGGGTGAGGGTTGGGCTGGCGGGGCGGGCTCAACTCCCTGAAGGCCGCCCCGCCCCGCCCCGCCCCTCGCCGGTGAGGGATTGTCCCGCAGCGAGCACATTTCTTGCTATTCTATAACTCGGCCCAAGACCTTCAGGACCTTCACGACCTCCAAGACCTCGAGAACCTCCAGAACCCAGTACACTCACAATAAGTAGCAACGCAAAATCGCCCAGGAACCAGTGTCATGCAGTTAGATAACAGATAAAATCATCCTACTAATGCACAAGTTTAAGATACTTTGTTTGGCACGGGTATGTGAGCAGACACTCTTCACTTTTGATCGAGGGTGCGACAAATTTGGGAATCATGTATACACAAGCCTGAGAGTCATCAACATAAAAATTAACGAAAATCAATGAAAACCACTACAACAAAGCAAGCACCTGGAATCCGTTATAATTAGCCGAAATTAGCGTTTTATGTCACTAGAAACAGTTAGAAATGAAAAGATATGGAAGGGAATCATTGGGAATCAATCATTCCGGGAATCATGCGTACACATTGAAGGGGAGTGGTCGCCCCCTCGCTTTTGATTAAAAATTTTCCTTACAGTCCAGCCACCACAGACTTTCCTAGATGACCAATTTAAGAACATGAGAAACAGTTATGTTCTATAGACAGTTAGGATAAAGACTTTCTATCTGATACAGAATTAAATCAAGAAAACAGTAGCCATTGTAAAACATGAACACTACACTACGGAGAAGGTCAGCTTGGTTCAGTGACAGTTCAACAACCAAGTGCACATAAACAAAATACAAACATTTTAAAAAAATGTCTGAAAAAAAAAAAATACCAAACTGTGACTACTTTTCCTTAATCTGTCATCCAGAGGAAACTGGATGGCTGGCATTCTATGCACAAACATTAACAGAAGTCCATATGGCCCTTGAGCTCAAAAAATTTA
The DNA here is from genome assembly GCA_029379305.1 of Frankliniella fusca. Classification (NCBI taxonomy): domain Eukaryota; kingdom Metazoa; phylum Arthropoda; class Insecta; order Thysanoptera; family Thripidae; genus Frankliniella; species Frankliniella fusca. Next base: position 2,731,490 of record JAHWGI010001430.1, on the reverse strand, counting down.
AACAGAGCCCTGAGTGAGACTTCAATTTCCTGGACAGTAAAAATAAAAAAAGAGAGGTCGTATTCCTTAAACAAAAAGCAAAGATGATGTCCCAAAAGACCAACAAGGGGAAACAAAGTTACACAAAACAACATAACCTCTGTCCGCGAGTATTACCAGGATTTTCGTCGTCCTTTTGTCTGTCGTGAAAGGGAAGCATCGATAACTAACAAGAAGGGCTGAATTCAGACAGGAAATAAAACCAACGACGCTTTAAAATTTAACAGTAACGCGTAGTCAATGATTTTTCGGCTGCAAGGGAGTAGTCTGCTAGCCTGTTTTGACGTACGACAAGTAGGCAGACACCGATCGGATTGACGTAAGCATAACAGGGAAAGTGACCCCATGAATTAACACCACTCACCCGCGCCTAGGAAAATTTCCAGCGGCGAATGCGGAAGGATAATGCGATATATTTTTCCTCCAACATCAATTGGCATGGAGCCTACGATGAAAAAATCAACCTCATTTCACTAAGTGTTGTCCCTATCTAATCACCGCCTTCAGTCAATGCTCTTGAAGCGAGATGCACATTCATATTAGGATTCACGGAGAGCCGGACGTGACGTAACTGGACAGATTCACGTTACAGTACAGCGCCTGGCTGATGCTGGCTGCCCTGCTTCCGTTCCTCGCTTCCCCGCTCTCGCAAAACCAGCGGTAAATTCGAAAAACTCGTGCCTGGTCCACTTTTCATAGAGAAACAATTCTTTGCTGATAGAGAACAGTACTGAGAGAAGTAGAGTTGGTATTTTAAGTTTGTAACTTCACGACAACTTTGCTCAGGTTTTGTGGGTGACATAACTGGTGATCTGTTTTGTTTTTACAGAACATCATTGTTGAGACAGGAGTCCCACTGCATCAGTTTTTGACCTCCTTGAGCACCCGTGTCAAAAAAAAAAAAAAAAAAAAAAAAAAAAACAGTCAAAGCACGACAGACACAAGCATTTGAGATGGCAACTGAACTTGATGATGATGTGAGTGTGTGGTGAAACGAAACATGAATTTTTTTTGAGACATACATCAATCAAAACCTAGTAGGTATGTTGATGGATCATTTCTATTATAGTCCCAATATTTTCTCTCAACAGCAACGATTTTCCAATGATGAGGTAAAGGCTATTGTTCATGAGTGCATTGAGAATGCTATTGGCGAACGCTCTTTTTCCAATGAGCTGGCATCAGTTTGGTCTAGTACCATAGCTTCAGCTTGCATTGCAAATCTAAATAAGCTAAACAAGCCCTACAAATACACAAGTATGTGCCTTTCCATATAATTTATAATGACAATAGTTATTTGAAGTGAGAGAATGATTTTTATCTTACTTCTTTTCAGTGACCTGCAGTATCATGCAGAAAAATGGTGCTGGTGTACACTCGGCCAGCTCCTGCTACTGGGATAACTCGAATGATGCTGTATGCTCAGTGCATTGGGAGAATGACACAACTCATTGCATAGTAAATGTGTTTGGCTTTGCCCTATAAATTATGATCAGAATGTAATATTAAGTATTTAGCGCCTTAACAAAAGCCAACCAGGCAAACTAAATACAAGCCACAAAATCCTATTGTACCATGTACTCCCCATTAACAGGTATTAAACTTGAATTATATAACTTGTTTTCCGTAAAAGAAGAAAGATGCCACTGTTAGGTTGTTAAACAGAAATAAAGCTATGCAATTAGTTAATACCAATGCTTAAGCAACAGTGGCTTCTCTATAAAGGTAAAAAGCCAAGTATTATTGGTATTATGATAGGTTTTATTTACAAACACCTCATTTCCATTGCAGTTAAACAAATATGATAGCTTCAATCCATTCTACATGATAACTAGCAGCCTCATCACACAATTTTCAATTTAATAATTTTAAAGGGAAAGCAAATAGTTGAAAATTGAAGGGTGCATCAGACATGATTTAACACATTTTGGCACAGCTGCAATTTGAATTAAAAGAAATGTAATGTATTGAGAGACGCTGAAATAATTTTCACGAGGGCAAGAAACTATAACAAAACCCAATTAGCAGCAACAGGCGGCAGATAAAGCAGCAATAACTAGCACACGGAAATAGCAATGGCAGGCAGATAACTTGCATAAGCTCTCTTCATTACCATAGTTTTCACACACTCCACCAATCTCTCTTTCAGTCACACGCACATACTCGCACACAGTTGATCACTTACTGATACATCCACACATGTTACAAAAACAACCAAACTATTTTCTGGCCAGTGCAATCACAAAAGTTCATTGTAAGCTAAAAATGCAATCATTGTTTAGGTTTACTGATTGAAGTTTTATTTCCACTTCATGATTGTTACATTATTAAGTAAAATGTATAATGCTGATCGCCCAGAACATGATTGAGTAACAAAGGTGTTCAATTTGATGGCAAGTTGAGCCAAGCTAACTTAGCACAAAAATCACACTTGGATTTAGAGACAATCACGCATACGTATGTTTTAAAATAAGGAATGGGCTTTGGAACGTGATTTGAGAAGTTGAGATAGACAATGTCCAATCACATGAATAGGGCTATTTAATAAATTAAAACGTCTATAAAAGAAACATTTTATTGTAAATAAAATGTAAAACCGAGAAATAATGGGTGTGTATTAAAATGATGCTCTTGACAGTTTAGATGGCATAACAGCCTCCTCTCCCTTTCTTCCTCGGAGAATAACAAATGAAACTAATCTAAGTAAGTAAATAAAGGTTCGTACATCCGAGATGAAAATCTGCACTAAGTGGGCAGTAACAAAAGTGTAAAAAAATAGAAAGGCATAGAAAGGAACATCTAGAAGCCCTTGACTTGCTCTCACTCATACATATGGAAATGACAAACACTTGCTGAACACTGCCCATTATTTCTTTAACAATGTTGCCAAAGTAAAGAAAAAATGTAAAATGTTTCCACATATGCCCCAACCAGCTTGCACAGTTAGGTCCAAAAGCTTTCTGGTCAGTAAAGTACACTCAAAATCCATAAAACAAGCCACTTTTTGGACATCAAAATTCAGTTTGCAATGCATGCTATTCCATAGCCAAAGGTAAAATGAAAAAAATTATAGAAATCAATTTTTAAAAAATGCATATTGTAAATACAAACAAGAGATAATTTACATCCAGCAAAACTACTCCAGTTAAAAAGAGACAAGTCTAGCTTGAATGAGTAAAACATTTCACAAGTGAAATGAAGAAACTTTCATTCTGAAGACAATTGACATACAAATAACTAGCACACAGTATATATCAGATCCTCCAGGTAGAATGAAGGCTCATGTCCAAGAACTTGTTCCTTCAAAATATTGGTAAAGCTTAGAAAGGATGCTTCCTCCAATCTTTTCCCAGCTTTAGCATGTTCCTTAAGATACCCTTGAACTACCATAGACACACGAGTAACAAAGAATTTTTTTTTTTTATTCAAGCAATTTGATGCAGGTTAAGAGGAACAATTTCAGGGAAGGACAGCATGTGAACAAACTTATACTTTGCAAAACAGGAAAAATTAAAAAAAAAAGAGAACACTGAAGATCTACAATCTTTGATGAATGTTTTATTAATTTTTGTGGTCCGAAACATCAAACTGATTAAAATTCACATACAGGGCTTACACCTTACAAGTAAAAAATGTACATTCATATAGTAAAGGGACACATTTATGACACTGACTGATTAACTTCTAAGGTCTCTGAGGTAATTTTGACTAAGAGAACAGTTATTGACAAACTCTGCAAAAAGAGATGACTGGCCTATCAGATTTTCTGAATTTCCAATTGACCGAGCCAACCGAAAATTAGTGAGAGGAAAAGTTTAACCATTTCATGTATGAAATAAAGAAATATTTCCTAACACCACAAAATACAGAGCTGTATTTTTCTGTAGACCCACCCTTCCCTACTGCTCAACATGATTACCAGAGCCAGCAAATATGTTCAAGAGCAGGCCAACATACCAGCTAAACCTGCATGAGAGCAGACATCCCCTCAGAGACCATAAAGTATGATGGGAAAGGAGGAGGAGACACTGAGATACAAGACCATAAAAAAGAGCAGATAGGAAACATAGGCCATGGGAGGGAACATTGACTTTGGGGACCATAAAAGGGAGGTACACGATTTTTGTACAAAGACTGACATTTTCCGGTTTTCTTGATTTTTTTGTGAAACTTAATTATGGAGGGGATTAGGAAGGACAGCTCAGTTATCGCCACCTTCTTGTGGTTCATCCGCATCTCCTTGTGTGTCGGAAGTCCAGAGTGTAAGGTTGTCCCTCAAAAGCTGCATGATAAGGGTGGAGTCCTTGTATGAGTCCTCGTTAAGTGTGTCCAGCTCTGCGATCGCGTCGTCGAAAGCCTAGAAGGTAGAACAATATTATGAAAAAAATGCCATGATTTTGAAATCCGTATTGAACTGCAAATATCAAAGAAGCACTTAAAATCTAATTTGATTATGAAATGAATCAAAAGAGATGGGTTAGTAAACAGAGCAGATCATGGACAAGGGGGCTCAATAAACTTTTACTACTTGGGCGGAGTTCCAGAAAGCGCTTTTCCAGAGGCTGGCCAAGTCTTACAAATTTTGTTTTGCGCTTAGTAAAACTTTTAGAACAGCTTCATCTTTCAGAAGATAACTCAACATGCAGGCATTTCACACATTAGTTAAATGTTATTAACAAACTTATAACAAACCTGTGATGTCTCTATTATGTCTAAGTTTTAGAGTAAGAAGTTATTTCTAGAGAACACACTAAGCAAGGTGAGTAATTGCCTAGTTTCTACAATTTATGAGCCTACTTAGGAACAAAAATGCAAACTCTTTGTGGAACATTTTCTATGAGGGTTCCACAGACAATACCTGTTTAGCCAAATGGCAGGCCCGTGCGGGGGAATTGATAATCTCGTAATAGAATACAGAGAAGTTGAGAGCCAGGCCAAGCCTGATAGGGTGAGTAGGCTGCATCTTTGACTTGGCTATGTCAAACGCCTCTTGGTACGCTTTCTGGGAATCGTCCACCACAGCTACAAAAATTGTCTCATGTGAGCACAATATAATTTATCTAGTGAATTTGACTATTCTTGACTCCTGTCCATGACCCAGCACTGCAACCACCACCACCACCAACACCTGTAAAGGAGGCTACAAGATGTTTTCTAAAACAATCCCTGCTACGGAGTTGTCAAGAAAACATTTTGTTGCCAAGACAACAAACCAACCTGTTTGGCTAACTGGCACGCTTTATCGGGGGAGTTGAGTATTTCATAGTAGAACACTGAGAAGTTGAGTGCTAGGCCAAGCCTAATTGGGTGGGTAGGTTGCATCTTGGCTTTGCTGATCTCAAACGCATCTTGGTAGGCTTTCTGGGAGTCGTCTACCACGGCTAAAAAGCAAACAATGATAAATTTTCAATCTGTTGCAACTAATTGGTAAATGTCCTGCTAAACATGAGAACGGATATTAATGGTGCTTAAGCTTCAACATAAGATATGCTTATACCACTGGAACAAAAAGGTTCCAGTGCACAACCCTGAAAGGTATGTTATTACATTGTCAGCCAAAATGCAAAATAGAAGTTCAAAACAAATAGCTTCACAAGTTTGCAATACACATTGCTTAATGATACACTAAACAGCTTTCCCTGTTTCAAAGCTAATGCTCTTGATTTATGAAAAATATTGCAGAACAGAAGTGCTCCAAAGTAAGACAAATTGACAAATGAAAAATAATGATATTGACCCAGTAACACAGCCCAGATTTGATACACCCCACAATAGCTGAGTAAAAAGGAATGTTATACTTACTGTTTCTGTTTTCACCCTGTGCAACCTCTGCTAGATACCTGTAGTAGTCACCCTTCATCTTGAGGTAGAAAACTTTGCTTTCTGCATTGCTTGCCTTAGGGATCAGGTATTTGTCTAAGAGACCCTGCAACAGAATAGAGACAATTTTACAATCCTAGAACATCTAACAGGCCAACAGAACAGAGCAGATGAAGAATGGCAAATAGCTTAGGATGCCATAAATATTCTGGTGACGAGTTGTAGCATTAGAGAAGGGCAGATCTGAAACAGCTGGGCCTTACAGTCGAGCACCATAACTAATTTACTGAAAAACTAGTTCAAAAAGGAGTAACTAAAAACTAACAAATTGCATCCGAGGTTTAATTCCGCTTCAAAAGCCATCAACTTTAAAAGCCAAAGATTTTAATTTTTTTATTTTTATTATATTTGAAAAGGCATTACGCTCTAAAAATTATTAACAATCCTGTAAAGATGAAATGTGACGCCTTCGTTTTCCAGTTAAGGTTTGATACCTCATATAGTACTGATTCCAGAGTAAGGAGACTGCCAATACCTGTACCTGCCGGTACCGGCCTATGGTAACTCATCGACCGGCCCAGTGCCCGCTGGGACTGCACCGCGTTTGCTCGGAGCGGATACACCCAGATCCCGGCATCACAATAAATAAGCTTATCTCCACGGGGTAGATGTGTGTCATGTGCCATCCAAAGCACACGACAAGAAAGGAGTAGGAATAAGGTTTTCAGCACCGATACCTCTAAAACATTGAGGGAAGGCTCTGCTAGCGCCTGCGTGGCGTTTGTAAGTAAGCCTCAATCCGCCCTTCGAAAAGGGGGGAAGGAGCGGGGGGGAGGGGGGGGGGCGTCGTGGAGGTGTCCAGAGCTCAGAGGTGTGCTGACCCCCGCGGGCCTTTGACTCCATCGTCGCACCGCATCACAGAGAGGGAGAAAGAGAGTGGGAGAAAGAGAAAGGGAGAAAAAGAGGAAGAAAGAGAGCGGCGGGGCAGGGCAGGGGGCAACCGGGCTGCGCGTTGTAGCTGAGTTAGGGGTGGCAGGGGTGGGGGTAGGCTGGCGGTGAGAGCCAAGGGGTGGGAGGAGCTGCGAGGTACAGTATCGATCAGGCGGGTGGCCTCCACCACCCTAGTCCGCACGCCCCCCACCGTCCTCCAGTCCCCAGCCCCCTCCCGCTCCGGCAGCGCCAGGGGTTACTGGACCCGGCCCCGGCCCGGCCAAACGCCCCAGCCTGCACCCCCAGCCCGCCCCGGCCCCGCGCACCAGGGTGGTGCTGCCCCCGCACTATAGGCAAGAGAAGCACAAACTGATGGACCGGGATTGACAGATTCATCACGGGGAAAGCGCTAAATGTAAATAGAATGGGGCGGGTGGACGTACGAGGTTTGGGAAGAAGAGGAGAAACCCCAACTACCCCAATTCACTCCTAGCGCGAGCAGACCAATGAAACCCGGAGCACAACTGTTTTCCCCCCTTCCAGGTGCCGCCACTCTGGCCCCACACTGTTCAAATCAGATAGCGACTAAAGGGGAAGCAGGCAACTCGCGGCGCGCCATGCGGGCCTGACGTCACGCACAACACTTGACGCAGTGCCACTGGGGCGGGGCGGGGCGGCGGGCCCTCGGCCCCAGAAGAATCGCCTCCACTGGAACCTGTCACCGCCCCGTTCCGCGAGCAGGGAGTTGTTCCAAAGGCAGAACAGCCCATACCGGCAAGGGAGAGGAGGCCTTTGAAGGCGGACAAAAATAGCCACCATCAGGTCAGGGCAGGGCAGGACAGGGCGGCAGACGGGGGGAGGGGGGAGGGGGACGGTCCAGCAGGCAGCAGGCCCGCCAACTCGCCTTCGTCACAGCTCCACAAGCCACGGCGGGGCGGGGCGGGGCGGCGAGGGGCCGCGGGGACAACCCTTTGGCCCGCCGCTCCGCTCCGCCCCGCCTCACGCAGGTGGACGGGGACGGGGACGAGGGGCGCGCCGGGCGGGTGCCGGGCGGGTGCCGGGGGGACAAGACTTCCCCACACACGACACGCAGGCCCTCACCCTGCCCGCCTGCCCGGCCCAGCCCGGGGGTGCGTGCGCGTGCCCTGTCGCCAAGCGGATAGGAGCAGAGCCGCGGAGCGGTGCGCGGGGCGGTGCGCGAGTGGGGCGTGGCGTGGCACGGAGGGGGGAGGGGAGGGGAGCCGGCTCGGGCGGACCGGACCGGACCGCGCCGTTGCGAGTCGCGGGGCGCGCGGGGCGCTACCTCCGCGAGGGGCAGGGGGGGCAGGCAGGCCGCGCCGTGGCGAGCTGCTCCTCTTCCGTACTCTACTGCGCCGTGGCGCGGCGGTGAGGTCCTGTGAGGTCCACGCCCCGCCGCAGGAGCACACCATCACGTGACAGCCCAGTCCGACCCGGCCCGGCCCGCTCCAGCCCAACCCGCTCCAGCCCCGCAGCGTGACACCCAGCTACTCGTATCCCCAGAGCTGTCAGCCAGCAGGAGCACTAGGACCCGACCCGCACCAGGACCCCGAGTGCGCGCCAGAGTGGACTTCGATCGAGCCCAGCGGGCCGCCCCGGTCTGGCCGCCACATGTGGGCCCCTCCGGCCCCTCCTCGCACCCGTCACGGGGGGCGCCCCGCCCCGCCCCGCCCCGCCCCGTCACCCGGCGCGACGGACGGATACAGAGTCGTGACGGTGCAGCCCGACAGCGGCACAAGTACTGCAGACTGATTCCGCAGGGGACTTTCGTACCTCCGTCCTTGTCGCACTCATGAGGCACTGTCATTGAGTGCGAGAGAGAGGACCGCGTCTGTCTGTCTGCCTTCCATTGACCGATGTGCGGAATCAGCCTTCAGCCCACTCGGGCTCGGGCGGGCCGGGCCCAGGCACGGGCACGGGCACAGGCACGGCGGCGAAGGTGAAGGGCAGTACAGTACCAGTGCCGCATCCTTGCCCAGCCCGGTCCGCGGGGCACTCAGCCGCCGCTTCAAGCAGCTCGCGTGACGTGGCGTGGCGTCCCCTCGACAGACTGTCACCGCGTCACTGCCACACACACACACAGGAGCACAGCATCTACCGCGCCGAAAAACCCCGCGCGAGGCAAAGGAGCACCAGGTCGTCTGCCGCGAGGCTGAGGGAGGGAGGGGAAGAGAGAGGAAGAGAGAGAGGGAAAGAGAGAGAGGGAAAGAGAGAGGGAAAGAGAGGGAAAGAGAGAGGGAAAGAGAGAGGGAAAGAGAGAGGGAAAGAGAGAGAGAAAGAGAGAGAGAAAGAGAGAGAGAAAGAGAGAAAGAGAGAGAGAGGGGTGTGACCCGGCCAGCCCCGCCCCGAATCACGTCACCACTTCGCACACGGCTGCCAACGCACAACTCGAGAACGCAGCGGCGAGGGGCGTGGTGGGGTGCGGTGCGGCCAGCACGGGCGCGCCAAACAACCCAGCACTCCCCCGCCTTCGCGCGCAAGAGGAGGCCGCGGGCCGCGGGCGGCAGGACGCACCGATCTGGCCCCTTGGAGTGCAAGTATTCCCCGACCTCCTGTCATAAGCTAGGACCGTACCGTCACCCACGCAGACAAACATAGCGACTGGCACATCCACGCGTCCCACATCGCGGTGCTGCTCGGCTGCCGCGAGGCCGCCTCCTCGAGCGGCGCGGCGCGGCGGTGCAGCGACAGACAGAAGCAGAGGAGCGTTCAGGGGAGAAACACACCACAGCGCCCCGCGGAATCAGTCTCGCAGGTCGGGTCGGGGTCAAGGGCGCGCATGTGTCAGCGGGTCGCGAGAGGGAGATGAGAGAGGAGAGAGGGTGGTGCAAGAGTGCAAGCGAGAGCGGCCGGCGAGATATCACACAAACACACACACGGCCCGGCCGGCAGCGCCACTGCCTCGAGGTGCCAAACAAAAACAGATACCCGCCACGCCGCCCGCCCACCTCCTTCCTTCCTCCCGGTGAGGTGCAGGGCAGGGCAGGGGCCGGGCGCCCCGCACAAGCGTGACACATCATGTGTGCCCCCCTACCCCCCCCCTCGCCACGCCCACACGTTACTGGGCCACACAGCATCCCACGCATGACCCGGCCGGGCCGTGGCGGCCCAGGCGGCCGCACCCCGGGGCAGGGCGGAGCGACACACGGCAGAAAGTACAAGGTCGGCCTGCCTTGACGGCCCGGAAAGGACCAACCCCGCGAACACAAATTTTCTACATAGACGTGCCATAAATTTGCGAAGGCTTAGAATCGTCCAGCAGCCTATCGTTACATTCCTTGGCCGCCTACAGTATGTCTTTCACGGGCAAGCCGTCGACTGCAGCAGAGGGGTCGGCTCGGCGCACCGGATGAGGGCATGCGAGTGTCTACGACTGGGTGCCCCTTCCTCCCGCCCCCGCCCCAACCCCGACACTCCCGAAGGGGAAAAGGAGCGTGCCGTCGTGTCTGTGACAATGCCTGCCTGGGCGCTATGGCTATAGCGGATAGCGCGGCCGCCCCACCCCGCCCCGCCCCGCCGCCGACTTGTTGCTTAGCGTGGGGACACTCGCGGGGCCCCGAGGAGCGAGCGGTATCAGACGACGTCGGCGGCACTCTATCGGACCAAAAGGACATGCGTCCCCCCGGCCCGGCCCGGCCCGGCCCCGCCGCCCGCTGCGCCGCAGTGTGTTTGACGATCGCGCCAGGCGCCCGGGCGGGGCGGGGCGGGGCGGGGCGGGGCGGGGCGGGGCGGGGCGGGGCGGGGCGGTATTGCGCTACCCACCAGCTTCCTCACCTCACTTCGAGTTGCCATCGGGTTCAAGACTATACCAGGCAATCCCAATGAGACCGCAAGCGAAGCGAATTGGAAAATGTAACATTTCATGAGGTAGAATCAATGCGTGCTTTCATCATAAATCCGCGAACGATGCTACCGAGAAAGAAAATAATAGAGCACCGTCATTCAAGGAATGTGGTGTCACGTTCGTTAAAATGTGAACTGTCTCACGTTCGTTGGATTATTGTCACATTCGAGGCTCCACGGCTCCTACCAGTTTCATGTAGAAACAAACGTGACACGTTTCACATTCAAAGGAATGTGACGTCACGTTTCCTAAAGAACAGTGCGGCTAAGAGGACATCAACGGCTACTTTTTGGATTTCTAGATTACACTGCAAACAGGAGTGTGTACTCTGCATATCCAATTGCAGAACTGTTCTACAGCTTAAAGTGTAGAACTAAAAAATTCTGCACTTCCAACTGCAATTTTCTGACCATGACTAAAAACATTTTTTCTGAAGACAGCATGATCTTCGTCTTGAAATTATCTTTCCAATGAGCATAAATGTGATAGGGTTGGCATTTAAATTAAAGGAGGTACGCAACAGAATACGAATTTTTGGAATCTTTTTTGAGGACTCGTACTAGTTTCAATTTAAGTGGCAACACTATCACATTTATGCTCATTGGAAAGAATTTCAAGACGAAGATCATGCTGTCTTCAGAGAAAAATGTTTTTAGTCATGGTCAGAAAATTGCACTCGTAAGTGCAGAACTTTAGTTCTACACTTTAAACTGTAGAACAGTTTTGCACTTGGATTTGCAGAGTATACACACGTGGGGGAGAGTACGTGTGTGTACTTGAAAGCACACACCTATAGGTGTGTACTTATATTAGCCGTGTACTTGCCGTAAATACACACTTACAAGCCCACAAATATATGTGTGTACTACAGCAAGTACACGGCAAGGAAGTACTATGGCAAGTACACGGCAAATAAGTGTGTACGCGAGTACTTGCAAGCACACACAAATGTGTGTGTATACTAAGTACACACAGCGGTTTGCAGTGCACACCCGGATTTTCCAGAAATACGAAAAGTGCGGCCACCCTCACGTCACTCCCCACCACTCCACAGGCAGCACTTCGAGAACGCCAGGATGACGAGGGCGCCGGTTGCCGCGGGCCGGGCGGCGGCGAGGAGGTGACGCATTGCCGGTCATTCCTCCCCCCCCCCTCTCCCCCTTTTCCTTTTCGCCTCTACGGTGCGGCTTGGCGCGGCAGCATGGGGCGTGCGCCGCGACGCCACTTTGCATTCGATTCCCTTATCCGGGCATGCCGGGGAGGAGAGGGGAGGAGAGGGGAGGAGAGGGGAGGAGAGGGGAGGAGAGGGGAGGAGGGCGGGGAGGGAGAGGGAGGGGCACGTTCGAATGCGCCACGCAACCTGCGCTGCTGCTCGTCAACGGCCCTACCCTGCAGCCCCAGCCCAGCGCACCGGGCCCGGCGAGCATTACCACCACCGACACGCACCTCCACCCTCCTGCAGCCGAGGGCTTTAACCTCCTCCCCCTCCGAACCATCACGTGACGAAGTACGTAGTGGCATGCAAATCTGCAAGGAGATCGCAAACAACTAACCCTCCTCGCTTCTCATTCAATGCCGGCACGTCACGCACGTGGTGATGACTTCCCCAGCCCGGCCCGGCCCGGCCCGGTCACCCCAAACGGCTCACAACTAACGCCCGGCCGACACCAGACCGGAAGGAAGGGTCGCGGCCCCGGGACGGCACAAGTGGAGCGGAACCGGAACCAATACGGCTCTTCCTGATTTGGGTCACACTCCCAACCCACACTCACATTGACAGGTAAAACGCGACGCAGACGCGCGCAACAACTCCATCACTTGACTCAGGCATCAGCATCAGCGAGGTGCAGGGGGGGGGGGGCAGAGAGAGGGGCACAACAGACCTCCCCGCCTACTCACCAGGACGTCGTAGCAGATCTCCCGCAGCTCCTTCTCGACCTTCTCTCTGTACTCCTTGGCCATCTGCTGCTTCCTCTCCGAGCCCTCCGTCTTCTGTTCGATGCTGGAGATGACCCTCCAGGACGACCTCCGCGCGCCGACCACGTTCTTGTACGCCACGGACAGCAGGTTGCGCTCCTCGTTGGACAGCTCGACGCCGGTCTCGGTCACGGCCTTCATGGCGGCCGCCATGTCGTCGTAGCGCTCGGCCTGCTCGGCGAGCTTCGCCCGCTGGACCAGCTCTTCCTTGTCCACAGACATGGCTGTGTGTGTGAGGGGGGAGTGTGCGTGCGAATAAAGACGGAGCGGAGTGGCGCTCAGTCAGACACCAGCCGGGAGGGCGTGCCTGTGCCTGAAACAGAGAGGACGAGGAGAGAGTTAGAGCAGCGCAGGATCCTACCCACCGGGCCCACCATCCAACCACACGCATTCACCCGCCAGCTGCTACCGGCTGTTTCAGAGAGCACGTGACGGTACATATTCTGGTTTGCCTACCAGCTCCAGCCAGAAGGCACCGTGGCCCATTGAGTGGGCAGACCCGCAATTACATATGTAACGATCGGTACATAGTTGAAACAGTTCAGTGCGGGGCGTTTGGGGTACTTGACCCCTCTGATTTCACACGTGAGCTTGACCACATCGTGGCCGCACCACATAAGACGTAATACACAGCGAGACCAGTCAGACTGTCAGGCAATCAAGTCAGGGTGTCGGAGCGACAATCGAATATAAAATTTAAGGGTGCCTACCGGTTTTCCAGGGCGAAAATAAGCAAGATTCAAGGGTATTTTGGGGCTTTTTTCGCCTCAAAGGGCTCTGTTTTCTTAACAAGTCCCAAAACTTAGCAATTAGCGCAGCGCGGAGCTCAGCTGCTCGGTGACGAGGTCCGGGCGGGCTTATTCCCGAGCTTGAACAAAATTCGAGGGCATTTCCCTGTTTTCTCCGGGTTAAGTAAATTTAAAGGTTTATTCCCTGTGAGGGAAAATTCGCCTACGCACACCCCGACTGACAGGCGATAGGCAAACCCGCCACGCACGCGTGCATTGCAGTACAGAATCCACCCAGACATCCGTGAAACGACAGTGCGAGAGACGTCCTTTCAAAAGGAAGCGTCCACTCCAGGTTTCTCCAGGAATTCATATCCATTGGCTAATCAAACAATAGTGACAAGTAGTCATGACGCACAACCCTACTTCACTGCGATACTCGTGAGATGTTGTAAAATTAAAAGGTGATCACTAAACTGCGCCTTCACTGTCGCGATTCCAAAACTTAGACCTTTCAAAACATGTTCTTCGCACTCGTGAGAACCCTCCCCCCTTGCGTCACGTCGCACCGGGTGCAAAACCGTTTCGGCAGACGCGCAGCGCAGCGCGGCGCAGCCGGCAGCGGGCGGGGCGGGGCGGGGCGGGGCGGGGCGGGGCGGGGCGGGGCGGGGCGGGGCGGGGAGGCGGCCGGCCGGCGAGGAGAGGCTCGCGGCCGCGCGGCGCGTCACAGCACGCAGCGCGTAACCCACGGCACCGGCGCGGCGTTAATTCAAACCCACCCGGTCTCACCGGGCGCTGCAGGCTAGCGCGGCTCACACGCGGGGCGGGGCGGGGCGGGCCGGGGCGGGGCGCCTGCTGCTCCGCGACGCCACCACGTCCTTCCTTCCGAACCTCCACTCAACGCGGCGGCGGCACTGCGACTGCGGCCGCTCTAGAGAGGGGAGGGGCGGGGCGCGGTGGGGCCGGGCCGGGCGGGGTGGGGGCGAGGGCGGGGCGGGGAGGAGGGAGAGAAGCGCGAGGTAGGTGGGGTGCTGCTGCGGGGAGCAGACGAACCCAATCGATCGCTTTCGCCCGGGCCCTGCGCTCGCCCCGCCCCGCCCCGCCCTACCCGCAGCTCTGCCCCCTGCGTCTCTCCGGGCGGGGCGGGCGGGGCGGGCCCGGGGGCCGTACTCAGCAACAAGCCGGCGGGCCGGGTACAGCAGCGCGGCGGAGCCCCGCCGGCCGGCGGCAGGGCGGAGTACCCATTCACCCCTCCTGGCGGGGCGGGGCGGGGCGGGGCGGGGCGGGGCGGGGCGGGGCGGGGCGGGGCCCATGCGAGCTCATACGAGGGCCGACCGCCGTCCAGACACACCTACCCCGTGTGACCCCACCCGCCCCTCCTCCACCGTTCAAATAGTACGGTATTTCGCGAGTGGGGCGACACGGACACCCCGGCCCCCGCCCCGCTGCCCACGGCGAAGGAGAGGGGCAGAGAGAGGAGGAGCAGGGAGAGAGAGAGGGGGGGGGGCTATTTTCAGACTATCGAGCCTCCGCACCGCTGTAAATATAACGACAGTGGCACTGGTGGCGGCGCTGCCCGCGGGCCGGGGCGCGGCCGCAGAGACCTGGTCGTCGTCGCGGCGAGCCGAGCCGAGCCCCCGGACACCCAAAAGGATCTCCCGGCTGGAGGGAACATTTTGTGGCGGGCTGTGGCTGAGACACTGACTGGAATAGTGACTTCTCGCTATGCCCAAATTACTGAGTAAGGGATGTCGCTATTCCAACCTTTAAAAATTTTAGCGAACAGAACTTGCTCTTCAAAGGCGACAAGTTTGACTTCTCCAGCTCCAGTTCAGGCCAGCACCAGCACCCCGGGGACCGCGGGGTGCGGCAGGGGAGACCGGGCGGGCCCCGCGAGTGCGTCGCCCTGGTCAGGCCAGGCCCATGGTCTCCAAGGCACGGCAGCTCGCCTCCACCACGCCACGCCGCACGAGCCCAAGCGGTCCGAGACTTTGACCACGGACACGCTGGGGTGGGGCGCGACCCGCGTGTATCGAGCGCCCCACCCTCCGCGGGCACAGGGCGCGGGGCGGGGCGGGGCGGGATGGGGTGTTCTGCGGCGCGGCGCGGCGGGGCGGAACGGGGCGAACAGGGCAGGATGGCGGGGGAGCACCCTCCGTAGTACGGCGTAGGGCCACCCGGTGAAACGCGGGGTAGCGCCGGGAGCCAAGCAAGCTCACCACCACCACCAGCAGCCAGCCCCACTGCAGGAAGTGGCGACAAATGCCAAGCGGCTGACTCAGCGGGGCGGGGCGGGGCGGGGCGGGGCGGGGCGGGGCGGGGCGGGGCGGGGCGGGGCGACCCGCACTGCAGCCATTCCCCAGTGCACTGCGCTGCCCCCGGCCCGGACACGAACCCAGTCCCACACGACCAGGGGTGATTCACTGGAGTGGCGGCGCCCATGAGGCCCGCCCGGCCGCGGCCCCGGGCCCAAGCCCAGCAGCACACCGTCGTCGCCCTCCGCGACAAGAGCGTCATAATGAGCCCGAGATTAAGAGGCACTGGAGAGGGGCGTGGCGGGGGCGTGACTTCTGGTAGGCTGAGCGGAGCCCGCCCGGGGACGCCCGAGGGGGTTGCTGCGGGGGGCGCGGCAGGGGTGGAGTGGAGGGTGGTAACGCGAGACTAGCGTGTCACGTGGTCAGGAGGGAAGGGAGGGCGGGGCGAAGAGGGAGCCGAACCACACCGCCGACCTAACCACGCTACGCGGCAATCATGTGAACCTCCACCCCAAGTCAAACCTCCACCAGCGTCGAGCGTCGCGTCGAGGACGTCGCCATGACCCGACGTGAAGCGGCACAGACCGTTTCGGCAGCAACGTCCACCCCGCCCCACGCCCCGCCCCGCCCTAGGGAGGACGCTTAATTAAGCCCGGTTAAGCCGCGGGCAAGCGGATTGCGCGGCGCAGAGCAGCCCAGCCTCAAGGACGATCCCGGCCCTGCCCAGCAGCGCGGCCAGAACACTCCGGGGCTGCGGAGGACCCCGCCCCGCCCCGCCCCGCCCCGCCCCGCCCCTTCAGCTGGGCCCTAGTCTTTTCCATGTTCTCCAGCGCCGCGACACGCCGCGCCGCGCCCCGCCCTGGTCGATAGGCGCGACATGAAGACGGGCAAAGTAAATGTCTCATCAATCATTAGAGATGGGTTTGGGTGGGGGGGGGGGGGCAGGCGAGAGGAGAGACCCGCAACATTTCGCTTCCCTGGCGCCGCGAGCGGGATGAGGGGTGAGCGGGGCGACCAAGGACAGCGGCCTAGCAGCGCGCCCCGCCCCAGCGCGCCCCAGCGCGCCCCAGCGACCCACCCCTTATCAAGGCTGTCAATACCTCGGCGGGATGGGCTGGGACGGCACAGCAAGGAGAGCAGAGGCGGGCCGGGCAGGGCCGGGCAGGGCCGGGGCTCGAGCCCCCCGCAGCGACAACTAATGACCGCGAGAAAAGAGGACGAAACGCGTTCAGCGTCGCGCTTCTCAGCGGCGAGCGGCATGTCGGTGGTCGTAATACGGTCACCGAGGAACCACACTCATATCCGCAATAATAAGCCAACGTCGCAAACCGCTTGTTAAACCACCATTCAGCCAAAGTTAGACAATTTCGAGTGGATTCAATTTGCACGTAATCGCAAGGCGCTCCTCCTGAGCGAATGGCGCCGCCGAACGGAAAGAAACGGAAAACCTTGAGATTGCATCCCCCGCGGCAGAGAGGAAGGGGTGTTGCCAGGAGCAGAGCCGATGGCAGCAGCAGCGCCGTCAGCAGTCTTGTGCAAGGTCCTTCCCCTCCCCGCCTCCCCGGGGGTAGCAAAGCCGTGCCGCGCGGCGCGCAGCCCAGCCCACGACGACATCGATTAACGAAGACGCTGCGTCTCGTCGCGACGCCGACCGCCGTCATCAAGCCGTTATGCATTAGTGTCCATCTCGGCCCAGCTGCGGCCCTTTCACTTAAAACAGTCACCCCGCCCGCCCGCCCCTCTCCCCCGGGGAAGACACTGATTTCTTCATCGTCCAGAGGCGACACCCGCGACCGCCTGTCAGTGTACTGGGTGGACCGGACCAGGCCGCCCGCGTGTTTGACAACGAACCACGCGGCGTGGTAGGTCACTCACCTCAGGCGGGATTCCCGAGAGGTTGTGACTTACAAATCTAGTGATCACCGAAATCCTTTGCACGGAAACGGAGCTTACCGTACGAGGCGGTAACACTTTTCTAAAGGTCCAGCCCTTCAAGGGGAGAGGGGCCCTTCACAATAAATTACAGCGTACACCGATTTTTCTGATGTGCTGTTATTTTCCTTGATTTTTCACGACTTTTTTTTCTATTTTTTCCCCTTTATTTCAGGGTGTACACTGATTTCTATTGGGTAAAGGACCCCTCGGGAGAGGATCTCAGACGCTCCAGAAGTCATCCGAACGAGCGCGACAGGCTGCGCGTGGAGACCGAATTGCGAGTGAATTTCGCACTCTTGTAAATGTGTGAATTTCCGTTCCCACTCTTCTCCAATTAGACGTGTAAATTATTCACAAACACTAAGGTGCGCGACACTCGGGTTTCCAGAGTGTCGGGTCGGGAGCCCCTAACACGCTGTGCTGCAAGGCTCGGCGAGGCTCTCGCTACCGCGCCCACTCGCGCGGGGCGGGGCGGGGCGGGGCGGGGCGGGGCGGGGCGGGGCGGGGCGGGGCGGGGCGGCCCACACGGCGCGGAGCGGAGGCGCGCAGGGCCCGGCCCGGCCCGGCCCGGCCCCGCCCCGCCCCGCCCCGCCCCGCCCGCGCTCCTACGTGTCCTTAGCTCCACGACCCACAACGTTCAGTGGTGTCGTCTCTCTCGCACCCCATGGCCGAGCCGAGCATCACGACTGCGACAAGGAGAGACTATGACGACACACCGCTGAGCGGAATCACCATGCTGTCCGCCGTCCAAGTAGTTGCAGACGCGACGCGGGTTTCTGTTGAGACACGCGCCGGCCCGGCCCGGCCCTGCCCTGCCCTGCCCGGCCTGGAGACCCAAATAAGTGAACGACAACGCAAAACTCGGACGCAGCACACACACACGCGGGCCGCGCGCGCAAGCGTTAAACAGTCGGCCCGAAAACGACACATACAAGAGACCAGAGAGCGGGCTGAACGGGCGACGCAACGCCACGCCACGCCCAAAACTCGCCTCTGTTCTCTCTCGCACTTGGACCAATAACCCACAGACAGCAGCAGCAGCGGAGGTCTCTCTCTCTCTCGCGACCAAACTGAGCGCCGCCGGTTCGCTTCCACATTCGGGCACTAACTGCGAAACGGCAAGCTTCGCCTACGCACGCCAGTTTCACAACTCGTGATTGAATCGAGGGAATCATAGGAGTGGAACCTCAGGGCAGCGACCAAATGACAAGGGTTTCAGAGGAAGGGAGTTTCACTCGGCATCTTCGTGTTCACGGTATTGCGCTGTAACGTGTTCTTACACAAAGCGTAACGTAGTATTACACTGTATTACAGCGTCATTACGCCACTATTACGGGTCAACGCGTACACGGTATTGCGCGAGTGACGAGGACTTCTTTTCAGAACGCGGCGGGGTGCGGATGGTGGAGCGGAGAGGGGAGGGGCGAGCAGCCCACGGGCTCCAGGGGCTGAGGGTGAGGCTTACGGGGTGCCGAGCGCCCCCGCCCCGCCCGCGTCTCTGTTGATTTTATTCCAAACTCGCGGCGTGGCCGAGGCGTGGCGGACCGAAGTGAGAGGGAAAGAGATTCATGCCCGCTCCTCCTCCATGAGAAACGGGCCAGGCCGGGCCTGGCTGGGCCCAAAAATAGCCGCCAGGGCGCCACCACACGCCACGGGGCGCCATACCTCACACCAGCCACCGTCGTGCTCCAGACCAGAACCCCCCCCCCCCCCCCCCCCCGAACTTCCAACCAGGGCCTAAGTGCAGCGCGCCTTATCAGAGAGATAGCCGGAGCCGCGTGTCCTGCTCCGGCCTACCCCCCCCCCCCCCTCCACCACCCCCCACTCCCCCGCCGAAAAGAACGCCGAGGGGCTGTCGCTAATCACCACGAAGAGTCCTCTCGGTATTGCAACTCCCGACGGGGCGTAAGCCGCTTTGCCTTGGCCCGTGGAGGGGTTTGGCCTGGAGGGAGTGCCCCCTCCGTCGGGAGGCGCTTAATGAAGACCCTGCCCGGCCCTGCCAGGCCCTGCCCTGCACAGCGTGTGCTGTACTGTACCGCCCTTGGCCCGCCCCGCCCCGCCCCGCCCAGCCGCTCTCCGGGGTGCCACTGCACCGCCGGGGGTGGGGTGGGGTAGTGTGGGCCGGGTGGCGCCGACGACCTTGCGCCCGCGCCCGTCGGCAGGCAGAGATGGAAATCACCTGCCACGGTGTTCCGCCTCGGCCGAAGCCACTTCCGCCGCAGGTTGGAAGACGTAGCAAAGCGGGGGAGCAGGCGGCAGGCGGCCAGGACGAGACGGCTGGAGAGGCACAGGCAGAGGGTGGCCGGCGCCCCGCCCCGCCCCGGTGGAGAAGGCTATGCAAATAAGCCAGATAGCAGCGCCCCCTCCCAGTGCGGTACAACTGCAGTGGTACACGCGTGTGCGACATAGACCCCCCCCCCTCCCCCCACCTTCTGCCCTGTCCGGCTCCGATTGCGTTCCTTCTCTCCTCAGCGCTGAGCCCCTGTACCGGTCGGCGCGGGGCCGCCGGGGGCCGGGCTGACGCGGCTTACCCGACCGGACCTAGCCGAGCCCACTGAACAAGAAGGCCCCCGGAATGCGGGCACGCCGCGCCGCGCCCCGCGCCGCCGTGAGGGGCCCACGCCATCAGACCACGTGCTCATCGTCGCTTTCCACTCCCCACGGGTCGCTGCCGCCGCGCCGCCGGGAGTATCGCCGTCATCTCTCTCGCTCCCGAACCGCCCCGCCCGTCTGTTTGATCAGGTGATGACACGCCTACAGCGTCGCGTGCGAAAAAGGGTCTTCTCGCACAAGAAGAAGGGAAAGGGGACGGAAAAGAGAGAGAAAAAATAGAATGATTGCTGCTGAAAGGATGTGAATTGGGAAACACCCGAGACGACGGCCACAGGAGGGTGGATAAAGACGAGGATCCGGGTGACGATGTACCACTTGGCCACATCGAGGCCGTGAAGCGACACGTCGCGACGGCACGCGGGCGGGAGTGACGCGTGCGTTACTAGCGTTACCTCATTGGAACGGCACCCCATTCAAGAGGCGCCTCGCTCCCCACTCCGAGGGACCCCCGTGCCGCTCCGCCCCGCGACGTGGCGCCACCCACCGCCGGCCCCCACCCCTACCCACCCCGCACCTGTCACCCCCGCGCCCCTCAGCAAATCGAGGGAAAACTACAGCGCAGAAACTCCGACGTATAGGCGTCTAGATTCATCAAATTCAACGAGATGCCTCACCGCAGGCCAGTAGGGGGGGAGGGGAAAGGGGGGGGGGAGGAGGAGGGGGAGAGAAGTGCCCAGAATTCACAAGCAGGCACCGGGGCGGGTTCGGAGCCGACACCCCCGCGGGACGGGTGGGGCTGCGTGAGGAAAAGACTTCTTGCGCTTGTCTTGTCACTCTCGGCCGCAACCCTCCAGCCTTGCCTCCAGCAGAGGCCAGGGAGGGTGGCTGCTAGCTTCATCAAATTTGCACCACGCTATACACATGCGGGAACATTTTGAGGCTCAAACAAATTCGTGTGGTCAACATAAATAGACTGAAATTTTTTGTCAGTTACAGGAAAAGAATCAAGAGTTTGAGAAACATTAAAATTCAATCCACCACTGAAAATATCATATGCCATAAAAAAAACCTCTATAAAACCAGTGTTTATACCCAAAACAACTCTAAAATCCTATTGCAGTGGAGATCCAGTCTTCTGTTAAATTTAACAAAAACATTGTGACCAAGACCAAATATTTTGCACATAAGATCTTTGTTTCCATAAAAAAATACAGCACAGTTCAATTATTCTGAACACTTTGTTAATATACTATCAAACAAGCATCATTTTTTTCTCCCCAAATTATGAGAATGTTTTAATTAAAACATTCTGCAGTGAAAAATAATTGAAATTAAATGTTTGGATTATAGATTGCCAAATTGTTCCTGACACCAGGTCATCCATGCTAAAATCTATTGAGGTGCTTAAAAATGATGTTAGGTGACTGGACTCCAATTACAACCTTGCGTCCTCACAATGAAAGTTTGTTACATTGACATTATGGGGACCAGATGTCCCCAAAACACCTGTCATCAACGGACGTCAGGCACCTGTCAAGGACCGCAACGACACCACGAAAACAAATAAAAATGATTTCTGTCAGCTACGAGTGGCTCATGTGCAGAGACTGCGCCCAGGCGAGCCTGAGCCAACCGACTCAAAAAGTAAGGTTAGGTGGCTCCGCTAGGCTCGGGGCGGAGCGGAGCGGTCAGGCCCTGCTGCAGCCACGGCTCACGCCCCTGAACAACCTACACCGCGGGGCGCGCACAGGCCGCGGTGCAGGTCGGCCCGCGCCGCCAACAGCCGCCCCCCGCGACCCCGGCCGCGCCGGCCGCGCCCAGCACCTGCACGTCCCCGACGACGCCCCGTCGGGACATTGATCGCCTGGCCCGGCCCGGCCCGGCCCGGCGCGGCACAGTGATGTCGGGCCCGAGTCGGCCCAGCCCCGCATGGAGCCGACCGTCGCGTCGCAGCGCCCGGAGGACACCGACATGACCGTGTTCCTGCTCCTCGGACCTGGCGCCGGCCGCGGGGAGCCGCGGGGGCCAACGACAGGGCCTCAGGCTGGCCGATAACAACGCTCCTCCGCTCCGAGCAGTGCGTCATCGTCCCTCGCTCAGCCCTGCCCTGCCCCTCCTGCCCGCGGCACGGCGCTCCGCCTGCTGCCCGCGGCCACACCGCTCGCAACACCCAAGTGGAACTGCAAAACGCGGACACTTGCGGACACTCGCACACCGGGTACTCACTCTATTCAAGTTTATCCGTTCTGGGACAGTTCCTAGGTCACTTGCACAACGGACTGGACACACAATTACAGTCTTTTTCAGGCCACCACTGAGAGATCCCTCGGCTCGGCTCGGAAGAGGGGCTCTAATGGCGGATGCCTGAAGACTCCGGAGTCAGAGTCGAAGCGTGTCCAACAGACTTCGGTCGTCGTGACCGGGACAGGTTTCATACGGCCTGAGACAATATAAATAATCAGATACAATTTTTGAAATAATTCTTTTAGACTTCTGCCGCTGCTTAAAAACATATAAAAATATTCAGACTCTTCTCTGACCGACACACAAGGGTTTCCCGAAAGAAAAAAAAAAATCATCACACAGTTATAAACGAATTCTTAATTCCACATTCTGTTCGGCTGTCAATCGCGACCAAAATTATGGAAATTGAATTCATTCCTACCTCGTCCAAATTGAAATGAAGCAGGTAGTTTTATTCTACAGTATTCTCAAAATTAACAGTTACAATTATGGCAACAAGATTCGGGCTGGCCACCATTTGAACTGCTCATTGAATTATCCAGCTCGCCGCTAGTTACGAAAGCTGCCTTAAAAGATGTGCAAAGTTGCATTTTTTTCCCTTTCTTTCTGGTTTGACCTATTCAGAAGAGACATTTTCCCGTAAATATTTAGAGAATTTCGTAGACGCTTACATCTGTGTTGGTAATTCAGATCTCCATTGCTTTAGCAGACGACGCTTGTACTGTTGCAGACAACGTCGCGTGCCCCAAACCCAAAACAAGAACTGTTGAACTGCTTCAGTTGATATTTTGCGAAACGTACAATGACCGTCCCCCAAACCTTTAGAACTTCATTCAAAAATAAATATGCGAATAATATATTACAATGGTTCCCAGGACACATGGGGAAAGGTATAGTATTTTTTTTATTTTTACTTAAAATTTCCTTAGGTTAAAACTGCTTTTTGAAGTTTCTAAAATAAATCCTTCCTTGTCCTACCACAGGGTTAAAGCAAATGCAACAGCAACTCAAGAATGTTGATTGTATTGTAGAAGTGCACGATGCTCGTGTATCCTTTCAGCAAATATTTAACACCATTCAGCCTTTGATCAACAATGCCCCAACAGTTCTTGAGCTTTTCCTTAAAATTGCTTCAGATTCCCATTTCTGGAAGAAACGAATTGTTTAAGAGTACCTTATTAGGGATACGTCCCCACCTTCTTGTCCTCAATAAATGTGACTTAATTGAGAAGGAAATGCAACCTGAGGTTTTAAATGCCTTGAGGGAGAACAATGCGGCGACAGATGTTCTGTTTACTGACTGTCGAACGGCACAAGGGCATGGTGTTGTGGATGTTAGTATTTTACATGGCTGTAACATTAAAGATATTTTACTTCTATGTCAGATTGTAGACAAATCTTAAAAAGCCAGAAAAATTGAAATGGAAATCTGCCTTGATTCATGTCCCAATTCTGGTTTTCTCTCTCTTCGTAGATTGTTCCAACTATTATTAAAAAAGTGCAGGATGTTTATCGGTACAATAGAGAAAATGAGAAATCTTACAACTTTCTTGTTATTGGAGTTCCAAATGTGGGCAAATCTTCTTTAATAAATGTACTCAGAAACTATTACACAAAGAGGAGTAAGTTAAAACTATGATGTATGCTTACAGTTAGGATTATCATTTTGACAACTCTTACTCTTTACAGGAAAAGCAACTCGAGTTGGAGCTGTAGCTGGCATCACAAGGTCAGTTTTAACTAAAATCCAGGTATGCTATGAACCCCCTATGTACCTCCTGGACACCCCAGGAATATTAGAGCCACAAGTCAGAAACATTGAATCTGGATTCCGTCTTGCCTTGTGTGGTGAGTAAAATTGATTATTTTGTCATGGAGTTTTTATTAACTTATTTTAAAATATCTAGTATTTACTTCATACTTATTTTCAGCAAGTATGCAAGACCATCTTGTGGGTTTCATTAACATAGCCGACTACCTTCTGTACTGGCTGAATAAAAACGGCCATTTTAGGTAAATAAGTTGTACCTTGGTTTTGTAGTTATTAGCATGTACCTGTTGTCATTTTTCTCAACTTTTCAGCTATGTTGAAGAACTTGGCATTCCAGGACCCTGTGATGACATTATAGAGGTGTTAACTGTATCTGCCATCAAACAGAATTCATTTATTAAGTACAAGGATGTTTCAAAAGGTAAAGTTCTGAGCCAAGAGTATACTAATTAAATGATCCAGAACTTTGAAGGGAAAGTATAGGGTTCAGAAAGATTCTGATATTTTGAATTTCTCTCACAATCATTCTATTTTTATTGACCAAATTTATTTTTTTTATTGTTATTATTTTGCAAGGAGGTAAAGTCACCCAAAGACCACATATTGAAGCTGCTGCACAGAATATGCTAAGGATGTTTCGTCATGGGAAGCTGGGCCGTTTTGTACTGGACTCAGACATTCTCTCGTCCTCTCAGAAATGAGAGCTGTGATTATATTATTTTTTAATTATAGTTTATGAATAATTGTCCCTTTAGATATACAAAATTGATGATGCCATTAAAAATTATTTTGAGCACACTTTTGTTCTTGTTTTGTTACTTTTACTTTTACCAAACTACAGTATTTGCCATGAGGAACAATATCTGATGTTATGTCTGTAGTCAAAAGGGGGAGGGTAGGAGATGACTTGAAAAGCACTTGTCAGATCAGTCCAACCTGGTTGAGAATCAAATATGAAATTCAAAACCAATTTATTTTTTTACATCTTTATTACAATCACCTAATCCACCTTCAACATTGCTTGTGACTGGTTAGTTACTTCACCTTAGACTAAGGGAACAGGTATTTGCAGTGACATATAAAGATCAAAAAGTAAAATGTTTTTTTTTTCTTTTTTTTTTCTTTCCTCCCTTTCCTGTTTTATCAAAATATAAGAATTGAACCATATAAAAAGTAAATGATCCAAACAGGGAGGCATATACCTTCTAGATACCAAAGATTATCACAGCATTTGACCAGTTCTCATTCATTCACTTCTAAAAACTCATTTGGCTTATCACAGTTAAATTCTACTATAACAACTCATCAAAATATTCAAAACATAAAACCTTGATGGGACTAGAACCAACCCAACAAATGGAGGTTTCTGAAGCCCTCCATTAACTATAGACCAGAATCAAAAACAGACAGTAACAGCATTATTGTGTAATAACATTCAAACAATTTTGAAATTAATTTAGTGACCAGAAACAGACGGTTTCTAGAGACAAAATATGCTTGATGCGGATATTCACTTCTATTATGTTTTCAGTGCATAGTATGATGGAAGCTCTGGAAAAACTTTACTATGCCAAAAAGTGGCTAGTTCATTTTGGCCTCTGCTGCCACACTCTAGCTATGCTAGCTTAGCCACAAACAACACCACCGTGTTGCATGGATGACAGGATGTACGAACATGAACACCAGGAGGGTCAGCAGGGTGAAAATGGTGGAAACAATGGCGGCTGAGACATGAGCCTGTTTGGCTCCCCCCCGCGGCCCAGCAATACACTCACAGGCGAGACCCAGTCCTGGACGGGCAGCGGGAGCACCAGGCCGTCACGCTGCAGCCGGTCCAACGACCGCGCCGCCTCCGCGGCGTACGGCTGGTAGAATTCCGTGCAGGCCCGGCACAGGCACGGCGCCCACTTGCACGACTTCTTCTCGTGGCTCTTGAATTCCTCGGGAAAGAAGACGCTCTAGAAAAAATAATAAACATGATGGTCAACTGGCATCTCTGCCACCAAGTGTACAACTCAAATGTCTCCTCGGCCCATCATCTATTGGTAATTGATTGTTTGCCACTCACCGCAGTAGTGTCTGGCAAGGCCTTAGCTTCAAACGGTTCAGGAATTCCAATCAATTTTCCAATTCTACTTCCTGGTGCCAAAACTTCAATATCCAGTATGAAAAGAACAATTCTGAAAATTTTGCACAATATTTAAGTCCACCATGTGTTACATATACATTCCAGATTTTTAATTCATTGTCTCAGCCTGGGTTTGGTAATCTTATCTAGGTTGTTCAGCAACACAAAATTTTCACTCAGTAATAATATCAAGATAATTTGGTGCCCCCAGAGGTATGTTTTGGAAAATGATGAGTTCTACTGGTAGGATGGGTATGGGTCCCTCACCCAGGCGGAGTGAAAATAAATCTATTGTAAAGCGGAAAAACCTTAATTTTGATGAGGAAACCCCATTGGAGCTCCACCATCTGCATAGCAAGATAATGTGAAATAACTTTTCTGCTACCTGGTTTCACCAACTGCATCTTTTATTGGTTTATTGATATAATCCTTGATGCAAATAATACTGAACCGATTAAACTGTCCATTAGGAAGCCTCAACTTCCGAATCAAGTTCTCAGCGAGAAGGACAAAGCAGAGATAGAGATAGCGACCGTCGGATAGATTGATGCCATGATTTTGGTCTTGCTCAAAATATTTATAATCCTTGGAAATAAAATTTTCAAGTTACTTTGATGAATATCATAGATAATGAATTGAATATAGGTACTGATAAGGAAGACTTACAATAACCTGCATTATTGGGGACTGTACCCTCTTACCACTCATTATAGCCTAAAATTTAAAAAATTGAAAAGAGTAATAATAATGACAACAAAAATAATTAAAAAGCACCAGACTTTGAGAGAAATGGCAGAGAGAGCATGTAGATCGATGTGAGGCATTAAATTAAAATGGTATGTACTCACAGTCAGCGCCCCTTCAGAGAGCTGGGGTAAAATGGTTTTTGGAGCTTCTTCATGCTTTGTGGCACATTTGGGCTCACCAATACGTTTAACATTGGGAAAACCAGGAGCCACAATTTCAATATCAGTGATAATCAACATATTACTGTAAGAAATAAATTTTTGCAGTTCTAGTTAAGAGGGACACAGCTTGAAATGAAGCCGTATAAGAAATAAGAGAACTTACAACTTTGCAGGGGATCCAGGTCCAGGTAAATTGGTTTGAGTGTAGTCCCTGATACGTATAATAGTGTTGAACGACAAAACTCCTTTCAATATCATGGGACTTAATTTCACTGAGAGAAGACAAAAACAATCCCAGTGCACTCCATCTGAAAGAGTGAGAGTGTAAGCCATACCAGCAGATTGATAGGCCTAGAAACACAACAAAAAATATGATGTAACTGAAAAAAATATCAGAGCTACGTAAACACAAAGAATTGCAATGACAGCTTACCAAGATTTGTAAAACAAATGGAGCTTCAACATATCCTCCGTTGACAATAGTCTACAAAACATAAAAAAGAATTTTTTTTAAAAATCATAAATAAAAAAGGAATTATGAGAGCTACCAATAAATCTTAATTAATTCATGAAGATGTTAACCTTAACCACCCCTTCTGACAGTTTCATGACGGCAGCATGTGGGCTCAGTTATATAATATTGGAGCACAGGCTCTTTGACCGTCTCGTCGTCCTCGCTTGTTTCAGTTCCAATTGTAAAAAG
Source organism: Frankliniella fusca (assembly GCA_029379305.1). Lineage (NCBI taxonomy): Eukaryota > Metazoa > Arthropoda > Insecta > Thysanoptera > Thripidae > Frankliniella > Frankliniella fusca. Next base: position 2,703,637 of record JAHWGI010001430.1, on the reverse strand, counting down.
CGTGGCGAGCGAACTTAGGCAATTCTCTGGCCAGCTTTGTGTGGTGACACAGACACTGACACTTTCATGTTTGACTGCATTTGCCTGACAACGAAAGTACATGATTGGCTTCGTCCACAAATTTTTGAATAATTGTGAAACGCAAAAATAGAAAGTTTCGAGTTTCAAAATTGGAAGCCAATCGTTCACATGTTCACATTCACCTTACGGATCGAAGCGAGGTGAGCAAATGTTGTTTTTCCACCCAGAAAGCTAGCAGAAAGCAAGAAAGTGTCCTGCCCTACCGCCTACCGGTCTCCTTGGTTCCAGCATTCTCCGCCACCGGAATCACCGGAAGTGGAGCGCCGCATGGTATTTAAGTCTTTTTTTAATTATTATTTTTTTTTGGTGTAGGAATTAAAGTAGACAAAGCTCTGATAATTTCCAGTATTTGACTAGAAATCGGGTCGATACCTTCGGTACCTTCACGTTTCGTGCGTCTACAGTAAGATTAGGAATGTACGAGTGTGCAATGAGCAAAGCGCGAAAGTTCAAACCAGAGGTGCCGTGGGCAAATGCCGGCATGGCAAAATGCGATGCAAATGAACAAGTAATTTGTGTATGGAGTTTTATTTACAAGTCAATTTACAAAGGAATACATTTCTTTCAGATTCTTGTCTACAGCACTAATTCACCTCCCCATTCACATTATTTCACAAGAAAAATCACTTGTTTACAAGTCTGCATAAAACATTAGAAAGTTATAGTGGCTTAACATGCCGAACGTCAAAACATGACAGTCCAAAAGAAAAACATGGAAAATTTTTGGGGACACAACATACTGATTTTTATTTTTTATAACATTTCATTCATAAGTCATCATAATTTGTAATACAGTATGGCATGCGTCAGAGCTCTCAAGAGTGAAGTGGTGAAAGGATGAGCTAGAACCATTCTGAAACAGAGATCTACATAAACATCAACTCAAGGAAAAGTCCACAGACCTCTGAAATATATTTAAACTTAAAATAAAATTAAATCATTCTGAGAGGTTTTGTCTTGTCTCCACAGATCTAGTATGGCTGAATAAATAACAATGATGGCCTCCTCCTTTTAATGTCTGCTCAGAGGGTGACTTTGAGCCTCTGAACTTCTATTTACTTTTAATATTTACATGTCACATAATTCTGACATTATGTGTAAATGCTGCTGAGCATCTTTCAATATTGCCTCCATCATTGGCTCCATCATGTGCTGTCTCAGCTACTCTACCCTCCCCAAAAATAATATACATATCGTTTCATTAATGAGACACAGTCCCAGGTAACAAATCACTGCATAAATAGGATTTATTAATTAGTCTTAAACTCGTCATAAACTTAAGCTGCAACATCAGCACTAAGTGGTTCAAGCTATACATGATAAACCAGGGTAACTCTCAGTACAAGGTCCCACCCCACCCCTCCTTCCCCTAGGCAAACAGGAGAAAACAGAAAAAAAATAAGAAGAAAAAAGGATGGTATAGCCCTGCACTATATACTGCGTGTAGCTTTCTCTGTTGTTTTCAGTGATTGGTAACTTTAATGCGCTTGTCTTAGCATTTTTTGGGCCTTAGGGCCTAAAATTGTTCAGAAACTCATTTAAAAATGGCAGTCTTGAGTCTTGTTCCCTTGTATGTTTTTCATTTCTTTTCCTTCCATTCTCGGTTCTTTGCAGTTTTCTTTAAAAAGTCTCACATGTCACTGAATGTTTTTTTTAAAAAAGATAAAACATAAATAAATAAGGAGATTCTATTAAACACTAAAGCCAATGAGATTTGATATTATTTTCTTTTTTCTAAAAAAAGGAAACATCCAAGTTTTTTTTAGAAGCAAAGAAAGTCGAAAGAAAAACGATACTGCATTCTCCATCCTGCGATTACATTCTGCGATTTCATCCTGCAACAGTTTCTTTTCCCTTTCCATTTGGCATCTTAGAAGTTTATTGTGAGCAGCCGATCCAAGCTACAGTACTGCCCGGCCCGGCTAGCCCCATTGCGCGGCCAGCGAGTACAGTGACCGGAGCAGCTCGACGGCGCGGCTGTCGGACGAGGCGAGCGCCAGCTCCTCGGAGCTCGACTGCTTCCGGCCGCTGTACTGCGGCAGCACCGTGGAGAACACGGGGTCCGTGATGAAGGCTCCGTAGGTGGTGGCCGCTGTGCTCAACGTGGTTGCCGGCCTCCTCGTCGTCGTCGAACTGGTAGTGGTGGTGACGGTGCTGGAGGTAGTGCTGACGACCGCTGGCCTGTCACGCGACCGGGAGGGTGCGGGCTGTTCGCTCTGACCGCTGCTGCTAGTGCTGCTCAGCTTGGCCGCCTTGGACCTGCTTGAGGCCGTCCTCCCCACGAGCCTCGAGTGTTTCCTTCTGGTAGGCAAGCTGGTGGCCTCCGGAAGGCTCGGCGCGGTGCTGGCTGCGGGGGCGGGGCTCGCCGTGGTGCGCACCTGGCTCGTGCTGAGCAGCGCCTCGAGCAGCTGGTCCCGCACCTCCTGCGCGCTGCCGCCCGCCTGCTCGTTGATGTTGTTGTTGACGAGCAGCAGGACGAGCCGCCGTATCGTCATGTTGGTCTCGGCCTCTTTGAGCATGCTCATGAACATATCGGCCATGCTGGCGTTGAGGTGGCCGAACATGGCCTCGGCCGCCTGCACCATGGTCGTGTTCATGGGCACGCTCTCCAGCTTGCTGCTGCTGCTGCTGCTGGCGGTGGACGAGCTCACGCTGGACGTGACGGACATAGTGACGGAGCCAGACCTGGCTGCGCTGGCCGGCGCTGCCGGCACGGGCACGGGGGTGGGGTCGGCGGGGAGCACCCACGTGCTGGTCTGGCCGTCCTCCGGGGGCGCCGTGGGTGGCAAGATGCTACTGCTGGGAGGGGTGTGCTGCCGCGGGTGGTACGTGGTGATGGTGGACGGCGTCGTGGACGTCGTGGACGTCGTGGTCGTCGTGGTCGTGGAGACGACGGGCGCAGGGGTGGACCGCGCCGCGAGCACCGTCGTCGCAGCCGTGGTAAGCTCATAGTTGATGGACAGGGGGTTGAGCGGCTTGTGGGCGTTGAGCGTGTCCTCCGAGGGCAGCCGCTTTGGCAGCTGCAGCTGCGGCTGCGGCTGCTGCGGCTTGCTCAGGTCGAAGGCGGTGGCCTTGCCGGAGCGCAAGTTGACGCGGTAGCGGGTGCGGGACGTGTCCAGGGAGTGCTCCAGCAGACGCGCGGGCGAAGCGGACGTGGGCTTGGCCAGCAGCTTGGACTGCGCCACTGTGACGGGCACGGTGGACCCCGTGGGCGCCTTAGTGGACAGCGCTTTGGGCGTCAGCGTCTCCGGCGTCGTCAGATACTTGGCGCCGCGAAAGCGCACCTCTTGCAGCGTCGTCGGCACGGGCGTCGTGGTCGGAGGCTGTGTCGGCCTCGGCGTGGTCGTGGTCGGCGCAGTCGTGGTGGACGGCGGCGGGGCGGGCGGGAGGCTGGCCCTCACGGGCACGGTGGAGGACGCGGCGGGCGTGTGGGTGGGCGTCACGAATATAGGGCCGGTGTACTTGGGCTTCTTGGTCGGGGCGGCACCCGCGGGCTGCTGCGTTGCCCGGGCCGCTGGCACCGTCACCTTGGCGGCAGCCGGCACCGGGGTCGTGGTGGGGCGGGCGGAGCTCTGCTTCGGCAGCGACTTGGAGACGGGTTTAGGCGTGGGTTTCGCGCTGGTTTTAGCGGTGCTCGGAGTGGTGGTTCGAGCCGAGCCTGCAGGCTTGGGGCTGGCCTTGGGCACGCTCTTGGCCGCGGGTTTTGGGCTGGACTGGGCTGCGGGCTTGGCGGCAGGTTTGGCGGCAGGCTTGGGAGTGGTCTTGAGCACGACGGGGGTGGGGACGGGCTTGGCGGTGGACTGCGGGTACGCATTGTCCCTAGCCACATAAGCTTGACTGCCGGCAGCCACGAGAACGGGGTCCACGGCGTCTACAGCGTTGTTGCCGGTACCCGAGGGCGCGGACGGTGCGGAGGGCGCCGTGAGGGACGCGGACCGCAACGTGTTGTTGTACTCGGAGTGTAGCAGGACGGCGAGCTGGTTCAAATCCTCCGGCACGAACGATCCCAGCGCGTTGTCGATCTTCTCCAGATTCTCCTTGGCTATCTCGTGCTGCTTGCCCGTCGACGGCCCGGTCGGGCCAATGGTCGTCGCCTCCGTGAGGGATGACGGCGTCGTCACGTCGGCCAGCGTCGTGACTGGCGTCGTGATGCCGGCCGAGGTGACGTCCGCGCCGTACGGGCTGTAGCGCGAGTTGTTCTGGAAGCCGCCGTACCTGGGCAGGCCGCCGTCCTGCACGCCGCCCGCCGTGGGGAAGTAGTCATCCCCGACCAGCGCCGAGGGCCCGGGCCCAGATGGTCCGGACGGCGGCCCGGTCCAGCTCTCGTTGAGCGCGCTCAGGATGGCGATGAGGCTGTTGACGTCGGCCGCTATCGAGGTGTAGTTAGACGAGTCCGGCGGCACGGTGGGCGGCGCCGCCTTCAGCGTCGAGTAGTAGCGGCTCTGCGAGTCAAGAAGTGACTCGAGGCGCTGAAGCGGTGCCTCCAGGTCGATGGCGGGGAAGTCCGCGGCCAGGGGCTGCGCCGGCGCGGATGTGGTGCTAGGCGCGAGCGTAGTGGGTGGCGCCTCGTTGACGGTGGTTGTGGCAAAGATAATGGGTAGGTAGGGCGCCGGGCCAGCGGGCGTGGCTCCGCCCTTGTTAACGTCGGAGTATTCGAGCACCTCGTCGCTCTCCTTGGTTACGGACGACTCCTCCGCTATCGTCGTAGCGCTTGCGCGCGTCGCGCTTGCCGTCGAGGGCGAAGAGGCCGCACCAGAGGTGGCCGAGGACGTGTAGGCCTCCGTCGTCACCGTGGTCGGGCCCGCATCGTCGGGGCTCACCGTCGGGGACGAGGGCGGTGGCTCGGTGGGGCGCACCTCGGCGAGCACCTTGCGGAAGGTCTCCGGGTCCTCGAGGTAGGCGGAGAGCGCGCGTGTGAACACCTGCGCCAGCTCGCGCAGGTCCGCATTGTCCGCGATGCTGGGCAGACCCTTCTCGCGCGCCGCCTGGATGCTGTTGGACAGCTCCGCAGCGTTCGGCTCCAACGGCTGCTCGCCGCGCTCGGGCTCCACGATGCCGCGGCTCTGCTCGCCGCGCAGGTCGTTGCTGGGGTTCAGGTTAACGGTGGCCTTGGTGTCGAGCAGCAGGTCATAGGGGGTCGTGGTTGGCTCGTAGGCGGCCGTCGTCGTGGCGGGACTATCCGTCTCGAACAGCGACGAGTACGAGTCCTTGGTGAGCTGCGTGAGCGAGGCGGGCAGCTGGTCACCGTCCTGTCCCGTGGCCGTGAAGTCCGTAAAGTTGGCGCCACTGGCGTGTGGCAGGAGGAGCACGTCTGAGATAGAGATGGACTCCTTGAGCGGCGCCTCCTCAGCTGTGAGGGTGGTGGGCGTTGCGGTGGTGGGCGGCTCCGACGCCACCGTGGTCTCGACCTCGTCGTCGGGCGCGGCGAAGTAAAGCGCGAGCGACTGCAGTGCCCCCGGGCCGGAGGGTGAGGCAACAGACGTCGCGTTCCTGGCTGCGGCGGCCGCCGGGTCATCGCTCTCGGGCAGCGGCGCAGACAGCTCCAGCGTGCGGAGCGACGCGTGCTGTAGGGTGATGCCGGGCGCACTCGTCGTGCCGACCTCTTCGGTGGCGCCTGTGGCCGAGGCCGTGGTGGCAGTGGCCGCCTCCGTGGTGGTCGGCTCGGGGGAGGCCTGCGCCGTGGTGCTGGACGCGGGGGCGGGCCGCACGGCCGGCTTAGGGATGATCCTCGCCAGGGTGATGTATCGCGTGGTCGGCGGCTCGCGGGGCGTTTCTCTGGTGGGCTGCTGCTGCTGGAGCGGCGTCGGTTGGGCGGCGGGCGTCGTTCCGGATACGGAGCGCGTCCTTTGTAGCTCTACGTACCTGGTAGAGTAGGTGGGCGTGGGCGAGGCCGCATCCCCCGGGGTGGCCGTCTTGGCGCGTAGGGAGTTCTGGTACTTCCGGTAGAAGGGCGTGGGCTCGGTGGCGCCGGGTGCGGCCGTGGTGGCCGTCGCCGCCGCCGCGTCCGAGCCCGACCGCTGCCGCTTAATCTCAGCGTACGTCTTGCTGTTGGCCTGCAGACGGTAAATGCTGGCCGGGGTGGTGCTGGCGTGGAAGTGGCTCGGCGCCTCCGACACGACGCGCGACTCGAAGCTCGGCGACTCGACGTACTGCGTATGCGTCTCCAGGGGCCGATTGAGACCGAAACTGAAGCGGCTGGAGCCGCGACCGGGACCAGTCGCGAAGGACGCCGTCTCGGCCGGCTGCTGGCGCTCCAGCGGGTCCTGCTGGGACTCGTCCTGCGGACGGCGCTGCTGCTGCTGGTGTTGATGCTGGTGCTGGTGTTGATGCTGGTGCTGTTGCTGCTGCTGATGGTGCTGCTGCTGATGCTTTTTGAGCGGCTGCAGCTGCGGCGTGGACGTGACCTTCAGGTAAGGGTTGACTCCGGGCGGGTAGTTGAGCTCCTCCTCCTTGCTCCTGTACGTGGTCCTCGGCCCGTTGGACTCGGCCGTGGCGAAGGTCTCCCGGGCGCGCTCGTCCTGGTCCTGCTGCTGGTTCTTGTTGAAGCGGAACTGGCCCTGCACGCCGCGGCCGCGCGGCACGGGCGACGACACGTAGGCCGTGCTGGCGGTGGGCGAGGAGGACGAGGAGCCTCCCGGCCCCGGCGTGCTGGACGCGCGGCTCCGGCTGCCAAAGTCGGACCCGGGCGCAGAGACCCGCCCCGGCCCCGGCCCGGGCCCCGTCACGAAGGACTGCACGTTGCTACCGTAGCGATTTTGCTGTTGTTGTTGCTGCTGCTGCTGCTTTTGCAGGAAGTTGCGGTTGCCGTTGAACGTGAAGCCGTCCCCTCCGGGTGCCGTCTGGCCGTGGAAGGTGCGGGAGCTGCGCTCATCGTTCGGGGACGTTGACGTCGCCGTCGAGTGGAATTTGTTGCCGTTGTTCCCGTTGCCGTTGTTGTTCCCTCCGTTGCCGTTGAACGAGTCGTAGAAGCTGCCGCTAGCGCTGGTGGAGAGGAAGCTCCCACCCCCGCTGCCGCCCGACCCGGACGGTGGTGGCCTGGAGCTGAAGCTGGTGGCCTGCGTGGGCAGCGCGCGCCGCTCCGTGCTGCCGATCACTCTGGTGTACGCCGAGTCCGTCCGGGGCGTGGACGGCGCCAGGCTGGCGGCGCGCTGACGCACTGCCTCCTGGTCGGAGGCCAGCTGCTCGGCGCTCGACTCGTACAGGCCCTCCGACTCGGCGCAGTCCACCTTGAACCACCAGTCGCAGATGAGGTGCGACTGGCGGAAGACGGTGCCGTTGGGGCAGAGGAACGAGATCTTGCGGCCGCCATCGCAGATATGGAACACCTGGGGGGAAAAGAAGAGCGGTTAGGGCGGTGCAGCGGCAGCTCAGCCGGGGAGGTAGGCAACCCCTCCATCGGGGAAGGCTGCAGGGCGGCAGTACCACCGGGAGCCAGGCGGCAAAGAAAGAAAGGATGGTATGGAGCGTAAACAGAGAGAGACGAAAAGGTAAAGGAAGCGTGTCATCGGTGGGCGGCGGGTATGGTCTGCCTCCTCCCCGGCTGGGCCTGGGCCCGGCCGCTCTCTGCCGGCTGCCAGCTCTGCCCGCGGAAGTCACGTGGTCCACCGCCCCCGACGCGACGGCCTCTCGCTGCACCCCCCCCCCTCCCCACGAGGTACCACCAGCTTCACAGCGGCGCGACGGCGGCGGCCGAAGCAGCTTGGTCACGACGGCCCTGTATCGCACATCTGCTTCCTCTCACTTTAGATATTTGGCCAATAATATGATAATTCACGAGGGAAGCCCGTCCCGGCCGCGTGACGTCACGGCGCGGCCGTCGTGTCAACCCCCTGCCCCGGGGCGGGTAGGGGCAAGGCAGGGGCAGGGGTCGTGAGAAGCGATGAGCTACTCGAGGCGGTGTGGGGCGGGGCGGGGCGGGGCGGGGCGGGGCGGCGTGGTGAGGCTTAGGGTAGGTCAGGAAGCGGTCCGGCCGCGGGGCTGGGCGATGCAGCGCAGCGCGCATGCAGCCGCGCCGGCCACGCTCTGTCATCGTATGGCGGGAACAAGCCGGATGTGCACGGGACGCCTCCTGCGACTCTGACTCTCTCTCTCTCTCTCTCTCTCTCTCTCTCTCTCTCTCTCTCTCTCTCTCTCTCTCTCTCTCTCTCTCTCTCTCTCTCTCTCTCTCTCTCTCTCTCTCTCTCTCTTTTCATTCGCTTGGGCGCAGGGGAACCATCGGCGACTTCTAATCAGCTAAAGGGTTACATACGCGGCGGGAGTGATGCAATACTATATTATTCACGTTATAGTCCCTCACCTCCCTCCACCTAATCCCACGGTCATTTTATTATACTTTGTGCCAGTGTCACGGGATGTCTCTACGCGAGGAAACCCTGGACAACAATGAGCCCGCATGATAAAAGACACACTCGGGCCAACTCATCGCACGTTGCATTTTGGACTGTCTAACGCCGCTGGCTCCACTGCGACGCTTGCCATTCATAGCCGTTCGCGGCAAATCGGTTTCCGAAACGGTCCCCTCCGAGCGGCGCGCGGCGCGGCGGGTCCAAGCAGGGACTTCCCTCTCCTGCTCCCGGCCCGGCCCGGCCCGGCCCCGCCCCGCGCGGCCCCGCGCGGCTCCCGCTGCTTCATCACTTTCATCAGATGCCCTTTTATTCCGTTCGTTTCCCTTTTTCTGGTCAGAAGCAGTGCGGTACGGCGGGGCGCGCCGGCCTGGCTCGTGCTGCTGTCCCTGGAGCCGCGCGAGCCGCCAGTGTAAGGGCAATTTACGTCAATGGGGATCGGGTTTCGTCATTTCCATCTTTTCTCTCACATCGGCTCCGCCCAATAACCGCACTTTGCGCTAGCAGTACGAATTGTGGTCGTATCGCTGCTGTGCCATAACGGTTGACGGGAGGGACGGAGGGAAAGAGAGGAAAAGAGAGAGAGAGAGAGAGAGAGAGAGAGAGAGAGAGAGAGAGAGAGAGAGGGGGGGGAGGCGGAGACGGGAGAGAGGGAGAGCCAGGGATGTTGGGGTTCTCTGACGCGGGGGACAGCGGGGCGGTATTTGTAACACACGGGTCTCCGAGTCACGACCGTCGCAGCAGCGGGAAACAAATAAGGATCTCCCATGCTGCTGCGGGACGATAAGATGTATGGCTACGTCCTCCGCGGTGAGGCGGGGCGGGGCGGGGCGGGGCGGGGCGGGGCCGCTTCTCTTTCTCCGCCATTTCTCCTGCATTATTCACGAGTCCAAACCGCTGGGCTGGCGTGGCGTCTGCCGCTGAGCTGCTGCACACCGCGGCGGCAGGCCCCGCCCGGCCCCGCCCGGCCCCGCCCCGCCCGGCCCCGCCCCGCCCCGCCCCGCCCGCCCCGCCCGCCCCGCCCGCCCCGCCCGGCCCCGCTCGGCTAGTTGAGAAGGGGGGGGGGGGGCGACAGGCCGTCCAGCCGGCGGCGAGGGAGTTTGTTGGCCAATTTCCTGGCAAAGGATGCGGAATGGATGAATGGTGCGATGGTGCGGCGGGGCAGCGCGGGGCGGGAGAGGCACTGACCGTCCCCGCCAGGAATGTAACTGAGCATCGCATTGGGCAATGCACATTAGTTTACTTTCTGCTCCACCAGGCTGCGCTACGCCGCCGACAGCCGGCACACGGGCCTCTTCAGATATTATACCGCTCAGGTGTGGGGCTGGTTTGCCAGCTGGCCCGTCCGGCCAGCTCTCACAGCACGGCGCCTCGTAGATAGACAACATCATGCATGTGTGCACGGCGGGGTGGCCTACCCCGAGTCTCGCAGGCGTTGAGGTCCCGTACTTCTTTGTGAACTCAACAGTAGACGGGTTTGCCTACGCTCCAGCCGTAAGGCGCTATGGCGCGCTATGGCCCCTGAGGAAGGCAGACCCGCAATGCTGTTACGTGTTCCCTGCATCGCATGGACTAGTCAGCCTGCTCCTTGGCGGCGAGGCGAGGCCCCACGCGGACGCGGAGGGTCGCCGATGACGCGGAGGGCCGTGAATGTGCGTGTGCACGGGGCCGCCCACCCCACCCCGCCCCGCCCCGCCCCGTACGATAGATCCAGTTACGTGTGTCGACGGGACGGCGAAAGTTGTCGATGGTCGTGCATTTGTTCCCTCCCTCTGCAGAGTAAAATGTATCGCCCGTCCGGAGCGGAGCAGAGAGCTGCAGGCAGGAGGAAGAAAGGAGGGGCTGATCGAGACGGGAACCACAAGCCATCATCCACCGGTGGGGAAAAAACACAAATCTCGTTCTCAATTTTTTTCCCTCTCTGTCTCTCTCTCGTTTCCTCTTTGACGGGCGTGGATGCCCTGAGGCCCGGCCCCAACGAGACCCGCGAGCGAACCCCGCCGGTTCTGGTGCACGAGGAGGAGGGCTGCGGCAGGTCAGGGCGCCCCACTGCGCCCCGCCCCGCCCCGCCCCGGCCCGCCCCACCCCGCCCCGCCCCGCCCCGGCCCGCCCCGCCCCGGCCCGCCCCACCCCGCCCCACCGGCCCTGCGGCACCGCCGGGCACAGGCTACTCCCAGCGCGGTCCGGCGCGGCGATGCTGGCTGAGCCTCGGACAGGAGATCCAGGGCCGGGCCCGGTCGGGAGACAGCCGCTGAGGGACCAGACATTGCTTACTTGAGACACCATTTTCCGAGCCTAAAGGCTTCCTCGGCGACCCCAGGACTAAGGAGTCCCCTATTTACTTATATTTGCGGGATACCCTTTGCTGACCGCCCTGGGAGGCAAGAACGCTCTTTATTTTTTTACCACATCTCCAACGCTCTCTCGCTGACTCCTGCCCTCCCCCTCCCCCTCCCCCCCCCCCTCTCTCTCTCTCTCTCTCTCTCTCTCTCTCTCTCTCTCTCTCTCTCTCTCTCTCTCTCTCTCTCTCTCGCTCCCTGCCAGCCGTGAACTGAACACAATGCAAGCACCAAATGCCTCGTGCACTCTAAATTCCGATGAATCTTAAAGTGCGTGGCCGCCCCGTCGCCTCCCTTTCACTTTCGAGCGTTTTTTTTTCATCCGGCGGTGTGGTACTTTGTTGTGACGGCGGCGGGCCACGGCGGGCCACGGCGGGCACTTTAACCCCTTTCCTCTGACCTCCGTACAGTAACGTGTGGTTGCGGCAGGGCAGGGCGAGCACCTGGAATGAGCCGCCACGCCGCGCCGGGGGCAAAAAAAATAATACTGAAGGCATTTTCGAAACGGCACGGTCGGCCCGAATGGGTTTCCGGGCGGGATATGAGTTGCTTAAATGTGCAGGTCTGAACTTAAAACCCGCTCTCTTAACTCCCGATAGAGAAACCGCGCTCTTTTCCATGACAACAAGTGTAGATTTTTTTTTCTTTTCTTTCTTTTGGCGTGAGCTTGCTTATCTCTTAGAAAGGCATGAAGGTTTATTCGCGGTGTGCGAGGCCCACTCGCGGCTGCGTGCAAGACGGCCCGCGACTTCCAAAGTAAAAACAGTAGAGAAGGGGCGGTGGAGAAGAGGTCTGCCGCACGGGCTGCGGCCGGCAGCTTGTTGCACGGCGCTGCTGCTGCCCGATAAAGCCAGACATAAATTAGTCAAACGCAGCGGGAGCTGCACCGCGCGGCGCGGCGCGGCCCGGGCGGCCCAGCCCGGGCGGCCCGCCCGCCGCTTCCAGAAGATGATTGCGCCGTAAAGCTCGCGACAGGCTCACACCAGCTCGCGCGGCCTGCGCCAGCCTGCGCCCGGCGCCGTGTGATCCCTATCTCGCCGCGAGGCCAGCTTATGGACTAAATACACATATTTGCACAGCCGAATAACAGACCGCCCTGTCTTCCGACTGTTTCCGTCTCGTACAGACCGTCGTTAAAGTTGATTTTCAATAGCAGGCCACATCAGAATTATTGCGTACAAATATAGGGGAGAACTGACGACCTCCTCCCCCTCCCTCGGATTAATGCTGGGAAAAGAGTGATCTTGGCGCCTGCAATACTTAGGGTAGGCCGCCCCACAGTGCACGCATGCACGGTGCGCGAGACGTTGCCTACGCACCACGCGCTCTGCGGGAGCACGCATAAGCTGCGCCTCTATCTTCTCATAGCGGGCGCACTATCCGGATGACCCCTGCCCCTCCCCGCCTGGACAAGCTCCTCTCGTCTAAGCTCTCCCTGTCCCGCCCCGCCGAGCTCCAGGCTCGCCTCGCCTCGCCTCGTCTCGCCGCCGGCCGGCCGGCCGGACTCTCCCGGCTTCTTTTCTCTATTGGTTTATATTTCGCCCGCCACTTTCAGGCACGTCCCGCCGCCCCTCAGCAGTCACGCCGGCCCGACCAGGCCCGGCTCGAGTTAATTACTGTCGCGGCGCGGCGTGGCGTGGCGCATGGCGGCGCATTTTTGACGGATGGTCCTCGCCTCGGCTCGAGGCTCGGTCAGCGCCGGCGCCCAGCGCTCCCGCCCCGCCCCTCCACAGACGCTCCGCGGGCCTCTCCTCTGCTCTCCCCACCCAGCCGGGCACGGGCGCGGAGGGCTGGGAGCGCTGGAGGAGGAGATATGCGGGACAGGGCACCGGAGCGAGCCGGACCAAAACCCGAGCAGCGCAGCGCCGCGGCTCACGAGGCGCCTCTGGAAAATTTGAGCCGAAGGGGAAACAATTCTGAATTTTGGCGGGAAGCTTTCGCGACTTTTTCTGAGTTTCCTTGGTTTTGTTTTTGAATATATGTTAATTGTTTTTCGTTGTTGTTCAGATATTAGAGTTTCTTAGATTTCGCTAACTTTTCTGAATTTTTTAGATTTTTGAAATTCTTTCCTTTAATCATCCTTGTCTGAACTATTGATTTTTATTTAAGTCATGAGGTGTACAAACATTTCTTAATTGTATCTTCCTCGATTTGAACGCGTATCAAATCACATGGATTTTTTTTTTCATATTTTGGACTAAACAATGCATCACGTTTTTTCCATACATTGCCCTTTCGAACTTAATAAAACGATGCCATGAGGTAGGTGTGTTTGGCTGTCAGAGCCGCACTGAGCTGTGCGCGCTGTGCGCCCAGCACTTCCGGCTGCAGGCGCCGGTGCTGGTGCCGGAGCCGGTGCCGCAGCCGCGCGGTGCTCAAGTTTTACAACGGCTGCCTGCCTGGCCTGACGGCGGGGTTTATCAGGCTAGTCACGACAAAATTATCGACCGTTGACACGGTAGGAGCGAAAGCCAAACCGCTGAAATAATCGCAGGTTGCCGTAAAAGGGTTTAGTTCGGCAGCCGAGGCCGCAGCGCGCGGGGGCGGCAGGGTGGGGTGGGACTCGTGGGGTATCCCGGGTAGCGTGGCGGCCCTAGGGACGCACAGCGAGCAAAATGAGCATTTATAAACGGGATTGAAGGAGGGGGAGGCGTGAATCGGAAATTATGAGACCGGTCCCCCCTTTCACCAACATCCTTCACCAAATTTTCAAAGAATATTTTTTCTTACATTTCTGATTTTTAAAAACCTGCAATTTTTTTAAGAGTTAGGTGGTATTTACGGACAGCACGCACACGCATCGCAGCTGCACTTACCTGGCAGTCCGTCTCCAGGTCCGCGTAGTAACCGGCACCCTTCACCTTGCGGCAGCTGAAGTTCGTCTGCGGGATGGCGGGCAGCACTGGGAAGTCGACGCCGGGTCGTCCCATCACGCCTGCCAACACGAGCACCAAAAAAAGAAAGAAAAGGGCGCGGACACGCCGCCAGATTAGTGTTTGGTCAGCAGATTTTGAAGATGCTCTTTGAGTATTGCAAAGAGAATTCCCTACACGCAAAAGCTCTATGTACAATATCGGAAGTGAAACATGTGACAACAAAGTTCTGCAGATGCTCGTGAATAATCGTAATTTTTTTTACAGATAGCTGAAACACTATTATACAAAACCAACAGTTTCATTATATTATGTCAATTTTACAATACAACTCGGGCTCTATAATAAATTTCAGTAATATCCACTAACGATAATGACATAAGCTAGCATTATATATCGGCGGGAAAGGTCTTTTCTACTCAGTGACTACGGCGTGTTTAACAGCGTCTAAATTGCTAGCGCTATATTGATATAGCAGGTGCGTCGGTGCAGGTGATGATGGCGCTGGCGAAGCTCGAGCGCGCGCCGCGCGCGGTGACACCGCCGGAAGCGTCGTGTGCGATGCGCGCTCTTCCGGCCCACCTCACCCTCACCTCACCTCACTTTCATTCTCTCTACCGCGAAAAATATTCACACGAAAGAAAAAGAGGAGAAACGATAGAGTGCGACAACAATGAGCTTGGCGCGGTGGCGGGCGGGGCTGGGCTGCAGCGGCGGCGTGCTGGTGGCGAGACTGCTCGCGTAACAGGCAGAGTGGCGGTGGCGCTTGCTACAGCACACGAGGGAAGAGGAGAGGAGAAGAGCTTCGATTGTTCTGCATATCACACTCACACACACGGGGGCCGGGCCGGGCCGGGCCGGGCCCGGAGTGACCGACAGCGCGGTTATGCACGTCCAGCCCAGCCCAGCCCAGGCCGCGGGCCGCACATCCCCTAGACCCTGACCTGACCTCGATACGCCAGGTCACAGCTCGTTATTGGGCGCTTCCGAACGGAAGCGACGAGTTTCTTTTAAAGCACAAGCAGTTTTGTACAGCGAGACTTGGAACGAAATACAAAGAAATTTCCACGTTCGTTTCGTTTTCGTTATATATAGTTTGGCGCAGCAAACTTTTTCTGCCGCGGCCATGGCCTTCTGCAGAAACAGTCAAACCCTTTATTCGATCCGTGCCTGCGTGCGCTACATTCGCCTACCAATGCTATATGGCAAGCTTGTGAAGTAGTTTTTGCCGGTCAACTTCACTGAGAGGTGGAGTCAAGTAGTCAGCACGAGTGGCTTGATGGATCGACGTAAAACGATGACAAATGGTCCTATACGACGCACCGCCCCATCCGGCCTCTAGACTTATCAGAGAGACCCGTCTGGCCGGGCCTGCAAGGTAACGAGCGGTCCCGGACCTTCATCAACGGCTGGTGCAAGGGGGAAAACAAGAGGTGCGAAAGGAGACCAAATAGAACAAACTACACTGTTCCTCCAAAGGCAATGAAAGTACTACCTTTTGTGGCAGTGCCCCTGCAAAGGCAATGGGACAAAAGTAAGACCTTTCCAGCGGCAATGAATCGCTCATTGCCGCTCCAAAGGCAGTATTCATTGCCAATTTTGGCAATAAGCGGATGTCAGTTTTTGGATTTTCTCTAAGTTATTGGCATTTCAGTCATTGCCACATTGTGGCATTGAAGGTTCATTGCCAAAGATTCGGCATTCAAGGTTCATTGCCTAAATATCGGCAGTGATGGTTCATTGCCATAAAGTCGGCAGTGACGGTTCACTGCCAAACAGCCGGCAATGATCGTTCACTGCCAAAAGGTCGGCAATAATGTATTGCCAAATGCAGCAATTAATGAAAAAGTGAATTAATTTTAAGTTACTTTCAGAACATTGCCGATGGGCTGGTATTGAACACTGCCATTGGGATGGCAATGATCGGTTCATTGCCGCTGCAAAGGTCTTACTTTTGTCTTATTGCCTTTGCGCCGGTCATTGCCAAAAGGGGCTTCATTGCCACGAAAGGTAGTACTTCAATGCCAATAATGGCAATGATCACTACCTTTGGAAAAACAGTGTACTCTACCATAGAAGGGCCAACGGCACTGCGCAAAAATGTGACCTGCAAGCGGAATGTTGTCGCATGCACAGAGCGCCACATGCATACACAAAACTGCACTCTGTAAAATTCTTACGAAGAAAATTCTTTGCAGCGTTGCGAAGAATTTGGCTGCTTCGTAAGGCTTCGCAATTCGAAGTAATTTCTTCGCAAGCCCCGCCTTGCGAAGAAATTTCTTCGCACACTACGAAGAAAATGCTTCGCAATACAAATCAGCCAAATACTTCGCAGCTTACGAACGATTTTCTTCGTAATGCGAAGCATTTCTTCGCAAGGTTTTAACAGTGCTTGCGAATGTTAGTATGAATACGCAGACAATAATAACAGCTTTTGATTGATTTTGGCAGAACTTTGTCATGATAGTACCAACATTTATAATTTACGACGTACTAGTTTGTGCTGCATGTGGCGCCTTGCACATGTTCAAACAGAACAATAAACACTTGGAGCGCAGACAGCGTCCGAACTGACGAAGTGCAATGTGGCTGCAAGTGAGCTAAAATTATCGTCCTGCACTAGAGTATTCGCCCTGCCACACTCAGAAAACATTGTCTTTCTGGGGACAAAATAATGGTACTTTCCCGAATCAAGCAAATAAACATTTAAAAGAAAAACAATTCTTTCGCTTTTTTGTTTTACAGTCGACATTTCCGATTGCCAGAATTTTTTCTCCCGTTTCTTAACTGAATGAGATAGAACTTTGGTTTCTAGCACGAAACGCCGGTTTCGTTAAACGAACTAAAACCTTTACTAAAACTCCTTCTTCCCGAAGAAATAGTTTCCTGCGTGTAGCGAGCAGCCCTACAGACTAGACACACACACACACACACACACACTTGCGATGAGGCCGAGAGCGCCGCTCGATGGGAAGTTCCACAAGCCCCATCTCCACCACGCGGCCCTGGCATTTCATGTGGTCGATCGCTGCTGTCAGCGAGAGCGGCCCGAGCGCGGCCCACGGCGAGGGGATATATGGACCAGCGAGTGGCCTGGTGGCGTGGCCAGGCCCGGTGAGGAGGGACAGTCCAACAGTCGAGGCGATCGATGATCGCGGGTCAATTGGGAAGGGAATAAGCGGCGCGCGGGTGCGCCGTGCTGGGCCGGGCCGGGCCGGGCCGAGCCGCCGGGGCCCGCGGGGTTACAAACAGCAGTAGTCGTGGTACTTACAGTCAGTCGTTGCCTCCTGGTATACTTAGCCTGTGTCGTCACGAGAGTTTGAGGCGAGATGATCGCCGTGCAGCCCGCGAGTCATCGTCTCTAACAGGAAGAAGGAGAGCCTGCCCGGCCTGCCTAGCGAGTCCGTCGCGTCGCGTCCCGTCCGTATCGTCCGTAACCGACCGACTTGAAATCACTCGCTGCTGGACGCAAGCGTTGTGGGGAAAGGGACGAAAACTGGTGGACGGTGCGCGTAAAGCAGTCTAAATTATAATTATTGGGCATGAGGATGTAACACTTGATGCGTAAATGTAATTTGAGCAGCTAGGCACAATACACACACAGTCAATTGGTGTTTACTCACACCGCATACTACTTCCGAGATAGGGTAGACTGTCTCTGCACTAAAACTCGAAGTGTGTGCTTAGCACGCAGTTAATTCAGCATGTCTGCACGCATAAACCCTACGGGATTCGGTTCACGGTGAAAACGAGTCCTGGGTTTCCCAGGGGAATTTGCACATTCCCAGGAGGTATCATCTTTCCCAGGGGATGTCCTGGGTTTTCCAGGAAAAACTCCTGGGAAAAGCTGCTTTTCTCCAGGACATCCACTGGGATTCCAACTCTCCTGGGAATCCCAGAACTCGTTTCTACCGTGTTCTTGATTTTGTACTGCTATTGCACAACTCAAGAATATTGAGCTTGTTTTGAGAATATTATACTTGTTACAACGTATGAATTTCTTGAATTGTGCAAGAGCAGTACAAAACCAAGAACCGAATTAATTCGCTGATTGTGCTGATAAAACAGAGTGCTTGGATGAACGAAGGGTTTAATCCGTGTGCTTGAACAAGAGCACTGATAAAGGAGTGTGCTTACATGCACGCAATTGGTGAAACAGATATGATGCTAAGAGCAAGTGTATGTCTAGCACACTTTCATCTTGGTGCGCTTGCGGGCATGCTGCAATAACTGTGAGCTAAGTACACACTTCGATTTCCAGTTGCAGTGAGTGTACCAGAGATTTGGCATATGCGAATGTCAAAAAGTAGACTACGCACAACTTCTTTCAGGTAAAATCGTTGTCACCCGAAAAACGGCTCTTGATAGCGCTGGTCAGTCAACTGTTTGACGACAGATGATAGGGAAAAAAATAGCTAAGTTACAATGAGAAGACGCCAGTTTTCCCTTTAGAGAGTTCTCCGATTTTTACTCTAGAATACGTTAGATAAAGAATACTTTATTTCGGATTTCCCAAGGGAAAAAAATTAATCTAAATCGAGGAAAATTGTTCGCGAAATAAATCAATCTAATCAATGAAAAATAAAATACAGCAAAGCTGCAAACAAAAAGCAAAGTTAGGGTTTACTTCAACAATTTAAACAAATTGAATATTTGTGAGAAGTATTTACCAAAGGGAGGCACAAGTTAAAGCACAACTGGGGCACAAGTTAAGTGTCTGGGTCGGGTGACTGCTAGGCGCTCCGAGTGTTGTGTTCCTACACGCGTCACGTGACGAAACGCGTCGCATCGATCTAACGATTTCCGCGCTTTTCCCGCCGCGCCGCGCCGCTCCGCCTCCTTGCAGCAACACGCAGCCCTGCCGCCGGCTGCGTCCGCAGTGGTCCGCAGCTGCAGCCCCTGCCTGCAGCCCCGTGCGCCGCGCGGCCGCTCGCGTTTCGGACGCCGCCGCGCCCGCTTTGTTTTGGCGGGTGCTCAGGCGGGCGTGACGTCTCGGATGCATCCGAAATAACGCGAGCAGCTGGTAATGTCGTTCCAAATGCAGCCGAGGAATCGCAAGGAAGGAAGGAAGCGAGCGAGCTGCTCGAGCAAGCGGGGCGGGGCGGGGCGGGGCGAGGCGAGGCGGGGCGGGGCGGGGCGCGCACACGAAAGGTCAGCGCGGCGCGGAGGATCGCCTCACTTGATTTTCAATTACGTTGGTGTGGAGAGGTGTTGTGTTGTTCCGAGCGCGGCGGCGCGGTGGGCGGAGGGAGGGTTCAAGTTACTCAGAGACAAGTACCGTCCCAAAACTTTTCCTTCATGTTCTGCTTTATGAACGGGATGAATGTTTTGCAGCAAGTTTGATTCCATTAACCAACAGCAGTAAAAGTTACCCCTCAGGATTCCCACGAGGTTAGGTATCATAAGCAACGTAGCCCGTCCCCCCCGAAAAAACTAATGGAAAAAAAAATAGAAAGAAAATTTTGAAGGGAAAAACGATATTATGGGAACCCGTTTTGGACTTCGTAAAACTCTCCTGAAAATCGGAAAACTCTCAACCGCGCCCTGTAGGGGTTGCAAACCACGCCAAAACGTCTCCCGCGGCGGGTGTACCGTCCAGCAGCACGTTGCCCTGGGAGGGCACGGCAGGACAGCACTGCCGCCCCGCCCCCGCCCCGCCCCGCCCCCGCCCCGCCCCGCCCCGCCCCGCCCGGCTACCTCCGGCCCGCGCCCAGCAGAGCGGCTCAAGGGCAAGGGCGACGCATCTATCCGCTCTGTTTGAAGCAGAGGGACGATGGGGCCTAAACGCACCGATACTGCGGCTCGATGCGTCAAGGATGCGGGGGCAATTCCAGAATTTCTGATTACAAGTACTTTGGTGACTTATTGACTCATCGAGATGTGTTTGAAAGAGGAGTCAGAGCGCATTAGAAATTTGGCTCCTCCACTCCACGCCCTTCCCTTTTCAAACGCCAAAAAAAAAGGAATACAATACAAAATAAAATAAAACAGACGACGTTGATGTCCGCTGCTCAAAGAAATCCCGCCACCGCTGCAGTTACTCACCCTGGTACTCCTTGTACTCCACGTCCCCGGCGGCGTCGTCATCGTCCGAGGCCAGCCTCTTGACGAGCGAGGAGCCGCTGGCGGCGCCGGCGCTGTCCGAGGCCCTGGCGGGCCTGCTGCTGGTCGAGCTGTCCGCCTCGTACGAGTACTGCACGCTGCCCGTCGGCTCCGACTCGACGCGGTAGGCGGCGGCGTTCATGCGCGCCGCCACCTGCGGCAGCGACGTGGACGTCCACTGCGAGACACGCAGAGCGCGCAGAGCCAAAGGGGTGAGACTTGCACACTATCAAACGGTCCCCCTCCCTTTTTTTTTCTTCGCGTGTGAACACCTGCTCCCTTAGAAGGCGAGCTAAGCAACATCGTTGGGAAGTGATCCAGAAAGTGAGGGTCATTCGTACTCTTGGATTGACAGCGTGAACATTCGACGCGACACTGCAGGGTAGTGTGTGCTGCTATGACGTTGTGGTCACTGCGCGGGTCCCCCCCGGCCGCCATCAGCCCTGCCCGGCCCTGCCCTGCCCTGCCCGGCCGCCAGGGTGGCCCATACGGTATTTGGCCGGGCGTGAGGCAACGCGGTGCCGAAATACACTGCAATGAGAGAGGAGAGGAGGCTGCATGCTAATTACCCACCAGCCGGCAATTGTTCTACGGGGAGGAGGCGCCAGGAGGCGTGGCGCGGCGCGCCGGCCGCAGAGGGAGCAGCGCGGCCGGCCGGTCCAGGGCGGCCCAGGGCGCGGTGGTGTCGCGGACCGGAGGGGGGAGGGAAGGGATCCACCCATACAATTACACCAAAAAAACTGGCAATGTAGCTAAGACGCAGAAAAAATCTAGTTTTTCGACATTGGTTGAATCTTTAAGAGGATTGCGACTTAAGTAAAATTTGGGTGTAGAGTAAAATGCTCCCCGTATAGGTCGTTCTGCGTGTCTTGTGCTTCGGATTGATGATGGGCCGTGAGCAGGAGGGAACTAACGTCGGGGCGATAGGCAAGGTGCACGGGTAGTTACTCAGTGTACTCGCGCTCTCGTCCAGGCCGGCCCAGGGGCCACGCCGGCGCAGACCAACACCAGCCCAGACGGGACCGGGACGGGACGATTGTTTAGAGGCAAGGCCGGGCCGGGCCATGCCGGGCCATGCCGGGCCTAGGGAGTGGGGAGGGGAGGAGAGGAGAGGAGAGGAGGAGATGTGAATGCAACGAGGCTTGCAGGACTGTCGTTCAGTTCCGGAGGGCGCCCTGATGAAACAGGAGAGTGAGACTGGGTGCGAGAGAGAGGGAGAAAGAAGGACAGAAAGAGAGAGAGGAATGGCGGCTGATGGAGAGTCACAATTATTTGGCTTATCCAGGTGTATACCTTTTTTTCCTTCTTTTTCCAATGTGCAGAACTTTTAAAACAGGAAAAAAATACAAGAGTGAAGAAAGGAGGGAAAAAAGTTACGAAGCGCCTGGCGAGTAGGCAAAATTGAACACCGTTCATTGGCGGGTGGCCTATCTAGACGTAGTCAGGGGTGCAACGGTGCTAACTCGGAGGGGTGGCGGTACAAGCCTTCTTCTTTAAATAAATTAAAATAAATTTAGTTCTTTGCACTGAGTGAGGAGGCGAAAGGAAGACGAAAAGCCTTTTCATAACTTTCCGCCCGTTGGGGAGCTTAATCGACGTTCACCCTGGCTCAGCAGTCGCGGCTGTTTTAGAGAGGTACAGGTCCGGCCGGGACGGGGTCGGGGTGTGTGCTGGAGAGTGCTTCTCAGGTGCGCGCCGGCCCGGCCCGGCCCGGCCCGGCCCGGCCCGGCCTGACCAGCGCAACGAGGCGCACGATGTGTCTGCTGTCCAGCGGGGATCTCCTCTGACATTCGCCCTGCCCTGCGCTACCCTGCCGACCTTCACCCCACTCAGACCATCTTTATCTTGTTTGCGAAAGAGTCGCACATGCACATCTAGGGCCGTGCACAATCACCCGCTATTCATCGTCTCATTCAGACGCGATCGGCCTCATCACAAAATGGAAATAAAGAATGCAATCCACTCTCCACTCCAGGGAGCCTCGCTAATTTAAAACATTACGGCTTAACAATGTGATTAGAAAGTTTTACCGGTTAACAAATTCACCTGATCCTCCACGTTGGGGTTACCCCTGCATAGCTGTGGAGACAGTGTTCATAACAAGGAAATTTCGGGAACCTAGCGTAACTCACACGTTCGTACCTGGTGGTGTGGCGGCATTCAGTGCGCGAGTGTGTTGGTTCCCAGCCCCGCGGGGTGCCCCCGCCCCCACCACCACAGCCCCTTGCACAAGTGCATCGGAACACTAGCTCACTGCCTGCCGGAGTTATTGGCCCCCAGAGCGTGGGGTGCAGCCCCGGGGTCACTGGGGGTCGGAGCGGGGAGGGGAGGGGAGGGGAGGGCCAGGTCAGGGCGCCCCCGTCGTGAGCAGGGCGAGTGGAGAGCGAGTCATGCCGTGGAGGAAGACGTCACCGCCCCGCCGCTCCTCCCGACCCCACTGCAGTTTATTGGCGCTAACGATTCTGTTGCGAGCCCTATCCTCTCTTACGAGAAATGTTTAGTAGAGTGGTGCCGGGAGGACTCTGAAACGCCCAGCTACGATTTTGCGCGGCCTCATCGTTTTGCAGTGGAACTCATTGCTCTGAAAATCTAAGTGTGCGTAGTAGTTTGCCACTTTAACTGCAAAACTAAAGTTCTGCAGTTATAACTCCAGAACTTTAGTTTTGAAGTTTAAAGTGGCAAACTACCACACACTAAGATTTGCAGAGTGTCCCTGTAATACAACCAAATATACTATATTACTGGAGATATATGCTGGAGTCAGTCTTTACGCCTGAGATGGAGGTAGTATACATTTCAAATAGATAAATAAATAAATAAATAAATAAATAAATAAATAAATAAATAAAGTGATGAAAAGTTAAATAAATGATTCTTACCCTGGGTGACTCCGTGGTCGATGTCCCACCCCCAGGCCGAGGGAGTATCGCCAGCAGGCCTGCAAACAACAACAAAACAATCATCACTTATCCTTGTGTTCGAGACGGCGACGCGAAATATTTCTTGAAATTCGACGAGACGTTATGAGCAGGACAAGCACATTTCAGCGAGACATAGTGTACCCGCGGGATCGAGGCGCCGCTCGCAAAAGGAGTCAGAACGGCCGGCAAAAGGTCGTGCGACTAGAAGTGTCGGGACATAGATTCCGATGGCTTACGGCTCGATTTGCGACCAAAACAACCAACAGCGCCTTCCTGCTGGCTAGACTCGGCCATCAAGCCGTCTTTTTTACGGTCGTCCCTATAACATTGTTCGAGACACCATGCAGACGCGGCACGAGGGGCGCTCCTAAGAGCCCGTGGGCCACGCAGGCCGGGGCCGGGCGGGGCGGCGCCAGGGCGGCGCGCCCCGCACAGGTCCAGGAAGGCGCCGCTCGCAGTGCAGCAGCAGCAGCCTCATCGCCAGCTTTTACGACCACCGGGATACCATCGCGTCCCAATTTTTTTGCGTTTTTCTCTCTCTTTTCTCCCCTGGCGCCGGCCGCGGGTACCATTAATGACCCCCAAGCGTCACATATGGACACGGGGGAGGCCGCGCGCCGGTGTTAGGATAAAGCGCACCACACGGGGCAGGCGGCAGGCGCGCTATGGCCGCGGCAGACTTTTACGACTCCCTCAGCACTCCGGTCCGGCCCGCGCCGGCGGGCGCGACGTGTGGTCTTCGCCCCCCCCCCCCCACACACACACTGACTGAATAAGGAGAAATATTAAGACAGCGATATGGAAAAGTTATGAGAGTTTTCAAGCCCTAATTTCACGAACTTTATTCTGTGGTCCGACGTGTTTGTAATACCCCACCCCTCCTCCCCCTCGCAGCTGCTCTGTGTGACCCCCCAGGGCTTGGCCGGGCCGGGCAGTGCTAGTGCTACGCACCCAGCAGCAGCTGCTGAATTCTGCCCGACTGTGAAAGTAGCTTTGCGGTGGTCATCAGCTGTGCGGCCCGTGCCCGGGCGTGCCCCGCCCGGCCTGCGCTTCAGCTGACCGTTACGTCAAGAGGAGGGGGTGTGAGGACGGAGTCAGTAGAAGGTGCGTCCGCGCGGCGAACCTCCTCTCCCAGCCTCGGACTATAACCCGTGTCCCACGTGTTTCACCCGTTCTACTTACACGTGTCCATGTTGTTTTTAATCTGAAACCTAACTTGACCGAGCTTCTATGCATGCAAGGCCTCGCCATCTGCTTGGCCGGGCCCTTCTCCAGCAGCCACAATCAGAAGGGGTCTGAAGACCGCTGCTGGATAAATAACACAGTGCTCCACACTGGAAGTGTCAGAGCACGGCAGTGACACACTTGAGTCAACAGGGTAACCGATGCCTGACGTAACGCATGAACCCCTGGCGCCCCCTGGCGCCCCCTGGCGCCCCCTGGCGTCCCCGACGTAATGCTTCGAGTGCCTGAGCGCGCCCGCTCCTTACCACCCCATCGACCTGCACCCCGGCGCGCCGCGCCCCGCCGCGCCCCGCCGCGCCCCGCCGCGCCCCGCCGCGCCCCGCCGCGCCCCGCCGCGCACGGCGCGACCGAGATGTGTCGCGTGGGGCGGAAGCGGACTCGAAGGGGGGAAAAAAGGCACGAAAAGTTGTGAGGAAAGCCCTCCGCCCCTTCTCCTCTACCCCGTGAGCCAAACGTGAGAAAAGCCAAGATGGCGCCGGCATTGTTTTAGGAGCGCGCGCACGCCGCACAGAGAGGGTCGCGTCCGTAATGAGAGCGACAGGAGAGGGAGAGAGACAGAGAGAGGGAGAGGGGCGGTGACTCGTGGGCGGGCTGGGAAAGGCAGCTGGACTTTGCTGTCTGGGAGATTTCTTGCCTTCGGTGGCCGCAGGTCGGAGCCGCCGCTCCGCAGGCCAAAGCTTTCTCAGTGCGCGGGGCGGGGAGGAATCAGGGTGATCTCTTAGGTACAACCGACACACATGTGAGTCCGAGCCGAAGAGTAGCACCCACCAGGGCAAGCAGGCCATGCTGCTGGCGTGCACGTGGTGAGGCGGTGGCGGGAACTCTCTGTGCAAACTACCCGCGGGCTCAAGGATCATATAGCGGCTCCCTTGCTGCCGGCCCGACCTGTCCGAGGGAGAAACAACTCTGAATTTTTGTGAGCACATTTAGTGAAGTTTTGTCAATTTTTATATAAAAAAAAAATTTACTTCAAATTTACATTTTTTTTGTGAATTTTCGTGAACTTTTCCTGATTTTTTAAAATTATTTTTTTTCTGAATTTTTCCTGAATTACGAGGTGTACAAAATTTCAGAGTTGTTTCCCCCTCAGGCCCGTCCCACCCTGCCACCTACAGCGACATACTCACACCCACACGGGAACACGCGCGCGGGTCGGGGCGGGGCGGCGTGGGGCGAGGCGCCGGCCCTGCGTGCCTCTAGCTCATGGGAACACCAAGTCTGCTCCAATAACACAGACAACTGCAGGCGAGCCGGCAGGGCGGCGTGCCGGCCGCGCGCACCACGGAAATATATTATTATTAGCTAGGGAGGTGGCGTGCCATGGCGTGGCGGGGCGGGGCGTGGCGGGCGCGTGGGCGGGGGAGCGCCCGCAGCGGCAGGCGAGCTGCAGATGAGAAGTAAACCGGGATTAAGCCTCTATAGCCGGCGGGTCCTAGGGCAAGATCTGCAACTCTATCGGCACCGCGTCGTGTGAAATGCTGCCTGCCAGGCTGCCGGGCCGGGCAACACCTGCGCCAACTCCTTACCCCGCCTCGCCCGACACCAACCCGCCCTGTTCAAAGGTGTTTCTCTCCTCACCGCCTGTTTGTTGGTTCATCTGTAACGGACCGACCCGCTAGGCTAAGGGCTGGCGAAATTCTCTCCAAATATGCAGGCTGGCGCTAAAGATGGCTCGTGTGCGGGCCGCATGCATACACTCACACACACACTGAGTTGAGCAGCGCTGAAACCAGACCGCAACGACATCGCGGTCAGAGCAGGTTCACAATCACAGGCCTTGAAAATTACGCGTACATAAGCCAGCTCTATCGCGTATTAGCATGCCTGTTTGGTCCGTCCGCACGCAATCACAGCCTCACTGTTACACCGAAAGCGCGCGGGGCGCTGCGGTCGACACACAATCTGTAGGCGCGCATCTCGCCGTCCGTATCGCCCGCCCCGGCGTGGCGCGGCGTGGCGCGGCGTGGCGCGGCGTGGCGCGGCGTGGCCCACGGAGTCGCGAAAGGGGCGGCAGAGTTTCCTAGAAGCGGTCCAGGCAGGACCAGGCGCGGTGCGGCAGGGAGGGGGGAGGGGGGGGGGGGGGCACCGCCGAGATGATTCAAATGACTCGCCCTGAACTCTCCTTATCGCGCGCTGCACCTAATTCCCGCTGCAAAAGACATTGCTTTTACGATGTGGATTCCAATCCGCGCGCTGCTCGAGCGGCTCGTAAAGGAGGAGGAGGGGCAGCAGCAGCTCTCGCGGCGGCAGGACTTTCTCTGAAATAATAATGAAACACTTTACATCAAGATCGATAGCCGCCTGGGCCGGGGAGGCACTGGCTGCACTGGCACTGACGCCGAGCCACTGGTAAGGTGCCGGGCCGGGCCGGGCCGGTGCCAGGGTGCCATCCTAGCGAGGTGTGGTGCGCTGAAAGTCTCTAAAGGGAGGCCACCGGCGTAAGGTGGGGCTGAGGGGGAGGGGCGGGGGGTGGGAGGTATGTCCCTGCCCTGAGCTGCCGGTGAAAATCCTTTCGGCACCAATACCTGAGGGGTAGGCAGGCCACGACTGCGGGCAGCACGCGACGACACGGCTCGGCTGCGCGCGCCCGCCTCCATCTGCGCGTTTGGATAGGCAACCCGCTGCACGCGCGGCAGGACCGCGGCGGCCCCGCGCCCCCCGTGCAAGCTGTGAGCGATCTGTTTCACGACCCCACCAGTGGAGCGCCCTGGCCGGCCCGGACGTGCCACTCCCCGACTGTTATTAGGCAATAAGGCACTGATGCATTGTCCGCCCCACCCCGCCCCACCCCGCCCCGCCCCGCCCCGCCACCGACCCGCCCTCGTCGCTCTCGGGGCAGGCCAAGACAGTGGCCCTCCATCAGCATGGTATCGCCCCATTGTCTGCTATGCGTGCATGTGTGTTGCGTGCAGGGGGCGGGGAGGGGGGAGCGGGGCTGGGCCGGGGCGGGGAGGGGGGCGGGGCTGGGCCGGCCCGGGTCGGCCCGGGTTGGAGATTGCCGGCCTGCCCCCGGCGTTTAGGTCTCCGCACATCAATAAGGCACCGAGCAAGGCGCTGCGGATGTTTAACCAACCCGTCCCATTACCATCGCTATTCATTTTAGTTCAAGACGCGCCCTGGCGCAACGCCTTCCCTATTAGGGTTTCCATTTTTCAAACACCGAGCCAGGATGTTTCAGCACCCGCAATTTTATTTCTCTTAATAAAGTTATTTTTTTCTAGTTTTATGGAGTTTTACGAAACTTATACATAATGAACAATCGAATTTGAAAAGTATTCGGGTCGTACATTGCTGTCTTATATACATGTCAAAAACCTTGACGCTGCGTTGTTGGTTCCTCACCACCCAACGCCCAATGCAGCTTCGGCACGAGCCCACATTCCGCAAGTAGCGCAAAATAGGTGAAAAATATGTGTGAATAGCAGAAACCAATCTTGACGCACGGCACGGCGCACACCACACAACAATGGTCTTGAATAACAACACAGGAAACAAGTCAAGACAATGATGCGTGAGCGCGCATTTTATACATGCAGTCAGTGAAAAACCGCTTCAGAAAAAAAATTGCGAAAACTTCAAAGCGCGGAAAGGAACAGGGGAAACGACCACTCCTCCATGCTTTTTGAAGGAGATGGCTGTCCTTATGCGATTCTAGAAGGGCGAGCGACTTTGTTTTAGTTTCGCAAAGTTGTTGCAATATTTTTTGTAAGACACTTGTGTGATTACTTTTCTAAACCTCACCTTAAACATTGGATACTACGAAAGTGCAAAACGAATTCCGTAATCAAATACTTTGTACTTTTATTATATTAACAATATAAATGATTGCACCAACGTTTATCCCTTGGCATACGCATTCCATAAGAGGTGTTGCATTAGATTATAAAGTAAAGAGCTCATTCTGAAGGGACACAGTGGCGAGATGGATCCCTTTTCCAACATTTCGCAGTCAGCTGATTGCCTTAGCCCGAGTCGAGCTGCGGGCGCTGGAGAGCCTATCCCCCCTCCCCTCAACCATCTCCAGAGAAGGCCCCTGATCGCCCGGCCTCAGCTGTGATAACCAGAGCAATCCTCAGTTGGCCGTGACATTTTTAGCGTTGGCTTTGGCGGGCCGAGGACTTCACGCCCAGTGAGCCCTTTTTGCGGCGTTGACGATCCGCCATCACCCATATTGCGTCCGCACCATTGCTGTGCTCCACGCCCTTGCTGCCCCTCCCCACCCCCTCCTCCTCGGACTAGTCTTTCTCCATCCTTTTCCACATTCTAGCCTTCCCTCTCCCCACCAGATCCGGAACAACACATCCTTTCGTGCTGCGTTGCTCTGCTGCTTGTATCGGGTCACGTGATCATAGGTGTTTGGCAAGCGAGGCTGAGGTCGACACCGCGAGGCACCGAGGAAACGGCCGTGCTGGTCGCTTGTGGGGAAAAGTGTCGTCCTCCTCGTTGTACCTTCGTTTGCTCCGCATCAAACGAATAGCACGGAGGAATTGTCAGGACCCCATGGAAAAGCCTAAACGATCTGCAGAGCGTAACTATGCACTCTCGTTCACTCAGACAACTAGTGTTCTTCTTCGAGGGATTTAAATATTACACACTCACAAAATTTCTGCACCAGGAAAAATCAGTGTTCTGATTTAAAAAAAAGTTCTAGAAAAGTAAAGATCATTTGTACTCACTTCATTGAAGACCATGCCACTTGATTAAAAACTGTAGTAACTTTAAATTTCATGAAATTATCTGAAGATAAGCAAAGTATTCAAGTACGTGCAGTTCAAGTCAAGAACTGAGTTCCCTGGGTGTAGAGAGAGCTTCAAGCTCTAAATAGCTCTGGTCTAGCCATCGCAAATAATTAATGATTGCTTCTAAATCAGACACATCCTGTAAAACTGTCGTCGCCAAAGCAAAATGTTTCTGCAGACATGACGCACGGCCGCCTCGCTATTTCCGCAGAGGACGATGCACCGCCCTCGGCTCTCCTGGTGGTTAAACTTTTACGACGCTCTGATATTTGTTCCTGAAAACGGCTATCTCTTCTGATATGACCAAACAGACGAGAGCTCCCCTGGCAGGGCGATTGCAGTGTTCAGTTTTTATGTAACGCTGCCGGCACAAATCATTGGCCGCGCTCATCGCCCCGGGGCGACCCTAGCCCAGCACCGGCCGCTATTCGCAGAAACGGAACAGCAGACCTGGTGGGCGTAAGGGCAGGCGAGGCGGCGGCTGCGCAGACTCGTAAAAATATCGGAGCTGACGGGCGAGCAAGGAGGAAGTGGACCGCGGCGCTCACACACACACACACACACACACACACACACACACACACACACACACACACGAGCGAGCGAGCGCGATGCGATCCGCACGTGCAATGGTCGCTATGCACTTAAAGCTCACCTAGAGGAAAGTGTGTGACATCACTGTGCGAAGTAAGGCTTGGCGCTCAATTTTGATCAGACCTGCACAGCTGACTCATTCCGTTGATATAATGTGTTTCGACTAAGAGAGAAATAAGAATAGCGGGTAGAACAAGAGCGTCGCCTGATTGGCTTAGCGCATCACATATGTATCTCATCCTCCTATACTCCACAACGCTCGCCCTATCAAAACGCTTTTGTCCTAGCCGCTATTATTCTTCATCCCCTAGTCGAGACGTATAACTCGCACGTAACGTTTGAGGAATCACAACTGGGACTATTGCAACTATTCACTCAAAAGTTTCTACAACGACCAAATTTGCTTAGTAACTACTAAGAGTTTTGTGCAGTCATAAGTTATGAAGAAATTCTTTAGTTTTACTAAACTTTTTCCTAGTATTACAAAACGATTTTTCTAGTATTATAATTGCGGTGAGACTAAGTTCTACGAAAACGATTAGTATTACTAGGAAAAAGTTTATTAATACTAAATAATTTTTTCATAACTTATGACAGCACAAAACGCGTAGTAGTTACTAAGCAAATTTGGTATTAAAAACTTTTGAGTGTTGCACCACCTTTTTTTCTCTCTCTTTTTTCTTCTTCTATCGTACTTGGTAGAGGTATGGTGTGGTGGTGATGTTCTACTTGTTTCTGCAAAAAATACATATAAAAATTTGACATGAGAGAACGGAGCGTCCGAGTACACCGGCAGCAGGCAGTCGCGGCCGAGGCCGGGCTAGTGAGCCGGGCTAGTGAGCCAGGCCTCGTAGTGCTGCCTCGCACGACTTGTAGTTTACTCTCCGGCGGGGCCGCGGGGCCGCGGGGTGTCGCGCGCTCTGCTAGATGATCCGAGAAAGTGAGGCTGCCGTGCGCCATGTGCGCTGCCCGCACGCTCGCGCCGTCACATGCAATCAAAACACTCCGCGCTGTGAGGGAGCTCCGCGTGGCGGTGGTGGCGATGTCCGTTTTCGGCTGAAAGCACGCTTCTTCTTCTTCTTCTTCTTCTTCTTCTTCTTCTTCTTCTTCTTCTCCTTCTCCTCCTCCTCCTCCTCCTCCTCCTCCTCTCATCTTCGCACGCACGACGCGTGGCGGCGGCACAAAGCCCTGGGCGGAGCACGTGCGCCTGCGGTCCCTGCGGTGCAGCCGGCCGGCCGCCAGCCAATTCGATGCTTACCATTATAGTCTTGTCAAGTGAACCAGTTTTGGGGGAGAGGAACTAACAGGGCGAGAACGGGATCACTCATACAAAATGTGTGCAGTTATTTTCCTTTGCCTTTTTCAATTTTTGTTTTCGTTATGAATTTATTATAATTTTTCAAGAAAACTTTTACTTTAAGAAAAATTTTGATCTTTCCCCCCTATTTTTGAATTTTTTTACCTGTTTAAATTTTATTTGCTGTCGATTTTTCGTATTTGTCTATATTTCTTCTTTATTTCATTATGATTTTTAGTTTGATTTTTTTTAAAATGTTAAATGATTTATTAGGGGCGGTACAATGATTTTTTCGAAGTAAGGCCTCCCCCCCCCCCCCCCCCCGGCCCTCGCTACAGGGCAACACCGCAAAAAGTGTGAACCTTTATCCAAGAAAGATCTCCAAAGGAACATTTCGGCATGCGTTCGCAAAAAATTTGAAGTAGATTTGTTGAAAAGTTTGTTTCGTCTAAGTTCTCCGCAAATACGCGGGAAAGGTTGGTGTGTGCCACGTGCTGTGGGCTGGCTATGCGCGGAGCAGCGGCTCCACTGCGGTGGGTGGTGGGGAAAGAGAGATGTGCGACAGAGATAGACATGGAAATACCTCACGCCGGTCCGTATCGTCTCCAGCTCCAGGCCGGTACCATTTTCTCCAGCCGGTTATTGAATGGTCGCTGCATGGAGAAACGCTGCTTGAGCTTATCTACTGAGATGTGTGGCTGGAAACACCTCCGGGCACCTGTGCGCACCGAGCGAAACGCGCATACGGGGAAAGAAAATAATTTATCCAGATTTAAAGCAAAGGTGAGACAAAATGCCTTCATGTAGACAGGCGTTAAGCAAGGAGGTAGAGGCTCGCATCTATTGCGCGGTAAGATTTCTTTGCTGAGAAAATCTGAAGTGCTGATAATATGCAAAGAAGACCGACGCAAGTCATAAAATATCTTCTGCCCCTCGAGTTCCAAGTCCCAATGCCGAAGTGCTCGGTGGCTAACAATATCCGACAGCATCCTCCGCTGACGCTTCAGAACACAGGGGAGCGATTACCCCGCCGCACCACCACCACCACCGCTGGCAGGCTCACTGCAAAACCGCAAGGAAGAGAGAAGAGTTCGACAGCGCTAGTGTCGTCGAGAGGGAACAGACAGCAGCGCTCGCCTCGCAGAACGATATGTTGCGAAACACAAAACGCCAAATTACAGGTGTTTGTTGCGATGGCTTTGGCACTGCTCGTCCACACGAGACGATTCGTGCTGCCAACAGCAGTCCTCGTCCCCCTCCTCCTCTCAGCCCTCTCCGCACGCCAAGTGCCATATTTTTCTTGCGGCTGCGACAAAACGGCTGAGTCAAAATCCACAAATTTGTTAAAACCATCCTGTGAAAGTGATAGAGCTGCGCACGGCAGTAGGGCGAGGTGAAATGAAACCGAGCCCTCCCGCGCACCTCACCTCCACTCCCGGCCCGGCCGTGCTCTGCGGGTCCTGCCGCGCCGCGCCGCGCCGCCGCGATTGTAATCTGCCGCGATAATTATCATCGGATGCCACAGCAGGATCGACCCCGTGGGAATTTAGCCAAGGGGAAGTCGCACCAGGCTGCAGCGGCCAACTTCTGCTCTCCCCTGTCCTGTCGTCGCCCGAATGACCCTCCCCGAAAAAGTGCCAGGAAAGTTCAGGGACAGACTAGGTTGTGGGGGCCGGCAGGGGGCAGGGCTGCGAGTCACCCAATAAGTTTTGCGCCGCAGCTTTCGTATTTTTCACAATCATAAAAAAAAAATGTTTTCTCTAACTAATGTACTTTTTCTTAAGACGCTGCCGTCGAAAGTATATCGAACCTAAAGCCTCTTCCCGCATGTCGGTGATCTCAGTTCGCTCCCAGGCGGGGCCTGCTAACCCTTCCTCCGTGACCTCTCACGCCCAGGTTGCGTGGTGTGATTGTGTGTGTGTGTGTGTGTGTGTGTGTGTGTGTTTGTGAGGGTGCAAGTGTCACGTGACACCTGACACCTCAACGCGACTGCAACACTAAGTATCGTTCTTTCAATGGTGTCGTCGAACAAAATGTTGCAATCGGCAATTTTCGTGTTCACAATAAGCCTTTTAGAATGCGTATATAATACTTTCTGAGCCGTTATAGGCTAAAAGCATAAACTGAACAAATAAGTAATACTTTACAAGAGGTGTTATATTTTTTTGTTTAATTTAAACAGTGGGCGTCTTAAAAAGTCTTGAACACTTAACACGGAGAAAACACCATCTTGGTTTCCAAGCAGTTTCGGAAAAGCCTCGCAGCTCTTATGGAGAATATACACAGGGTTTCCGGGGCTGCTTGAAAACTGAGACGAAGTTTTTTCCGTGCACGACTCTAGTACTTTGGAACACTTATTATATTTTTTTATTTTTTAAAGTGCGATTTTCTACTCATTCTTTTCCAGAGCTGTGCGTGGTGTGAATAAGGAGAGACATGCACAACGAGAGAAGGAAGTACTCAGCACCCATGGCGTGTCGGTTTCATAAAGGAACATCATTCTAACCTCACGCCAAGCCGTGAGCGCATCAATATCGCACAATTGCGAATAAAAATCTTCCCTGTCATTTCAGCCGAGGCTCCATAACAGCATGTCACGTTCACGTCTGCTTATTATTTACCTTTACGTGGGGTACACGTAATCACCAGACAAAAAGAAGAAAATAGCACCTGAATTCGTGATATATTCCATTCTCGATCTCTTATTAACACGTCCATTAAGTCGCCCCCAAATTCTGATTAATGCATCTGCTTGCCATCTTGAGTCTAGATTTAGTAACTAATGCGACAAATGTTCTTGGAAAATGCAAAATGTTTCTCCGAATTAATTATTTACAACTGATCTTGTTAATATTCGATAGGAGTCGTGAATTTACGATGGCACATTTGTGTTCGTTACAGAATGACAAGTCGATATCAGACCACACAGTTTCGTAATTCCACAGATATTAACTGTCTTCTTAACAAACACGTTTCATCAGAAAGTGATGACTGTGTGTTAGAACAATAAGGGCACGGAGACACATGTTTTGGAAATGGGGGCCTCGAGGTGGTGGGACTACGTCACCACCCGCATGAGGCGCGCACGGGTGGAGAGGAGGGAAGGCCCGCGCGCGCGAGGGGAGTGAGATGAGGGGCCGGGGCGGGGAGGGGAAGGACCGCGGACACACCCGCACAATGATCTGATAGAAGGCGATTAAATAGTATCGATCATAGAGGTGAGAAAAATTGTGTGAAACGTGGAAAGGAAGGGTGAGGAGGGACAGCGAGATGGGGGAGTGAGATGAGGGCCAGGGGCGAAGGGGAGAGGAAGGACCGCGGACACACCCGCACAATGATCTGATAGAACGCGATTAAATAGTATCGATCATAGAGGTGAGAAAAATTGTGTGAAACGTGGAAAGGAAGGGTGAGGAGGGACAGCGAGATGGGGGGGAGGGATGTCGTCAGCGCCCGCATGAGGCGCGCTCGCCTAGTGCAGCGCGGCAAGCGCGCACCAGCGATGGTCCAATGCAGTCCAGTACGATAATGAATGACAAAGGTGCACCGTACTCGACCGTACGCCAGCCACATGCAGGTGCATCGGTCCGCGATTGCTGCCACTGCTGACCACCGTCCCCCTGGGTGCCACCACTTCCATGCTGACAGCGCATGTGTCAGTTCAGATGTATGCAATGTAGCGACGCGTGTCAACATGTTCAGCAGTTTTTGCAGAGGGTGCTTGTATTTTGCACTGCGAATAGCACAATAAGGTGTAATGAAAGGAAGGGAAAAAATGTATCTAAGCAACACAATATATTGTCATCTTATTCTCTCATTTATTTGAAACCCAAAATATATTGAACAAAAGAATACACAATAATATTATTTCTAATTATCAAATACAAGTTCTATATCGTAAGAACCGTTACAGTTTTATGTACAGAAGTCATGTGATTCTGCGAGACAGTTTAGTACGACTGGGATGAATGGTTCATCCACATGTTCTAACAAATAATGTTTCTTTTCTCTCCAGGATACGGTCTCATTGACCATTATTTCTAGGGGGTCTTCGAACACTTTCATTATATTATGATGAAATTTGGATAGATGGAAGTACTTTCCTCGTATGTTTAGACATATTTCATTCAGAAAGCAAATTAGATCCTTGGGTGCATGTTCGATTACAGCTTCCCTGATATATCTTTCCGGCATGCGAAGAAGACGAACCTTCTCCCTATTGGCTTTTACATGCTCACTCAGAATACGATTCGAACGATCCGTGTCATCTTCGCTATCAGTATCGTCACTATGAGATTCACTATTCGATCCATCTTCGCTATTAGTGTAGTCACTAGTCGTTTCGTCTTCCCCATCCGTCTTCATCATATAATTGTCCTCGACGTCTTGTTCATCATCAACCTCCTCGTCACTGTTATCCTCTACCCACTCCATCCATAAAACCTCATCACTTTCTTCGTCACTTTCGTAAATATCCTCATCTTCGCACTCTCCAACTCGAACATCTTCTGCATCTTCGTTAGCCACCTCGTGGTTGTGCATTGTCTGTCTAACAGCTCGCACGTGTCCATTCATAGTACTTGTGACAGCTGTAGCTGGACAACCTTTGACGCCACATTTCCAATATCTCCTATTGTTTCCATGCAGACGGTGATAATATGTCTGCCCATCTAATAAGAGCTTTTCACCTCCATTTTGTAGTTTTACCAGTTCAGCGAACATAATTAGCAGAGCTGCAGTGAATGGCAATGCAGTGATCTTCACGTGGGTACTGTCAACACAAGACTGAAACAGATTATAAACACATCTCCTTTATATGGGTCCAGTGAGGTCCAAAGTGGTTCAATAAAGTCCAACCCGACCAACCCAGTCCATCGCTGTCCAATCACCTGTCCAATGCTGTCCAACATGGCCTAGTAGAAACGACAGGTCGGCATAAGTCGGGCAGTGGCAGCGCTTTCCCTTGCCGCCCGTATCGACACGAAGCCGAACGGTCCAGCTCGCGCTGTCCCACTCCTACTCCTCATTCCTTCACGCAGCGTCAGCAATCACCGACGCGAGCACGAGCGTAAACGATGCCCTCGTTGTGCAGAATATTCCTCTGTCTTAATTACTGGACCACGCTGGACAGCACTGGACAAGTGATTGGACAGCGACAGACTGGGTTGACCGGATTGGACTTTATTGAACCACTTTGGACCTAACTGGACCCATATAAACGAGAAGTGTATATAATCTGTTCGCGTGAGCTGGACCAATGATCATCGTGTCGATCATGCGGGTGGCAGTGCCTCTGCCCGGCTTCCGCTAGCGGCGTGAGAGGAGGGGTGGGGCTACACTGTTAAAAATTCCGTACCCCCATGCCCCAGATACTACGGTAATCTTAAAACTTCGAAAAAAAGTTGAAATATAGGCCCATGTGAAATATATGGTCATAGGTAGTACGGACGGACCGTACCCAATAAAAACGGTCCGGACCAGGTCAAAAAATTAACGGGGAAAACCGTACTAATTACCATGGAAATTTCTGACAGTGTAGACCGAAAGAGAGAGAGAGAGAGAGAGAGAGAGAGAGAGAGAGAGAGAGAGAGAGAGAGAGAGAGAGAGAGAGAGATTATCTCGTACTTACCTCATAGGATAAGGTAATTCATGTCTTGCACATTCAACTCCCGTATGCACATTTTCTCCTGGCTCCTCAACCCCGGGCTCCATATTAACGTCTCTGAATTTGTGCGGGCGCCGACGTTCGCTCCTTAGCCTGTCCCCTCCTCTCCCTCTCTCCCGCGTCTGTTGTTAATATGCACTTAAGATATTCGTGGTATCTGATCGCGTTATTAGGACCGGAGGCCTGCGCCCGAGGTGCGCCGGAGGCCGACGGGGGCAGGCCCGGCCCCAGAAAAACACACTGCACTGAGTCGAACCGCTGACACATGTGCTGTCAGCATGGAGGGGGTGGCATCAAGCGGGCGGTGGTCAGCAGCGTCAGCAATCGCGGAACGATGGACCTGCATGTGGTCGGCTTGTCATTCATTATCGTATTGGACTGCATTGGACCAGCTATTGGACTGCTGTTAGGCCTCCTATGATTAAGTCCTTGATCAAACTGTTATGCCAAAACTTTGGACTGGACTGGACTTGGACCTCAGTAGACGATGGGGTCTGGATACGACTCGTGTGTATCCGTCCAGAGATTCCGAGCCTACGATCTACTGCTTGGCTTGAAATATACCCGTCCTACCCATTTAAAACATCTCCTCGATTTGTTGACGAGTTTCAGCGGTGGGAAGCATTGTGGGGAGACACCATGAGCTCCAGTTTGATCGTGGAACTAGTGCATACCGATGTATTTAAGTAAAGGGCCCACGCAAATCCTCGGTGCTTGACACCCTTACTGCTGATATGCCCGCCCTGCGACGCGGCACCGAGTATATCTCCTTGTCTCCGGTGTGTCCTCCCTGCACCGCTCCCTCCTCTCCCCAAGCCATGTCAGTCAAGGACAAACAACAAAAACAAAAACAACTTTGAGTCGTTTTTCTTTTCATTTATTTAGCTTTTAAATTCTTATGCAATAAAGACTCTCACAGTCGCGTCAATTATTTTCCTACAAATGACACACTCTGTTACTGAAGACCCGCACACATCACAAGATGCGAGATGTCTACAAGGCAAAAACAAGGTATTGATAGATCCTTCTAAACATATTTTACAAGACGTGTCCATGTTCTTCACTTCTGTCATAGACGTATCAACGACAACTTCTCCTGCTGTATCCAGCTAAAAGAAAAAAGGCTTTTATTAAAAACAGCAGTGATTCTTTCAGTAATCTTCAAACACAACACCAACAACACATACCTGCTCGTGTACGTTTTGCACAAAGTCTATCCCCTTCCTTTCCAACAAATAACTGCATCGCCCGAACCACTTTGCATGGTTTACCCATGGATCGTCATCAGCGTCCCAGTCTTTTAGGCCGCCACCACACCAAAAACATATCACCATGTCATCTGTACTCGTCCAGAATAAACCAGCATCAGCCAGTTTCTCCCCACTTATCATTGTCTCTTTTGGCCAACCTTCAAACGTTTTTAGTCTAGAAGCCTTCAGTTTATACTGGGGATGAACTTTCCCGTATCTCGTACACACACCCATTTTATACATTAGGTCGTTAGTGCGTAAAGGATTGTAACCGTCCTTGTAAATACCACATTCCCATTTTTCGGTTTCTTCCGCACGGAAAAATATGGCCGCCCCAAGCGTGGCGATCTCAGGCAACAAGCGCCTTACTCCGGTTTCGACTTCGTCAGACATCTCAAACGAATGAAACAAGCCCGGTCGGGGTAAACCTCGCGACGGCCAAGACAAAGGCCACGGACATGGGGGCGACCGCAACCACCGTAACCTCCCCGTGACGAGCCCAGCTGTCGGCGCGATGCACTGTGGAGCGTCCGAATGCGTCATTACGAGTGAAATGTTTGGAACGCACGCTCGGGACCGGCGCGCGCGCGCACACACACACACAAACACACACACACACACACACACACACACACGCACGCGCGCGCGCGCACACACACACACACACACACTATCCAAGAATACACTGATGACAATCCATCCAGGTTTTCAGGGCGTTAAACATTAAATATATGGTGCGCTGACACTCTCCGCATCCTGGTCGGACAGATGACGTGACATCTGCGGGTCCGAGACGCGGTAGGAGCTCGCCCGCGCGTGATGCAGGAGGGAGCGTAGTCGGCGCTGGGTCGGCAACCCGCCCGCGCCGCTTGGCGGGTGTTGGCCTGGTCTTCTGCATGCGTGGAGGACGCCCGCGTTTCGATGCCACGTCACCTGCGGATTCACTCGCGCGGCACTCAGATGGCGGCACAACGACTGTAAAACACGATGTGGAAA
Source organism: Frankliniella fusca (assembly GCA_029379305.1). NCBI lineage: Eukaryota > Metazoa > Arthropoda > Insecta > Thysanoptera > Thripidae > Frankliniella > Frankliniella fusca. The sequence continues at coordinate 2,665,193 of JAHWGI010001430.1, read as the reverse complement.
AATAAATATACTGTTGCTTTCTGAAGAGTAGCGAGCGTCGTGACTTACCTTCAGCCTGTGCGGGGAGAAGCTCAGCGGAATCAAACGCCTGGAAAAACTGCGCCAAGGCGTTAGGGTTCGCCTCGCACTGCTGGAAGACGGCCATATCCGCCGGCAACCACGTTCACACGCAGACTAAATGCCGTGTCTGCCGTGTCAATAGCTCGGCCTTTTCAGAAGACACCACGCGCCGTCCTGCCGCGCCCACGAATTACGGAAGGGGGGGCCGGGGCTGCCGGGGCCGGGCCCGCGGACGCAGCTCGGCCGCAGGCCGCGGCCTCCGGCGCAGCTCGGCCGCAGGCCGCGGCCTTCGGCGCAATTCGGCCGCAGGCCGCGGCCTCCGGCGCAATTCGGCCGCAGGCCGCGGCCTCCGGCGCATTTCGGCCGCAGGCCACGGCCTTCGGCGCATTTCGGCCGCGGCCTCCGGCGCATTTCGGCCGCAGGTCGCGGCCTCCGGCGCAACTCGGCCGCAGGCCGCGGCCTCCGGCGCATCTCGTCCGTGGGCCGCGGCCTGCGGCCGAGCTGCGTCCGCGGGCCCGGCCCCGGCAGCCCCGGCCCCCCCTTCCGTAATTCGTGGGCGCGGCAGGACGGCGCGTGGTGTCTTCTGAAAAGGCCGAGCTATTGACACGGCAGACACGGCATTTAGTCTGCGTGTGAACGTGGTTGCCGGCGGATATGGCCGTCTTCCAGCAGTGCGAGGCGAACCCTAACGCCTTGGCGCAGTTTTTCCAGGCGTTTGATTCCGCTGAGCTTCTCCCCGCACAGGCTGAAGGTAAGTCACGACGCTCGCTACTCTTCAGAAAGCAACAGTATATTTATTTTTCCACATCGTGTTTTACAGTCGTTGTGCCGCCATCTGAGTGCCGCGCGAGTGAATCCGCAGGTGACGTGGCATCGAAACGCGGGCGTCCTCCACGCATGCAGAAGACCAGGCCAACACCCGCCAAGCGGCGCAGGGCGGGTTGCCGACCCAGCGCCGACTACGCTCCCTCCTGCATCACGCGCGGGCGAGCTCCTACCGCGTCTCGGACCCGCAGATGTCACGTCATCTGTCCGACCAGGATGCGGAGAGTGTCAGCGCACCATATATTTAATGTTTAACGCCCTGAAAACCTGGATGGATTGTCATCAGTGTATTCTTGGATAGTGTGTGTGTGTGTGTGTGTGCGCGCGCGCGCGTGCGTGTGTGTGTGTGTGTGTGTGTGTGTGTGTTTGTGTGTGTGTGTGCGCGCGCGCGCCGGTCCCGAGCGTGCGTTCCAAACATTTCACTCGTAATGACGCATTCGGACGCTCCACAGTGCATCGCGCCGACAGCTGGGCTCGTCACGGGGAGGTTACGGTGGTTGCGGTCGCCCCCATGTCCGTGGCCTTTGTCTTGGCCGTCGCGAGGTTTACCCCGACCGGGCTTATTTCATTCGTCTGAGATGTCTGACGAAGTCGAAACCGGAGTAAGGCGCTTGTTGCCTGAGATCGCCACGCTTGGGGCGGCCATATTTTTCCGTGCGGAAGAAACCGAAAAATGGGAATGTGGTATTTACAAGGACGGTTACAATCCTTTACGCACTAACGACCTAATGTATAAAATGGGTGTGTGTACGAGATACGGGAAAGTTCATCCCCAGTATAAACTGAAGGCTTCTAGACTAAAAACGTTTGAAGGTTGGCCAAAAGAGACAATGATAAGTGGGGAGAAACTGGCTGATGCTGGTTTATTCTGGACGAGTACAGATGACATGGTGATATGTTTTTGGTGTGGTGGCGGCCTAAAAGACTGGGACGCTGATGACGATCCATGGGTAAACCATGCAAAGTGGTTCGGGCGATGCAGTTATTTGTTGGAAAGGAAGGGGATAGACTTTGTGCAAAACGTACACGAGCAGGTATGTGTTGTTGGTGTTGTGTTTGAAGATTACTGAAAGAATCACTGCTGTTTTTAATAAAAGCCTTTTTTCTTTTAGCTGGATACAGCAGGAGAAGTTGTCGTTGATACGTCTATGACAGAAGTGAAGAACATGGACACGTCTTGTAAAATATGTTTAGAAGGATCTATCAATACCTTGTTTTTGCCTTGTAGACATCTCGCATCTTGTGATGTGTGCGGGTCTTCAGTAACAGAGTGTGTCATTTGTAGGAAAATAATTGACGCGACTGTGAGAGTCTTTATTGCATAAGAATTTAAAAGCTAAATAAATGAAAAGAAAAACGACTCAAAGTTGTTTTTGTTTTTGTTGTTTGTCCTTGACTGACATGGCTTGGGGAGAGGAGGGAGCGGTGCAGGGAGGACACACCGGAGACAAGGAGATATACTCGGTGCCGCGTCGCAGGGCGGGCATATCAGCAGTAAGGGTGTCAAGCACCGAGGATTTGCGTGGGCCCTTTACTTAAATACATCGGTATGCACTAGTTCCACGATCAAACTGGAGCTCATGGTGTCTCCCCACAATGCTTCCCACCGCTGAAACTCGTCAACAAATCGAGGAGATGTTTTAAATGGGTAGGACGGGTATATTTCAAGCCAAGCAGTAGATCGTAGGCTCGGAATCTCTGGACGGATACACACGAGTCGTATCCAGACCCCATCGTCTACTGAGGTCCAAGTCCAGTCCAGTCCAAAGTTTTGGCATAACAGTTTGATCAAGGACTTAATCATAGGAGGCCTAACAGCAGTCCAATAGCTGGTCCAATGCAGTCCAATACGATAATGAATGACAAGCCGACCACATGCAGGTCCATCGTTCCGCGATTGCTGACGCTGCTGACCACCGCCCGCTTGATGCCACCCCCTCCATGCTGACAGCACATGTGTCAGCGGTTCGACTCAGTGCAGTGTGTTTTTCTGGGGCCGGGCCTGCCCCCGTCGGCCTCCGGCGCACCTCGGGCGCAGGCCTCCGGTCCTAATAACGCGATCAGATACCACGAATATCTTAAGTGCATATTAACAACAGACGCGGGAGAGAGGGAGAGGAGGGGACAGGCTAAGGAGCGAACGTCGGCGCCCGCACAAATTCAGAGACGTTAATATGGAGCCCGGGGTTGAGGAGCCAGGAGAAAATGTGCATACGGGAGTTGAATGTGCAAGACATGAATTACCTTATCCTATGAGGTAAGTACGAGATAATCTCTCTCTCTCTCTCTCTCTCTCTCTCTCTCTCTCTCTCTCTCTCTCTCTCTCTCTCTCTCTTTCGGTCTACACTGTCAGAAATTTCCATGGTAATTAGTACGGTTTTCCCCGTTAATTTTTTGACCTGGTCCGGACCGTTTTTATTGGGTACGGTCCGTCCGTACTACCTATGACCATATATTTCACATGGGCCTATATTTCAACTTTTTTTCGAAGTTTTAAGATTACCGTAGTATCTGGGGCATGGGGGTACGGAATTTTTAACAGTGTAGCCCCACCCCTCCTCTCACGCCGCTAGCGGAAGCCGGGCAGAGGCACTGCCACCCGCATGATCGACACGATGATCATTGGTCCAGCTCACGCGAACAGATTATATACACTTCTCGTTTATATGGGTCCAGTTAGGTCCAAAGTGGTTCAATAAAGTCCAATCCGGTCAACCCAGTCTGTCGCTGTCCAATCACTTGTCCAGTGCTGTCCAGCGTGGTCCAGTAATTAAGACAGAGGAATATTCTGCACAACGAGGGCATCGTTTACGCTCGTGCTCGCGTCGGTGATTGCTGACGCTGCGTGAAGGAATGAGGAGTAGGAGTGGGACAGCGCGAGCTGGACCGTTCGGCTTCGTGTCGATACGGGCGGCAAGGGAAAGCGCTGCCACTGCCCGACTTATGCCGACCTGTCGTTTCTACTAGGCCATGTTGGACAGCATTGGACAGGTGATTGGACAGCGATGGACTGGGTTGGTCGGGTTGGACTTTATTGAACCACTTTGGACCTCACTGGACCCATATAAAGGAGATGTGTTTATAATCTGTTTCAGTCTTGTGTTGACAGTACCCACGTGAAGATCACTGCATTGCCATTCACTGCAGCTCTGCTAATTATGTTCGCTGAACTGGTAAAACTACAAAATGGAGGTGAAAAGCTCTTATTAGATGGGCAGACATATTATCACCGTCTGCATGGAAACAATAGGAGATATTGGAAATGTGGCGTCAAAGGTTGTCCAGCTACAGCTGTCACAAGTACTATGAATGGACACGTGCGAGCTGTTAGACAGACAATGCACAACCACGAGGTGGCTAACGAAGATGCAGAAGATGTTCGAGTTGGAGAGTGCGAAGATGAGGATATTTACGAAAGTGACGAAGAAAGTGATGAGGTTTTATGGATGGAGTGGGTAGAGGATAACAGTGACGAGGAGGTTGATGATGAACAAGACGTCGAGGACAATTATATGATGAAGACGGATGGGGAAGACGAAACGACTAGTGACTACACTAATAGCGAAGATGGATCGAATAGTGAATCTCATAGTGACGATACTGATAGCGAAGATGACACGGATCGTTCGAATCGTATTCTGAGTGAGCATGTAAAAGCCAATAGGGAGAAGGTTCGTCTTCTTCGCATGCCGGAAAGATATATCAGGGAAGCTGTAATCGAACATGCACCCAAGGATCTAATTTGCTTTCTGAATGAAATATGTCTAAACATACGAGGAAAGTACTTCCATCTATCCAAATTTCATCATAATATAATGAAAGTGTTCGAAGACCCCCTAGAAATAATGGTCAATGAGACCGTATCCTGGAGAGAAAAGAAACATTATTTGTTAGAACATGTGGATGAACCATTCATCCCAGTCGTACTAAACTGTCTCGCAGAATCACATGACTTCTGTACATAAAACTGTAACGGTTCTTACGATATAGAACTTGTATTTGATAATTAGAAATAATATTATTGTGTATTCTTTTGTTCAATATATTTTGGGTTTCAAATAAATGAGAGAATAAGATGACAATATATTGTGTTGCTTAGATACATTTTTTCCCTTCCTTTCATTACACCTTATTGTGCTATTCGCAGTGCAAAATACAAGCACCCTCTGCAAAAACTGCTGAACATGTTGACACGCGTCGCTACATTGCATACATCTGAACTGACACATGCGCTGTCAGCATGGAAGTGGTGGCACCCAGGGGGACGGTGGTCAGCAGTGGCAGCAATCGCGGACCGATGCACCTGCATGTGGCTGGCGTACGGTCGAGTACGGTGCACCTTTGTCATTCATTATCGTACTGGACTGCATTGGACCATCGCTGGTGCGCGCTTGCCGCGCTGCACTAGGCGAGCGCGCCTCATGCGGGCGCTGACGACATCCCTCCCCCCCATCTCGCTGTCCCTCCTCACCCTTCCTTTCCACGTTTCACACAATTTTTCTCACCTCTATGATCGATACTATTTAATCGCGTTCTATCAGATCATTGTGCGGGTGTGTCCGCGGTCCTTCCTCTCCCCTTCGCCCCTGGCCCTCATCTCACTCCCCCATCTCGCTGTCCCTCCTCACCCTTCCTTTCCACGTTTCACACAATTTTTCTCACCTCTATGATCGATACTATTTAATCGCCTTCTATCAGATCATTGTGCGGGTGTGTCCGCGGTCCTTCCCCTCCCCGCCCCGGCCCCTCATCTCACTCCCCTCGCGCGCGCGGGCCTTCCCTCCTCTCCACCCGTGCGCGCCTCATGCGGGTGGTGACGTAGTCCCACCACCTCGAGGCCCCCATTTCCAAAACATGTGTCTCCGTGCCCTTATTGTTCTAACACACAATGACATTTTCCATTCGGCTGCTTGAAAGTACTAACTTAACCGACCCAGTCATTGCGCGCTGCGTCTCGTTCGGGATTAAAGGGATAACACCTTTCATTGCGAATACTTTAATTGAAGAGCGCACGCGGCGAGAACCGTAATCTGACGGCGACCCACCGTCATTAAGCAGAGATTGTCGGCTGTGTTGTATCCCTTTCACGGCCGCAACTGCTATTATACTGAGGTAGGATCAATGTCACTGTTCATAAGATGTCCGAAATGTCTGCAAGTTTCGTTATCATGGGACTTAAACAGCGGAAGGATTTGCAATAAGTGAAGTAAGAATGATCCTCACACACTCTCCGGTAGATTGCGTAATGACAATTAGAAATAATGGAACAAAAGGAGACAACTTCTGATCGACTTTTATTTTAACTCAGATGTAAAGTCACTGAACCGCGCTACGCCTAAGCGTGCAAACACATAAACTAAGGCAGCAGCTGTCGGCTACCCGCGGTACCAACGACATGAGTTACTCCGGATAGAGTGAGATAATTTTAATTCGTCACTAAAGCGGATTTGCTAGCAGCGTTCCCGTACTGAGTGTTCTGCCCTGATGTTTTCTCCCGATGGCGGCACCGCTCGCCCCGCCCGCCCCGCAGCCCCGCAGCCCCGCGCGCCCTGACCCGACCCGCACACATCACACGCCGGACCGACCTTTTCCGCCGCGCTGCTGTCTGTGCGGCGCGCAGCAGGGGATGCAACGCCCCGATAGTAATGAATGAGCGCGGGTCATCGATCAGGTCACGTGACTCTTCCTACACCGCCAAACGGACGAGCTAGTGAGTGACAATCCTCATGCTCAACCTCAAAGGCAGACTACATCAGTCGATTATTCCGATACTCTGTTTATTCTGATATTCTGTTTCAATATGATTGAGATTGTTGGATAATTTAGACATCGAAAACAAATTTTTGCGCGCTATTATGATTAAGAGGTTGAAATCTTTTGTGACAATTTAGAGGAAATAACATGACGGGGAGTAGAGTGCAGTGCCTTGTGAAATCCCAAACTATAGTATACCCTATGACGCCAAACATCAAACCTACGCCAAGCTGACGAGTGTGAGAAAGACACGACGGGATGACTCTGTCCGTCAATTGGCGGCAATGACTATGCTGGACCGTGTCATCCCAACAAATCTCGATCAACAAAACCCACGCTGCAGCCCGCTCTCTCTCTCTCTCTCTCTCTCTCTCTCTCTCTCTCTCTCTCTCTCTCTCTCTGACTTTATAGAAACATTCATACAGACCGCGGAACGGCTTTGTCGTGGAAAAGAAGGCATAGCTTTCTTTTTATGCTGCAAGGAGACAACTATTTGAAACTGAACCATTCAAAATTTATACACCCTCTTGAGCCTAATTTTTGTTTTCCATCGGCGGCCTATATTCTGACTGAGCGTAAGATTAAACCTCGAAAATCCTGTGAGTGTGTGTGGTTACGCAACTCGCGAATGTGTACAATTTGTTGCCGAAAGGTGCGCACCACGGACGCTTCTTGGGTTACCTCCAGAACAGAGAGGTGTTGTCCGATTGTGGTTACGGTAGTCGGACTGGCGCGGAGGGGACCTTTGGGCTCTGGTGCTGCGGTCGCGTGTAGGCTCCGTGCCCAGGCCATGCCCAGGCCATGCCCAGGCTAGGGTCAAGCGCCCAGCCCGTCCCAGAAGAAAGAGTAAGGGCTATCTCAGTGCGAGTTGTACACTGCAAACGCAGCGTGCAAAAGCTAGTAAGAAAATGTCCATTGATATTGTGCAAAGAGTCTCAACGAGCGAAGCGGATCGATGAGGATTTTCAAGAGAAGGTGGGCTTTACGGCTTATCATAAAGACTTACCGCCTGCCAGCAGGAGAACAACGGAGCCCCTCATTGTGTCATCCAGTCCGCTGCCGCAGCTGCAACAGAAACACATCGCTGTTATTGTGCCCCCTTAATTTTTTCCTTCTCGTACAAAGCTGCAACAAAACACACAAACACACTTGTTACATATAACCTCACCACAGCGTAGGTTTACTACTGTGAGCAACGAGAAAAGTAGAGCACGTGGATACGCGGACTGCATTCTTCCATTTTGTTCTCAGAGTGCGTCTTCTAGTTAAAGACACTCGTCTAAAAGTTAATGGCGGCCTACATGCTTTATGAGGGCTTCGCTAATAGAGTGGGTACTTTTGCTCGACACTTGTGTGGGCGTGCAATGGGTGAAATGTCAACTACCTAACGGCAAGTTTTAAGATTGTTTTTGTCTTTTTTTCTTTTCTCGTCTCACGGCTTCTATCGAATTACACACGCGCAATGTAAAGAGAGACTTTATCAAACAAAACAAATCTTTGGCGTAAACGCCAGCCAAAGAGCCAGTTTTGAGGTACATAAATCCACGTGCTGTAGCTGCATTTGCTCCACACGAGTCCTCTCCTTTCCCCCGCGCTTGGAACGCTCAATCGTGCTTGCCGAGTGTGTCGGTGTGTCAATAGCGGAGACATGACTGACCTATCTCAACACTCTGTGGAGTGAGTGTTCCCAGAAGCTCACTCAGACCCGGCAGGCACGCCGCGGATACATCTAAAAATAAAATAAATAAATAATAAAAAAAACACGTTGCTCTACCAAGAGCAAATATCTTTCCAAGAGCATAAAATTTAAATGAAGTTAGATTGCAAAAGGATGAATTGAGTTTCCAATTATTAGTATTAAACGAGGGAATTACATTTCTGCGTGATAACTTTGTATAAAATTGGCTTGCATTTTTTTTTCCAGGTGGGAGGAAGGTAGAAGAACAGGTTGAAGTAAGGTTGAACCAAGTGAAAGAAAATGTATAGAAAAGATGTCAATTGTTTCCACCAACGCTTCCTCGATGTTTGTAATAAGAAACTGAAATCTTGATCAATTTCAAGACTACATGCATACATGCATTTCTGTATATACATACACCTCGTCATGCACTTTATCAGTGATGGCACTTTATTTTTAAACAGTCGGCCGCGCTGATTGCTCCCACCCGACTAAGGCAACGACAACCTCAGCACTCAAGATGTTTCGTCCCAGCAGTAGAGCGATTAGCGCTGCAGCAGCGCGCGCGTTTGTCGCGCCATTTCTTTTTGGAGCAGAGTGTCGTCAGCATGCACGGCGACGTGAGGGAGGGCACACGTCTGCCGCGCGACAGACGCGACGCCACTTCTAATGACTGCGGCTGCCTCGCAGGCCCCGCCCCGCCCCGCCCCGCCCCGCCCCCGCTGCAGAACGTGCCGCCTCAATATGCCTGCTGTACACAGGAGGCCCGGCCTGGCCCGGGCCCGGTGGCGCAGGGTCACATGGGTCAGGGAGGAACAAGGAGAGGAGAGGAGGGGGCGCCACGCCGCGCCGGGCTGCGCGACACGGGAAGTGCAGCATGCAGCAGCGCCGTACCCTTACAACAACAACGTGTCACTGCGAAACAATTATAAATTGTCCCCCCTTCCCTCTCTCCTGCGCTCTTTTTCCGCTCGAACCGAAACAGAAGTGCGGAACTGTTCACAACCGCCGCGCGCATGCAGTTCCAGCGGATGGTCGTTTTTTCGCGGCATTTTCCATGCTGCCTTAGGATTGCAGAAAATGGACTGTGTCCTGACACCGCAGTCTTATTGCTCGGGAAACATAAAAAGGACTTCTCAACTTCAACTGCGCCTGAGTATCCGAATAAGAAAAATTGAACAGTAAGAACAGGTAATATTTCAACATGATTAAAAGAAATTTTAACGCAAGAAAATGCGAAATGTTGATGTCATTTTACCAGAAATATGCGCAATTACAATTATCAAATATTTGAGGAGGCGGACAAAAGGATTATCGGAGTTGAGGATCCTTTTTCGGTACTTCCCCCAACACACTTTTGGAAAATTCTTTTTGGTGGTATTCCGGAAGCGTCCCGTTGGCCCCCTGTGCCCCCGACAGTGCAGCGTGGCGCGGGCCCCAGTAGTGCCACGTAATCCCCAGTAATGCGGGCGCAGCGCCGCAGCCTGTTATTAGATCAGCTGAGGATCCGCTCTTTAAGTCCGATTAGCTTCCGACCCGACTCCCAACGCTCGGCCCGGCCAGGCCCGGCTCAGACCTGATCCGCCGGCCCGCCCGGCCCCGCCCCGCCCCCCCCCCCTCCCCGCTCAGCCACCGCCCTCCCTGGCTCGGCACAACGGGACATGCTGTGGATTATTAAATCACACCACTCGGTGAGGCGCAGGCACTGCCGCGGCGCGGTCCCTTAACGTCCTGGAGGTAATTTATGAACGCACTCGCTCGCGCCTACCATCCGTCACCCCTCTTTTGCAGACGCAAAGCGCCGCGCCGCACGCCGGAAGGGCTGCCCTCTGCTGACGCCACGAGTTGAGGCGCCGCGCGGCCGCCGCTGTCGCTCCAAACATTTCGTATGTTGTTTCCTCAGAAAAAATTCGCAAGGAGGCTCTAACTGTATGCCTTCTAATTCACAGTGAGTAGGCGTCCAACGTCTGTTCCGATAAAAAGAAAATGAATTTCAGCCCATTTCTTGTAAAATTTCTAGTCAAAAAATCAAAAATAAATTTAAAAACAAAATAATAAAAACAGTAATGAAATATTATGGATTAAATGACACGAAGAACCTTTGAGAACCAAAAGCACTTCAATAACTGCACTTCGTTATTAATGAAGGACTTTACTTCCACATACCCTACGTTTGAAAAACAAGTGTCTTGAAGCGATTTAGAAGGTTGCACATCCTCTTCTTCATTTCACAAGCGGACGCCTCTCAGTTGCGAGACATGATTGCACAGATATTTGGTGAAAGTGTACCGCGATGAGCGACCCTGCGTCTGCAGCGGCGCGCGCCTCGCGCATCTTATCTGGGTGAGCGCATTCCGAGTGATTTAGAGCTGCGCGCTGGAGTCCCCATCCCGGCCCGCGCCGGCCCGCGCCAGCCCCAGTCCGTCTCCAGCCTGATGGCTTTGGTTACGTCCCGTCGGGGCTGCGTGCGCCGCCAGCTCATGGCTCGCCCTCTCGGACGCAGCCCGTCCCGGTCCTCTGCGTGCGGAGGGCCGCCAACCTGACGAGCCTGTTCTGCTTGCGGGTTGCCAGCCGTGGCATATGCAGGTCGGGTAGTAATGGTACTCCACCTCAGATTTTGATTTTAGTCACCTTATCTTTTAATGGTTGTAAACTCGAATAATGCTTCGTTCTACACATTATTGAGCGCGGCATGGCCGCTGTGTGGTCTGCGGTCATTCTCGTTAGTGTAGGGAGGAGGGAGGATGGGGCAACTGTCATATATACGTGTGCCAGAAGTACATGTTTTTTCTTGGTAGTCACCCTCAATCCGGTAATGCACTTCTTTGTTACACCTCGCTGCGGCACTGCGGTATCGGCGCCCCGCCGTGCTCAAGCACGCCCCGACGCGACGCCCCGCCCGCCGCATTGCGGTGCGGTAATTTCAGTTTCCGATCCCCATTTGTCGCCCCCATCCACACGGCGAGGAACGCCCGGGCTGTCGCTTAATCCGCAACAGTACCGCGCCGCAACCGCAATAGCACAGTGTTTTTTTCTTGGAGGGGAGGGGGGGGGAGGCTGCCAGCTATGACAATACATTTTACCCAATGTTTACGTAATAAAACCAAAACCATATAAGTTTCCCAAACTTTGTAGACATTTATTTACACATTCAACAGTATGCAAAAAGAAATACCATGACATTTTTGCCTTGCATATTAACGAGCACATAAAATTTGCAGCAGTTCAAGTTTATTCAAACTAATCCGAGATATAGCTTTTAGAAAAAAAGTATTCGTAGAAAGTTAGTTTTCATTTATTATATTGACTCAAGACATTTCGATTCCAGCAAAGAACTTTCATGAAACTACATTGAAAAAAAGGACCTAAAATTACTATAAATGAAAACATTTTAGCATTCAGATTTCGGTGATATTCTTTCCCCTTCGATTTTGGTTTACTAAAAATAAAAGGCCGTGAGAATGGCACGCGTTTTTCCGAGGCGCTTGCGCTCCTCCGCTTCGATCACAGTGTAGGGCTGGTACCCTTTTACACGTGTGCGTCGCGCGGGATATTCAAATGAGCTCGCTTCCCCCTCCCCCACATGGGTGTTGACGGGGGGCGCCCCGGACCCGGCGGCATTCCCACGGCTCGTGGCGTGGCGGGGCGTGGCGGGCGGCAGGGAGGGGGGCCTGGTGGGGACGGGCGCTGAGCGGAGCTGAGCGGAAGGTTCCTGCTCGCCCTTCCGACCCTCAGGCTGTCGAGGGGAGGGGGCCCTTAGGGAGCGGGGGCGTTGCGTGACCACTACAAGTCGAGGGAGAGGGGTGGAGAAAGGTAGTGGAGAGAGAGAGAGAGAGAGAGAGAGAGAGAGAGAGAGAGAGAGAGAGAGAGAGAGAGAGAGAGAGAGAGAGAGAGAGAGAGAGGGCCTCCTCACCGCGCGGGTCAGGGCGCTGCAGGACCCTCTCCTCCCCGCGCCCCAAAGGCGTAAATCACGACAGATTTACACCACAGTCTAACCGACGCCGCCGCAGCCGTGATTGACCCAATCACGTGCCACTCAGAATATGAAGCACGATAAGAACTGTTCTATTCGCGTCTGGTCAACGTGAAGCGGTCGCTTCTGACAGCATCTGCCGATGAAGCTTTTGCAACAGCTTTTAAATCTCCTTTCATTGTCTTCTATGCGGTGGTCGATAAGTAACGTTGAGGGTATACACACACTTTGCCGCTTACTTAGTTAGAATTATTTTGAACCGTATTTTTGTGTGAAGTCGTGACTAGGTGCACGCCATGAGCGGCCTGCGGGTGGTCGGCCACTGGTCGGGTCGGGCGGTTCGGCTACCTACCCTGCAGGTCGCCTTGGCCCGGCTCGGCCCGGGTTGCAGCAGCGCGCCTTGCGTGCTCGGCTGCAAATACGACCGACAGCCACGTGTCTGCTCGCGGCCCACTGACCATCGATCACAAATCTGCAAAACTACGACCTGCAGGCGGTGTCTTTCGTAACGATTGGAATTAAAGGGTATTTAAAGAAGACATGTAGAGTTGTGCACTGCTAACACTGAAAACAGTTTGTTTCATTAATCTTAAAGACCCTTGGCAGTTCTCCTACAATTTTTCCAACTTACCTCCTGGGACCGCGTGGAATTGTGTCGTACCCGGCGCGGTCACCTGCAAGCGTGAAAAGCAAACATTAGAGATCACGCAAGAGAAAGTTGTTGGTTGTGGTTATCGATCGGAAATCAAATTCACACTCGACAATTCCAGCAACGTTTATGTTGTTCTTGACAACATAGAAAAGTGTACCGGCACACTTGAGCGCAGTACCTAGAGCCTCGCCTCACACTGCAGTGAGCACGCCAAAGCATTTTACTTGGCAGGACTCCAAAAAGATATCAAAGAAAGAACGGCATTTTTCCAGCTCTTTCATATTTCGTGGGCCACGGAGGTCACCCGGAGCGCGCGCCTGGCTGGACCATGGCGCCTCGACGCCGCAGCCACTGGAGGATGAAGGCTGCCCGAGGCAGCCTGTCCCGCTCACACACAATTTGACACAATCCTGGCGGGCGGCGTGTGAAAACAGCGAGAATGAGATAGCGTGTCATATGGGAAGGCAGATATGTGCCTGCGCCTGCTCATTAAGTACCGTTCAAAAAAAAAAAAAAAATTGAGAAATTATGAGTATTTTATTTCTTTTCAAAGTCTTGGTCGGTGCGCTGAGATGGAAGATGTTTTACGCACGGTCGTGTTCTCAACCGCCACCACCTGAACCCTCGCCAAATGGTGAAGGGAAGTGGTATACGAGTGCTGTCAACTCCACTCCACACTCTGTGCTCCTTTCTCTCTTTCTCTCTCTCTCTTTGCCAGCTCGCCGCTGCGCGTCATCTGTTTGAAGGAGCATTGTTCAGCGGCACTGCAGCCGTTTCGTAAATCCTCGTTGATGCTATCTGTTGCTTTTTCTCAGGGCTGCCGGACGCGCGGTGGACTTCCCTTCCTCTCTTTCTCCCTCTCTCTTCCCCCTCCCCTTTGCCCGAAACATCGTTAAGATGACCACATTGCCCATGGTTTGCGATAGTTTAATAGTGATTAGAACAGCAGGTCAGACTAATTCATGGGGGGGGGGGGGCAATAATTTATCTAAAACCTACTTCCACCACTGATAAATAGTCGATCCCAGATGATTAAAACTGTATTACGCTCCGACACAATGCATTGCGATGCAGTGGGTTCTCCTCGCACCCCGCTGCTGAGATTTCAGGGCAGCGCCGAGGCACGCCAGGACGGCAGCACGGTAGCAAAATGGGAGAGTCACCAGTTATCTGCGAATAATTGGCTCGTGGTGTCGCTATGGGCAGCGCAGCAATGGGCGGGGAGCATCCCTTTGTGTTGTCTTCCCACATGTCGATATACTGCTATACAGTATCGTTTCCACGAAGCGCGCCTCTCCGCACGATCATGTAATTGGTCCGTAACAATGCTCAGCTACAAAACGCTTGTACCTGCCTGCTTCGCAGCTGCTGCCAAGGGCTCCGACCAGGTGAGTACAAAGTCCACGACAAGATATCCATCACTTATATTGATCACAGTTCAGCTTCCCGTTTCAAGCTACCCCATCTATATTTTTCCCCCTTTAAAAATGTCGTTCAGCGCCGCACAATAACTGACTCGAACCATTTTACCTACATCATGGTGACACTTGAAGATTTGTAAATTTCATAAACTTGCGACCATGTTGCTCCTTTGCCTCATGCGACGCAATTAAACGGCTCGACTATGCGATGCGCTATCGCAGCAAATACCGCGCTAAATGAGTTGGACGCGACCAGCGTGGTCCGTCGCCGCGTCCTTCCTTACCGTGAGGCAACAAGGCATCATCGCGTCCGTGACGTCACGGGGCGTTCTCGTGGGACAGACCCCGCCGCCGGCACAAAGGAGCGCCGTGGGGCCAGGCCCAGCGGCCCCGCCCGCCCCGCCCGCCCCGCCCCCAGCCCTCACACGGGCGACCCCGCCCCGCCTCACCCCTGCGGAAGTCCGTCCGGGGCATAAACAGTGCCAAATGGGCAATGGACACCGGTTAGAAACGAACATAAGCGTCTTCTTTTCTACCCCCCCCCCTTTTGTACATATTTCAAGTTTCGTCTATTGAAGCGGAGAAGAGTGGCTCGGATGCGCGGCAAAAGGCACGAGCGCTTGAATCAAATCGCCCTCAAAAGTCGATAAAATTAGACATCTCATCCGAGGAAAAAACCTTGGATGGATTAGGTACATTTAAAATTTTCACTCTTCCTCCTGCGTGTTCTACCCTTACACGGTGTCGTGCACCATAACTTGACGCGTAGCTCTGAGCAGCTGAGGCGGTGCGACGCGGTGGTGGAGCCTGCGCGGCCGCACGGGGCACGCGGGGCTGGACCGGTTAGGACGAGAAGGGGACGGGGGGGGGGGGGGGGGGGGGGGAGGGGTACTTTCTTCCACGGTCACTACGCGGCTCCCGCGGCAGCGAATTATGTCGCTCGCACGGGCTCAACAGTAGCACAGCGATGCACTGCGAGCTACATAGGAAGCGCCAGCGCGGCGGCCTGCGCTCCTGTTCACAGTCCGAGCCGTCCGCCCCCGCCCCGTCCGGCAGAGTTTTCATTCGATCGGGTAGTTGGACCCGGACGCCTCAAAAGATGACAGGTAAGAGCTATAGATAGAGCTATAGCCTGGCTCGGGCATCTCACTCTCTCTTGCAGTTTTCGGGCGCGTCCGGGTCTTTTTACCCGCCCGAATGAAAATTCTGTCGCCCAGTGCGGCTTCACTTTTAATCACGCTTCTTTAGAGACCAGCAGATTAGATATTTTGATCACTACAGTACAGGTCGCAAAGGTGAGGCCGGGTTCACACAATAGCGAAGCAGCAGGGTTCACACAAAATGGAGCGTGCTTTGGTCTTTGCAGTGTTGCGCTACGGCACCTGCTGCTCCAGCTGCGCTAGGCAGGCGCGAGTCGTTCAGAGCCTCGCGTGCAGCGTTCTAGGGGAAAAAGGCAGGGCTAAAATATTATTTTCGCATCACGACAAAGTGATGTTGGACGAAAATATATAGTATAAAAATACGGAACTACCTCACAACAAAATAAATATTTCTTATTTTTTTTAAAAAAAGGAAATAAAGTATCAGTGCGAATTCTCAATTTTAATGATCTTTAACACCTAAATCCACATTGCGCTCCTCTCGTCGACCTACATTGAAATTCGCGCCTTCAAACCTGACGTCATAATTATTTTAATCGCCATTACGAGACTTACAAGTCTGCGACTACTAGCACGAGGTTCCCACGCTGACCGCCAGAGAGAGAGAGAGAGAGAGAGAGAGAGAGAGAGGGGGGGGGAGCGAGGGAGAAAGAGAGAGAGAGAGAGAGAGAGAGAGAGAGAGAGAGGGGGGGAGCGAGGGAGAAAGAGAGAGAGAGAGAGGGGGGAGCGAGGGAGAAAGAGAGAGAGAGAGAGGGGGGGGGGAGGGAGGGAGAAAGAGAGAGAGTGGGGGGAGGGAGGGGGGGAGAGAGAGAGAGAGAGAGAGAGAGAGAGAGAGAGAGAAGGAGAGCTGTCTTCCTCGCGTTACCCGTGCACATATTCTCAGTCCAGTGGGACTCACGCCTCTGTTTTTCCCTTGCACCCTCCCTCGCTCTCTCACACGCTGTGCGCATGCTCTCTCTCGTAATCGTCTTTCATAATATAATATTTTAAGTGTTTTCTCAGTCTTTTTTTCCTCCCTTCCCCCTGGTGCGTGCCGCTCGGCCCGCTCATGCGACCTTGGCACACAGGGCACTACCGCGTGCACGCGGGTCATTAACAAGGAGTACAGCACGACCAGCTTGGGGCTGAGCAGGCTGAGCTGGGCTGGACCCGCTACTGACAGCGGGAGGCGAGTGACCTTATTGGCTAGGGTTTAGTCTGATCTGACCACAGCTGACAGCAGGGCCTTAAAAGGTGCTGAGTCGAAGCATTCGATTGTAATGGGAGAATGGCCAGTACTGAACATTACACGCCGACAAAACGTGTTCTTGACCCAAGAAATGTGCTTATTGTGTTCCTCAAAACCACACGCATTCAGGGCTGTGAAATTATTTGATTCGTGATTAAGGTGGGATTGTGCTTACCGTACCTTAACCGTCAAGAGCAGTCTTTGTTATGATCTGGAAACTCTGCAGAATAATTACGTCGATTATAGCAGCCGACATCTGCGTGTTCTCGTGTCACCGTGCGTTGAAGTCTCCGACAGTGTCCCGATCGGGGGAAGGGAGGGACAGCTCTGAATTATAGTGTGCAAACGTCGTGAATTTTAATTTATTTTATTTTTTTTACAATATCCACTTTGTTGTTTTTCGATTTTTTAAGGGGATAAATTTTTCTTAATTTGCCTAATTTTTTCAGAAATTTTCTTCACTTCTGTGAATTTTTTTTGGATTACGAGGAGTACAAAAATTTCAGAGTTTTTTTTTCCCCTCGGTCTCGTTCACGCGAGCTTTCTGCTCCAGTGCGAAATGAATCGTGATGTTGAGTATCGCTATCGCTCACCAGGCCGAAGCAGGGAAGGGTACGCGGAGGAGGGGATGGAGGCTGAGCCCACCGTGACCCACAAGCACGTCGGTCATCAGCGAGCGTCAGCGAGAGGGAAAATGTGTGATTGAGTTTTAAAATACACGCTATCGAACGCTCTCATCCTTTTTTGGCATAAGCTACTGATCCCACCTCCTACAAAGCAAAACGGGAAGAGGAGAAACAGAAAAAAAGGTACAGAAAAGAGATCGAGTTGATGTTCCGCCTGGCAGTCAGTCGCAGAGCCACGGCGATGCGGTGACGCAGGGACGCGGTGACACCGAGGGTGACACGGTGACACTCGTGTCACCAGCTGCTGACACTGACGGACACCGCCACCTCATCTCCCGCCTGCTTTTACACCCTGATAAGGTGTTTCCGTTCAGTCGTGCCGGAAGTCGCCCGCCGCGGTCAGTTCCTCGGCTCTTCCGGTCTCGTGGTGCGGTACCCGCCTCGGCTCTCGAGCCCCGTGAACATCGGAGAATCGCCAGGCCAGGCGTCCGACCCGCCTCGGCTGGACCGGACAAGTCCCGCCACCCCCGCCCCGCCCCGCCCCGCCCCGCCCCGCCCCGCCCCGCCCCGCCCCGCCCCGCCCCGCCCCGCCCCGCCCCGCCCCGCCCCGCCCCGCCGCGCCGCGCCGGGCAGGGCGAGTCGAGCGGCGCAGCGGAGCGGTCTTACAGCGAGATAGACTGGATTAGCGCGGCTACCGTTTGAAAAGTGACCAATGGCGTGCTGATTTAAAGCCTGCTTCGCAAAGTCACCACCCGTAAGTGTTGGTCTCTTCCAACAGCGAGGTATGATCCTATTCATTCAGGTTTTTTTTTCTTTTAAAATATCTCGCTTTGTGGAAAGGATACACAGGAAAAGACTTTCAAATTATCTACGTCCTACCCGTATTCTTTTATGCCTCTGGTCTCTGATTTTGGGGAAAGACAGGTGTGTTCACCGCGGGGAGAATGCATACGCAAGAAAACGTTCGCACACATACATACGCACGCGCACACATACACATATTCGCTTACTTTTTGAGAACCCAGAAGCACGGCCCTGTGCATTTCCATATAATAAGGTGCTGGGACCGGCTGCGTCCGTCCTTGTTACGTTGAAAGGACACCCTCCTCTGTCATTTGCGTTCCTACCGGGCAAAAATGATGGATAAAGATAGGGAGAAAGTGACTAAAACTGCTGAGATTGAGTTCAGACTGGGAGGGGGTAGGAGGACAAGGAAAAAGGGGGCGGGGGGAGACAGATATAGATAGTCCAACTGGGAGAGACGGTTTAAAAGTCAAACTAAAGCTCTAATCAAAATTTCCGCAAGCGATTTGAGCGTTTTCTTTAATGGGACAGTTCTCTTCGACATTGTTCAGCAGTGTTTCAATTATCAAACTTACCCACTGCCCGCTACACTCTGATATTCAGAAAATCTTTCACGCCAATTATCAAATTTTTAGGCACGTTTATATCATGAATCCTAGAACTTAATGACACATTTTTGCTTCCGAATGAAAACTTCGGTTTATCACTTCGTACCAGAGTTTTGAAGAGAAATTTGCGTATCCACCCAATAGTTCAACACATGAGAGGAACAACCGCTTACCTCCGCTGGCTGAAAACAAAATCGCTTACTTCGGCAACCCACAAACAAAACCGCTCATCTCTGGGATACGACAATAAAACCGCTTAACAGACATTTCCACACATTTTGAGATATATGAAACAAAATAATCACTGAAAGATTCTCTTTCGAGTGGTACCCATATCTCAAAATGTGTCCAAAAGTGATTTATGCGGATTGATTTTCGTGTCCCAGACGTGAGCTCTGTTTTGTGTCGTGTTATAGGAACAAAAATAATTGTCCGAAAGTAATCAGCCCTATGGTAGAGAGAGAGAGAGAGAGAGAGAGAGAGAGAGAGAGAGAGAGAGAGAGAGAGAGAGAGAGAGAGAGAGAGAGAGAGAGAGAGAGAGAGAGAGAGAGTGGCCATAGTGTGAGGTCCTCGTGGGGCGCACGACCCTGACCACGCCCAGCTCCTCACGACGATACCGTATGACAACAGTGATAAAGGCATTGTCGGCCTGGTGTCGCCTCAAGGCTGGCATCATCGGCTGACAGAGCCATCACGGACCGCACCGGCACCGGGCAGCGCTGGCCCGCCCCGCCCCGCCCCGCCGGGCCGCATGCTGCGCTGTTGCGCCATGTCCGAGACACTGAGGGGCTGGATTTGCTAACGTGCCTGTTTCCTGTCCCGCAGGCAGCCCATGGGTGTGAGTGAGTGCCCCCTGCCCCTCACGTACGGTGTCCAGCCAGCATGAGGGACATTTTTGTGCATTTCTATATGTAGACGGGCACGCGTTGTAGATCATTGAGAGACGGATGAATTAAAGTAAACTAAAAACGCAGGAGAAGGGGGATACAAAACAGCGCCACAAACAATCTTTTTATGAGAAACAATATTATCATGAAGACAATAAGAAACGTGTTTCTATTTCTACTGCTGAGCACAGCTATTTTCATTTTCAAAAGGCTTGCTCATATTCAGCTGAGCACGATATTTCTGTTCCTCAGTGGCGTCGGGAGTCCTCCGCGGCGGGGGGTGGGGGGTGGGTGGGGTGGGGGGGTGGATTGGGCTTCAAACCCACATGAACCTATCTTACCCTCACCCACACGGGGGGGGGGGGTAACAGTTGCATACTGCTTATTTGGGGAAAAAGTATTTTAATTAGTGCTATCCAAATGTTCTCCTTTCACGGGTGCGATTGACAAATTCTTTAGTTACATCACTTTATTTTGATTTCAAATGTTGAATCCATATGGATGAAAAGAAGAAGGAGATGTGTGATTCGCTATTGGCTCATGGTACTTCTAAGATAGTTTTTGAGGCAGCGAAGAGCGCTCAGGCGGGGCGGTGATCGCAATCAGCAGCATAACACTCTACGTACCTCACCGAGCATTTCCCTACTTACAGGAGACAATTCTTTAAAAATATCCGAATACTCGATCAAAGTCTTGACGCTGCTCGGTACGATTGTCCTGCTGATACGGAAGGCACAGCCGTCTGACAGACTGTGGCAGACGCTGCGATGAGCTACGATGCGACCGGCTGGGCGGGACCACGTTGGGCCGCGAGAGTCGTAGTCGTACGTCGTAGGCAAGCCTAAGCCACGGCCAAAACGACCCGAAACGCAAGTCCTACGGCCGAAAAACCGCGGGGAGGGGGGCGCAGAGCCCCACCTAAACCCTACTTCCGAAGCCACTGCTGTTCCTGACATGTATCAGACAAACTGTCGCTTGTCACGTTAAGGGGAGGGAAAAGAAAGCTCTTCCACAGTTAAAGAGAGCGAAGCTAAAGAGCAAGGCTCCACTAAACCGCGTGTCGCAGTAAATGCTTTGCAAGGACTGCTGCTGTGTGCTCCCCTCGAGACTATTAACGAGTTAATGACGCGGCTGACACGAGCCAGCCGTTGGCAAAGTGACTGCACCTTGCGCAAGTCAGATATGCGATCTTTGCCGATTTTTGGCTGTCAGAAATAACTAGATTTTGTACTTCATCGCTTAACAAGCAGTCATTCCAATAAAAAGCAAAACAAAAAAAGACAAAAAAAAAGCAACATACAAAAAATGTGTTTGCCGGCATAATACAATCGACAGAAAAATATAATTTTTTGGAAAATGTCAGTTAGTTGCAAATTAGGCCTACATATAATTACAAACAACACTAAAATCTAAACGTGAAAATATTATAGCATGTTTATTTCTCAACTTGTGTGAAAAGTTGTCATAAGCACACATCAAATACAATGTTGCTGATTCTCACAACAGTGATTTGTGTCCATTAATTATACCCTTAAAAGTTTTGCTAATGAACTGAAAATGTTCCGTACATTGTTGGATTGGGGGCCAGAAAAGTAAACGGTGGCAATGTTTATTTATTGTTTTCTTTTAAATGTCAAAACCCTAAAATTGATTTTAAGATCTTTAGCTTCAGCATGGAACATCCTGCTTTAGTGCCCACTCAATCCCCTCGACTAACAACGCTTTACAGCACGATCAGCGCGCAAAATGAACGGTCACAACGCAGCCAAACAACAGCACACTTACCGGTCCGCTCGGTATAGGATCCCAAACAAGAGTAAAGTCTTGACAAGCACTAACACACACACACGAGCACTCACTCACACTCACAGACACACACACACTTGCACACGAGCGCGCGGGTGCTCGGTCCACGCCGGGTACGTCGGTTAATCCAGGGGGCCTAAAGTCTGCCGGGGCGCCTGCTCCTCCGGCGCGGTGCGCTGCACTACTGATGCACGGCCCTGCCGGCGCGGAGCCCCGCGGCCCGGCCCTGCCCGCGCGGCGCGCTCCCCCACCCCTCCAGGCCGGCGCCAGCCGGCGCCTCCTACCATCTCCCCGTCCTGGTCGCTCACTCTTATTGGACGCGTGGGGTATTAAAGTTCTTATTTATCAAATAATTGTTGTCGATTGCATCAACAACTATCGTAACCGAGGGGTACCTTACGCTTTAAATGGGTGTACACTGGTTGGAGGATTGTATTGTGATTGGAAGAAAAATTTAAACAAACTCTAAAGAAAGCTAAACATTTTTGGCACCAATTCGATATTTTGCAGTTTTAAAATGATTAAAATAGATTTTCGTCGAAAAATTGTATGACTGGAAAGTGATTGGACAATGATTGGAACGCAGGGTGTACACTGATTGGAGGAGAGGCACTCCTCGATCGTACCTGTAAAGGAGAAACCCATCAATATTAGATGACGATTTCGAGTTGGCAAGCAGAAATACAATATAGGTTTCCGCTTATCATTTTGCCTATTCGGTATTCAGCACATTACATTCGTCCTTGCTTGCAAAAAATCGATTAGTTTCGCTGGACTTCGATGCAAGAATCGCTGGAATATGTGGATCATAAGCAACACATAATTTGCGCCCAAAATTCCACTGATCATCCTTTGAAGAACGAGATGGATAAATTTCCTGATTGCGTCTGATAGTGCATGACAACAAGTCGTATACGACATAGGGATGCACGGTACATGCTACACGGTGCTCGCCTTTTCCTGCTCCGTGCCTTATTCCCCCTTCCCTTCCCCCCTCGCCCGTCTTTCTCTGAGATTGCTGCTCGGCGATACGTCGCATAAATCAGCTGATGAGCTTTCATTTGACGTAACGCCATTAGGTGCGTCCCTATATGCAGGGCGGCGCCGCCCAGACATCGGCCGACTTGCAAACGCGTCTCTGACGGTATTGGCCGCAGTGCGTTACCTGGCTGTTACACAAGCTCGTCACTTGTATCTCGCCGCGCAGTTCCTCGGGCCTCGAACACTTTCTGGAAGGTGTTGAAGAAGCTGTGGTCACTACAGCCGGACTCTTGCACTTGCTTGAAAAATTGAAGAACCCTTTTAGGGCGTAAGTCGGCGTTATCTTTCTGCAATCACACACGGACTTCTTCCTGATCACACTCTGAGGATCTGAGAGGTCGTAATTCTGAAGACGGCAAGAAGTCATAACAATAATGTGCAAGTGTTGCGTGCACTGCGGACAGAGGGGGACAAGAGGGAGAAGATGAACCGATAAAAGAAAAGTGAAAGCACAATGGTGGTCTCAAAACTTAAACCAGCATGGGATTCTCCAACTGAACACACGGTTAACATCTATGAATATTTTAAGTCTCCGGATCGGTTTTAGTTGTCGAAAGTTCTTTATACACTCAAGAATACTGAAATTTAATTTCTGTAAATGTAAATATTTATTCACCCTGAAGAAGACAATGAATGACATCGCGGAGCAAATTATAATCCGTCCCAGATTCAACTTTTGTATGATATGGCGCGAGGTCACCAATCACATTATGTCTGCAATGTGATTAAGGTCCCGTGCAATACGGACTCCCCACACCGACGGGTCGGGACCGTCCGTATTGCCGAAAGATGGCGACATTTTATTCAGAGCAGCAGTCTCACGCAAATTATTACAACGGACCGTCGCTAGTCGATCGGGCGCAGCGCGCCAGCATCGAGCCGGCAGGGCAGCGCCACCAGCTTAATACAGGCGAAAGCAACAAAGGAGAGTCTGAGTCTGGAAGGAGCAATTGTTTTGGGTGTATGTGAAGAATTCTCTTTCAAGTAAAAGAAAGCTTATCATTTCGTTGAAAAAAAAAATCATCTATATTTTTCCCGTGTATTCGTCGCGCAAATTGAGCCCGACAGCGTACTACGTGCAGGAAACCCCAGTTGCCACCGCCGACGAAGGAAGCAGCGATACTCATTCAAAGGACAATGAGGTTATCAGACACGGACTCCTGCCACCTCTTTATTTTAATGACAATAATGGGCAAAATTTAAATCCTGCTCTGATCATTTGTATTGTAGGATTAGAAATGAATTACAATAGCAATAGTTCAGACAATTTTCCAGCAGGTGTTAGTACAGCGCACATGCACATATACAGGGTGAGTCTATTCGTGTCTGCCAAAATTCTGGAGCGGATAGGGTGCTCTTAGACATATATTTTGATACAGGACACTTGGGGGCGGAAATCAAAATTACGACAGCTGGAGAGAAATGTAATTTCGCGAACCGAGCGCTGGCAAGTAGGCAATAACCCACTCTATACTCGAGGTGCATGTCCGCGTATTAGGCATTTGAAAAATGCGCCATTCTTGTTTGTGTAGCAAGTGTTTCTTTGAATGCGCGTAACAGTCTTGCGGGATTGCATACTCGCCAGGGCTTCAGGGGCCATGGCGCCTTACGGGCGAATGCGGTAGGCAGGGCTGTTACGCGCATTCAAAGAAACACTTGCTACACAAACAAGAATAGCGCATTTCT
The DNA here is from genome assembly GCA_029379305.1 of Frankliniella fusca. Classification (NCBI taxonomy): domain Eukaryota; kingdom Metazoa; phylum Arthropoda; class Insecta; order Thysanoptera; family Thripidae; genus Frankliniella; species Frankliniella fusca. The sequence goes on along the minus strand of JAHWGI010001430.1, from coordinate 2,640,984 downwards.
CAAATGCCGAATACGCGGACAAGCACCTCGAGTATGGAGTGGGTCGCTGCCCACTTGCCCGCGCTTGGTTAGCCAAATTAGATTATTTCTCTCTAGCGATCGTAATTTTGATTGCCGACCCCAAGTGTCCCATATCAAAATACATGTTTAAGAGCCCCCTATCCGCTCCAGAATTTTGGCAGACACAAATAGACTCACCCTGTGTGCAAGCTTCAGGAATAGTTGAAATTATCTTATGTATTCGTTCGTTTGTTTTATTTTTACATTTTATATTTACTTCTTAAGCATGTAGTCGCCATCCTTGCAGGAACGAGACAATCAAGCGGGCAGCGCCGCTCTGGACCTTGGCCCTGGCGCCCTCCGGCTTGCCTGGCGGATGTGCAGAGGACATACAGCGAGACCTTCCTGAGCACTGAGCAGCTCCTCAGCGGAAAAGTCAAACAAAGCTGATTTTTTTTATTGTATCATCATAAAGGCCCAGTTGGCTTATTCATCGTGCGCATATATTGGAGCGCAGAGCGCATGCTTTGGGACTAAAACAGCGAGGCGAGGAGTGTCTGAAGAGCAGCGCGTGAGGTCCCGCAGGTCCCGCCCTTCAGCACACTGCGCTGTTTGAGGCCAATACTTGCGCAAACGGTTCGTATTATGAGAAGCGGCAACTGTAACGCTCTGAAAACTGTTGAAAGTTGAGCAGAATGTCAACACGCCGACTGATGGTAGGCCTGCCTGGGTGCAATCGCTAGGCGCCAAGGCGCGATGCCCACGCAGCGCAGAGAAAGGCGTGGCTTGAAGCGACTTCTAGCTTAAAAAGAAGACAGGGAGCGCAATTTTCTATGATGTAAATTTACAGAATAGCCGCCTGGATTGGGATTTCAGAAGAAACTATGAACAGCTTTTTTCACACAAAAAAGGCAGTGAATCTGCAAGTTTCAGTAACTTTGTCTGGCTTACTAGAAGTATCATTCTTTTCAAGATCGATACTCGGAATTATATAAACTTATTAATTTTCATTCATCGATTTATTTTCAATTATTTTGTGCATTTAACTTGCGGTTAATAATTACGTTTCCCATCATATAATAAAAAGAGGGAAAAACAGAGACGCGATGCTCATGAGAGGAGGTTACAGTGTTTTGTGCTAGCCCCGAAGGCTATTGTGCCAACATTAGCAACAGGGTCGACGCAGCAAAAAAGAAAGAGTCAGATCTGTTTCCATCATGCTCAGGCTGCAGCTTCCTGGGTACAGAGGGCACCGCCAGGGCACCGCGCTGCTGCAGCGCGCATGTTAGCGATGCAAGCGGGGCGAAGTGCCTAGCCAAGCGCAGTCCACGAGAGAGCGATGGGGCAGAGAGAGAGAGAGAGAGAGAGAGAGAGAGAGAGAGAGAGAGAGAGAGAGAGAGAGGAGGGGGGGGGGACTGCCTGGGACAGGCGGTCAAGACAAAACTCAGATGAGGGACAACGGCCTTGTGCAATGACTGCAGCGAGCCGTCTGCGCCTAATGCGACACAGTGGTACAGTGGTCCATCTCCAGGTCGGCGGGTGCGCGCCGCTGCGAGTACGGGGAAAGGGGAGGGGGCGGGGCTGAGATGAGTTAAGTGGCGCCCCTCCAGCGCAGTGTCTGAAGGGAAGGAAGAACATCGCTGGGCCAATGAGTGAGACATATTTTTTTTTTCTCGAGGCAACTGATCCGCCGCGGAAGACTATCTATATAGAGGAAAAGTCGCATATCACTTTAACTTATTAGAGCAACATGGGTGACTGTTTTTCCTTAATACAAGGATATATAGATATTTATATCGGACTGGAAATTGCCACATCGGACTAGTACAGCAGCAGAGGCGACAAGTTAAACAACGTTAGCCCGAAAAAAAAGGGGTCATGTCATGATGGCCAAGCCCAGGTGGGAGTAGCAGCGTGTCATCCTTTTAGGTTCATCAATGTTGAAACTCATGACAATGGCCTCTGCCTGCAATCAGCACAAGTATAGGGCAGCGTATTGACCACGTGACCAGATCATGGCCATTTGAGGTGAGGCGCATGGATGGGGCCCGGCCGGCCGCCCGGCGCGACCCGTGGACCCAATGTCACAATGTCTAGACTTTGATTACGATTCAGTCTGTGCCTTTGTGCCCGCCGCCGCCCGCCGCCGCGGCCAGCAGGGCCCCTAACCATCACCCTCACGTATACCTATGGCCGTCATTAGCGTTGAGACATCACACCATATTCCAGAAAAGTTTGGTGACAAAACTTGGCAAAAATGACGAGTTGTGCGGCTCTTTGCACGCCAAACAGGAATTCTTTGCCCGAGGTTTCGTTTATACTGAAAGTTCCTCGTCTCGTCAGTCTTCGTTCGAAACAGGACCTGCTGTTCGTTCGCGCCGCCCTCTCCTCCCGTCCAACTCCAGCCAAGTTCATTAACTTGCAGGATGGGCTGTGCAAGCAGTATCGCTACCCCAGTAATTGCAGAGGAGACAGCTTTGCCCCGTTGGCGTTTTTTTTGTGTTCTGTTTTACCAAACTAATGCCACAGATTACACGCTTTAAGAGATGATGATCTAACGCCGACGCGTTGCACGCGCACGTGCCAACGTGCCACGCTCGTCAATACTGAAAGAGAGAGGCAGCAGAGAGACCGGGGCGGAGGGGAGGCTGCTTAAGGCAGCGTGCGAAAGAACTTGTTGTTTCTCTGTAAGCTCTCATCAAAGTACCGCGCGGGTGAAATAACACAAACGCCAATAGCAAGTGCATCATGGCCTGAATTCAGATACGTGTTCAGTGAAGCGGGTGCTCTGCGTAAGTGCCGCAGTTACACGTGTAGGACACACTGTGTCCGAAATGGGGTGTTATGTTTAAATTTCGACTGAATGACCCCAACTTTTTTTAAACTGTAGTACAACTTATCGCATATTTTCTACTGGAGGACTGATCTACACTTGAGGTTTTGCATGGCGATAGCACTCACACGGTTAAACGGAAAAGAGTAACAACACGAATTACATTGCGCATACTTCGAGTACGATACAATTTATTCTGCGTGCACTCTAAACTTTCTACAAATAAATTTTTCGTAGAATACAAAGAATTTTGTGCAACCGTAATATACAATAAATTTTCTTGTATAAAAAAAAAGTTTTTCTTTGTATTACAAAGATTTTTCTTGTATTACAAAGAAAATTTGGCTTTGTATTACGGTTGCAAAGAATTCTTTGTAATACAAGAATTTTTTTAAAAAAAGAAGTTAACAATTTATAAGTCGGCGCGCCCTCACGTCAGGAATCGGGTAGGCGCAGGCGCACTTGGCTCGAGCTGATCGTAAGGGCGCCGCGAGGGGTACTTCATAAAAAAAAGTCAGTGTAAGCCCTTAAACAAAATCACAAAAAATCAGGGGGGGGGGAATGAAATATCAAAAAAAAAATGAAGGAAACATTAGAAAAAAAACATTCCTATACATCAAAATGTATCGAAGCGGTCTCAGAATCCTTAAAATGAACCAACGAAAAGGTTTACGACAAATATATTCACATACGTTATTCTAGTGGGTGTAAATTGTGGTTCGATACTTGAGACTGCCAAAGTTTAGTTAAACAGTTAAACTAACGTCAGTCAAAGTAGGTTGTACAACGTTACAAATTCTAATTATGTAAAAAGTTTTCCCCATTTAGCAGACGTAATTTTTTTTTGAAAATTGTCCGTTTCGAGTAATTGCACTTAAAAAGACGGTTCCGGAGTGGTGCGGATCGATGAGGATGGATATAGTGGAAAAGTGGACCAATTTCGGTCGGATTTTACAGTGTACTAGCGAGTTAAGCCTGTTTTCAAGGACAACGGTTCGCAGCATTGACCTGGAGTCGAAAAGGCGGTTCCGGAGAGGTGCGGGTCGATATGGTCGAATAACGTTGAAAACTGGACCAATATTGGTCGGTTTTTATAGTGTACTTGTGGTTTAGGCCCTTTTCCGAGGGAAATGGTCTGCGTCATTGAACTGCACTTGAAAATCCGGTTCCGGGCGGATCGATGGGGTTAGAGAAACTTGAAAATCGCACCAATTTCCCCCTTTTTACAGTGTACCGGCCAGTTGGGCCCCTGGAACAAAAATGGTGTGCGCCATTATTCTGGCCGCGTCCAGACGATTCCTGAGAGGTGCGGGAAGATGGGGGCGTCTCCAAAACTAAAATTACGCCAATATCGTGATTTAGGCCCTTTCCGGAGGGGCGTAACTCAGCTCCCAGAGATATTTTGGGAAATCGCTGAAAACGTTGGGCGGCATCAATGAGCCACCGTCGAGACGGTTCTGGCGATGTGCGGGTCAGCTGGGTTAGACAAAATTAGAATTGGACCGTTTTCGCCTATTTATTACACTGTACCGGCCAGTTACGCCCTTAATCGCAAAAACGGTGGGTGGCTGAGCCGACCCAAAACGGTAGAAGATACAGCAAAACGGGCAAAATTTTGACCTAGAGAAACCTAACTCGTCGACATATCCCGTTACGAGCTCATGAAATTTTCCCGATAAATTTTTTTCCCATTACTGTAGAACTTTAATTATTTTTTTTTCAGTGCCTTAATGAGGGTTGGCAGGATTTGAAACAGGCCTTTCGGTGTCCAGGAGTGACCCTCAAAATACCCCCAAAAATTTCGACTCTCTACAGCAACTCCTTGGAGTGGAACAAACATACAGACAAACAAACAAACAAACAAACAGACACCAAAGCCCGCTCTCAAGCTTTTCCAAACCAGAAGGGAGCGCTAAAAAAATAGGCCAGATGATAACAAAATTCTAAGATACAAACGACTTGAATAGATTTTTCATGGAAAATCTAAAATTTGTCTGGTATATGTATACTTGCTAAATATGTAGACTAAAATGTCTAAAGCTGATTAATAGGCCTCAAATGCTAGACTGAAATAGGCAAGAGTATATAATATTTTGCTAAAAAAGGTTCTCTATATTACTCCTAGGATTTATAAAACATCTCAGTACAGCAGCATCAATAGTTTCAGTGAGAATATATGATATATATTAAATCCACGGTTTGCCGTCACCATGTGTATAATAAATAATACCTAACAAATGATATCAATTTAAGTAATTCTGCAGCATGCACCCAAATTTGTGTATTTAAAACAAAGGTACTTTATTATTTAGAATACAGAGAAGAAATATTAAATCCACGGTTTGCCGTCACCAAGTGTATAATAAATAATACCTATCAAATGATATCAATTTAAATAATTCTGCAGCTTGCACCCAAATTTGTGTATTTAAAACAAAGGTACTTCATTATTTAGAATACAGAGAAGAAATAAATTTGCATCAAATCAGTAATCGGACCAATATTATACAAAACACACTAGCTGACATTCGACCGAACACTGTATTCTACGCTTCACATGATCTGAATGAAATTTCAATTTGAATCTTTCAGTCCTTTAATATTGCTAAAAATGGTTCTCTATATTACCCTCAGGATTTATAAAACATCTGAGTACAGCAGCATCAATAGTTTCGGTGAGAATATATGATATATATTAAATCCACGGTTTGCCGTCACCAAGTGTATAATAAGTAATACCTATCAAATGATATCAATTTGCAGCTTGCACCCAAACTTCTGTGTTTAAAACGAAGGTACTTTTTTATTTAGAATACGGAGAAGAAATTAAAATAGTTCTCTATATTACCCTTAGGATTTATAAAACATCTGAGTACAGCAGCATCAATAGTTTCGGTAAGAGTATATGATATATATTAAATCCACGGTTTGCCGTCACCAAGTGTATAATAAATGATACCTATCAAATGATATCAGTTTCACTAATTCTGCTGCCTGCACCCAAACTTGTGTATTCTAAACAAGGTTCTTTATTATTTAAGAGATAGGGAGATGAAATAAAATTACTACAAATGAGTGATAGTGATGGGCCCAGTATTGTACAAAAACTAGCTGACATCGGACAGACCACATTAGTTTATGCTTCACATAATCTCAATACAACTTCAAAACCTACATATCAGACCTGATATTTTGTAATTTAAAATGATCCGAATGTATGTGCAGCCCTAATACACACCATTTTTTTAACAGAGTTATGCTAGAATTGAATATAAAACTAGATTTAAACTAGTTTACATTATGGGTTATGGTGCTTTGTTATGGTTCCCACTACGCTCCGCCATTCGGGGCAAGGTCCTCATTGTACAAAAACTAGCTGACATCCCCGTATAGAAAGAAAAAGTACCGAAACTTGTCCTGGACGGTTCCAAAGTCGTCCGTTTTGCCTCGGACAGACCCGACTCTGTTCCAGGACAGTCCGTCTTGAGTCCGAGTCCGAGTCGGACTTGCCCGATTTAAGCCCGTGGTACCCGGACAGTTCCTCTGAAGTCCGGTACCTCCCGGGCAGCCCGCAGACAGTCCGAAAGATGACGGGACCGGGTGCTTTACGGACTGTCCGAATTTTAATACAATTGCATATTAGGGTATATTATGTTGACGACTTGCCCTACCACTCAGCAAAATTTTAACTTTTTCGATATTTTTATGATCGGGATCGATAGAGCTGGGAAGTACAATAGGCAACGGGCTGGGCGCCAGGTCCGCCCCCGGCACCACCTCCACCTCCTCCCCGGCGATGGGCGTAGCGCCCGCCCGGAGAATGTCCGAGCCGGAGCAACCCGATATTGGTCCGAAAGCAAAGGACAGTTCCAAAGTAGCCCGGCAACACAAGGGCAGCGCGAAGAAAGTCCGGTGCTGTACATGAACTGTTCGACCCCCACATGACGCAAACATCTATGGAAGTTTGGAATCTACTAAAAGCAGCTTTGGATTATTTTTTTTTTGTTTCTTTGGGAGTAATTTGGTTTTGTTACGTATATTGTGTTGCATAGCAAAGTAACACCAAAAAAAAACACCCCATGATGTAGTCATGAAAAAGCGTGCAGGGGTTTTATGAATTTATTCAACAGGGCGCTAATTGCAAAGTCGAACTTGGCAATTGAAAACTATTTCAGACGATGCAATGCGCCTGGGCATGTTAATGTATTTGTCGAAAACCGCATCTTGATGCGATGATTTGTTCATCGTATACAGCGCTTTGTTTGGCAAGGCGTTGCGCGTTGATGAAGAGGCCTTCCTGAGGCACAGTCTCTCAGTTGTCAGTGTGGCTCAGTTGGAAAGAGGGTCGGACAAGGGGGCAGAAGAACCGAAGGCAAAGGAACGAATCTCGATGCTGTCGTGCATTTTTTTCGGACACCAGAAGAACAGTCCGACTTACGTCCGATCGCGCCTCTTCGGACAGCCCGAAAACTTTCTGATTTGGTACATTTTCAGCAATATTTCGGAACAGTCCAGGAATACATTTCGGGCTGCCCGTGGACATCTTACCGGACAGTCCGATTCTCGGGCTCTTTTCGGTATGGATTATTTCTATAAGGGTCGGACAGACCACATTAGTTTATGCGTCACATAATCTCGATACAACTTCAAAACCTACATATCAGACCTGATATTTTGTGGTTCCTGACATTTTTTTACCCGGAGCCAAGCCGGGCCGGGGGGAGCCGGGTCGGGCCGAGCCGGGCCGAGCAACGAACACGACACACGAACAGACTAGACGAGTGGGGACAGAGCGTGGAGGGGGGAGGCGTGACGTCACAGTGACGACCATTCCCGAACGACGACCACGACGACCACGACGACACGCTCCCCGCCCCAGCCGACGTAGCGCTAGAAGCGGTGCTGAGACCGCTTAAAAAAAACAAGAAAAATCAAGAAAAATCATGGAAAACCAGAGAAGTCCTTAGAAATCGATGTGCGCTTGAATTTATTGAGAGGGACCGCCCGACAGGCGCCTGCCGGCGTCATGCGCAAGTGCGCGCCGGATGTTGTGTAGCAGGGCCCGGCAGGGCGGGCTGGTACGTATACAGCCGCATTGACTGCGTCGCGACGAAGATTCTGCAAACAGCGCGGGGCACGCGGGGAAGCAGTGAGCCGGGGAGGGGTGGGGCGAGGGGGGAGGCAGCTCCCGCCACTACCCCACATCACCCCGCCCCGCCCCGCCCCGCCCCGCCCCGCCCCGCCCTGCCCCGCCCCGCCCCGCCCCGCCTTGCCGGCGTTAGGCGTGAAAGTGCCGGCGTCACGTCGCGCACGGGGAGGAGCCGGGCCGGGAGCGGGGGACTCTCACCTCACCGGCAGCAGCCTGTGATGCACCCCGACCCAACACGACATCACACGAAACGTCATAAAAGCCGATGCCGATTTGTTCCGGAGACTCCCACCACCAAAGTGTGGCGTGGCGTTGCGTGGGCCTCCGAGGCTCGCGCCGCGCGTATTCCGCGGAGGAAAAAGGGGGGGGGGGGGGGCTCTCGTATGTTGTTACATTGAGTTTATTTCGGCTTTTCGTTTTATCACCACGATCGTCAAAGCAGAATAGCATGTGTACGAAACAACACGGAACGAATTGAGAACAATAACACATAAAACATACGGACATTCAGAGGAACCCTGTGAGCAAATAATTAAGTATTTGATCTGACCGGATCTGACTTTCCGGTAGACGATTTTGTAATTGTTGGTAGATTAGCAGAAGAAATTCAGAACGTCTTCCCTCTAGTTGTTAGCATTTAAAAAAATAAATTAACTGTTAACTGGTGATGCCCATGTTACCACGATAAAAGGAGGCGTGGTAGTACAGGTATACGGCACAAACTTACATAAACCTTCAGAGTTTGTTTGGGTGCAGAAAATTTACACTTCCTATTAATATGGCAAATCATCGTCACGAATTTGTGGTGAGCTTTTGCACAGCTGTCGAGCGCCGCTATTTTTGTCAGATGTTATATGATGTGGCCAGGTAAATCACAGAGTGCCACCTCTGTTGCTTTCTCTGCGCTTCGATTATGCCGACGGCTGCTGTAACGTTTGGTGGGGCGGGCGGTGCCCGCGTCTCTAGGGATCAGCGCGGGCGGAAGGCGTTTATAAAAGGTTCTCGAATGAAGTCATGGGTGATGGGTGCGAGTCGACATATTTTCTTTTAAAGGTTCATTAGGAGTAAGAGATACGCGACCTGCGTGTTTAACAAGATGATATTATATCCAAGTGTCCTATTTACACTAGACTGTTATAATCAGCGTTTTATCAATAAAAAGGCAGATATTAGTCACAGTCGATCGAAGTCACTCGTAAACTGAAGTTTGGCCGGATAAGGATCATACCGCGACGCCACACTTCTAGATTATTTTTTGTTTTGAGCAAAGACCAGAGTCTCATTTGCATTTCTAGGAGACGGTGAGATGCAGGGGGGAATGAAGGAGAAAAAAATAAAGGCTGCCTGTCTGGTCGCGTGTTGGCCTGGCCCACCCTCAAGTTCACAGGCCCAGCACGATACTCCACGCCGCGTCGAGTTCTTTTTTCTTTTTAGTATTGTTCTTCCATGTGGTTGCGGCAATGCTGGTGTGAATGTGCCTGCCTTGGACACGATCAAGGGGAGAAGAAGGACCTCGGCCAGTGCGTTATGACGCGCAAGAGTAAGGTTAACATCTGTCAAAACCGAGTATATTTATGAAAATGTATAAAAGAAAGTGAAATATTTATCTCCTTGCTGGAGAGAAAGAAACACAAACTACGTCGGAAAGTAACGCTCGAGTCAGAGAAGCAGACCCAAAAATGCTCACTCTCACCAGAATGCAGCATCTCCGGTGGGCGATCGCCCGCCCACACAGTCCGGATGTGCATATATGTCGTCATTCAGCCCTCCCCCTCCCCCCCCCTCCCCTCTCCCCCCTCCAGCGAAGGCGTGGACTGCCCTGCTCCCTGTATGAAAATATGTTAATGCGGCTCGCAAGCGAAAGCGAAGGTGACCGCGGCGCACCGGGGCGGTATGACCCTCTGGCCCGACTGGCCGGCCAGCAGGCACGGGGGCGCGGGGGCCCCCGCCGAGCCCCACCACGCGCAACGAAACTTAAGCCCCATGGGGGGGCGGGACACATGCAAGGCGCCAGATAAATCGCCAACAGCAGCCTGACCGGGGGAGGGGGGGAGAGAGGGAGAGGGAGGGAGGGAGGGAGAGAGAGAGAGAGACAGAGAGAAAGACAGAGAGAGAGAGAGAGAGAGAGAGAGAGAGAGAGAGAGAGAGAGAGAGAGAGAGAGAGAGAGAGAGAGAGAGAGAGAGAGAGACCGACAGACAGACAGACAGACAGACAGACAGACAGACAGACAGACAGACAGACAGACAGACAGACAGACAGACAGACAGACAGACACAAAAGCACTCAGTCCGTGGGGCGGGGTCGAGGGGTCTGCAACTAGGTTTAAGCGCGTACACCGGCCGCCCGGAAAACTGGGAAGACCGGGAAGACCACCAGAAAGACCAAAGAAAACCAAAGAAGACCAACAAAATAGAAGGCCACAAATGGTGAGGGAAAACCGAAAAATTTTAGGGAAGACCGAAAAACTTGAGGGAAGACCGAGAAATTCTAAGGAAGACCGGAAAATGTTGGGGAAGACCATTGAAGGTGAGAGAAAACCACAGAAAACGGTAGGAAGCCTTCAGAAGATCCTAGAAAAACAGATGTTAGGAAAACCAAGACAAAGTTGGGAAGACCAGGAAAACCATAAGGAAAACCTAGGAAAACCAGGAAGCCCACAGCATGTGTACACCGGCAGACCGTACTTGCAGACCCCTCGGGCGGGGTGCTAGGCAAAAGAACAAGATATGCGCAGATTACATTCACGCTGCAAATAATCCTAGTCTCACTCATGTTCATCTAATTTGTCCGTTTCTCCGTTACGACTTCACTTTACGTACGAGGCGACCGAGGGGCGGCCTACTCGAAAAAACCGTGTACACAGAAATACCTGTGTATTTCTAGAAATACACTAAAAATACAAGGAAATACTCTACAATACACACAATTACATAGAAATACTCGACAAAAATACGATAAAAATACCGAAAAATACATGAGATATACAAGAAATACAAGGCAAGTGTACACAGAAATACATGAGTTGGCCGCCCCTCGGACGCGACCAAACAGTTCGTACAATCTGAACTGCGGCTGTGATGATGCATTGTAATTTCTTCTAGGCCGCCATAATTCACCTCGGGAGTCGAAAGGACTTCAATTGGCGACCGATACTTCTGATCGGCCGTCTATTCCGACTGAACTGTGGGCGTGCCCGCTCTAGAGGGGCCCATCCGTCTCCTCGCGGGAGACATCAGGTCAGGGTAGCTCTATAAGCATTTATGCAATTGGAAAAGTAGTTTACATTGACGCAACTACCAGGCAATTCAAGTTAAAAATACGCTACTGTGCGTTGAAAACCACAAACCCTTGCAGATTTACTGTACGAAAAATTTGAAACTCATCATTAGCCCTGGGTGTTGTCGGACAGGATGGCCGCTGTGAAAGAATACAGGGGGCGTTCACACACACACACACAAATCAAGCGGAAAAATTAAAGAGAAAACAGGGGAAAATCAGTATTATTCAAGGAAAAATCGTGAAAAACCAGGAAAATCGATGTAAGCTTGACTTTATAGAGAAGGACCCACCGAGATTGAATATCAGCCGTGACCGCGCCTCGGGCCGCGCGCTATGCACTTCTCGCTCGGTACGCATGCCCCCGCAGCGGAGACAGACAGCTGGTGCGGCTGCAGAATTTCCCGGCATGTCACAGAGCCCTGATCCTCAGGCGGGCAGCGGCGGTGCGGGGGCAGCAGAAGCGGCTGCTGCTTGATTAACGATGGAAAGCCGGGCGGCGCGCGTATGGCGTATGGCTGCGAGCAATCAGGCCCACCGGACCGGGGCCCACCGCACCGCTCCTCCGCACGGGCCCACCCCGCGGGTTTCACCGAAATATTTCTAACGACATTGCGGTCGTCACTCGCCGGGTATCAGTTTGACTTTCCATCTCTGGCCGGGAGCGCCTCGTAGCCTCGCAGCCCGGCCGGCATCATAATTACTCCGCTCCTCATCAGAGCCCGGCGGGCCCGGGCCCGGCAGCGATAGCCATCGGGCCGCTCCGCCGGCGGGGTGGGGCCGGGCCGGGCTGGGCCGGCGGGACGGATGTTCCGTGTCGCACCGCCGTCCCTAACCTAGTTTCAGAACACAAATAATATCGATACGATATTGATTGTGCCGGGGTGATTGATCGGTCGTGCCCGACCAAGGTTTATCAAGCTCCCTCTAAAATAATCTCACAGGGGCTTCGCGGTCTTTATTGGGTGCCCCTTTCTTTTCCGTCTGAAGCATGCGCCGACGATGTGCAGCATGAGACATTCCCCCCCGCCCCGCCAAAGGAGAAATAGGAGAGTGTCTTCCAACCAGCTCGACGGTGCTGAAGACTGGCCGACTTGCTGGTTGCAGCATTCTGAGCGCGGCGGTGACACGTAAGATGCACCAGCTAACACCTCTCCACTACACCGATAAACCAAGAGTGCAACTGCTAAACATTAGCAAGTGTGCAACTTCCAGTCTGCACGTCCGTGTGTGTAACTGGGGAGCCGTGCAATTGCAAGTGTTAAACTCACCAGTTGCACACTTGTAAGAGTTCAACACTGCCAGAAATTTCCACGGTAATTAGTACGGTATGTCCCCGTTAATTTTTTACCAGGTCCGGACCGTTTTTATTAAGTACGGTCCGTCCGTACCACCTATGACCGTATATTTCACATGGGCCTATATTTCAAATTTTTTTGAAGTTTCAATAAACTGAAACTACGGAATTGGTCACGGAAAACACCGTATTTTTCAGATACGGTCGTCCCTTCACCAAACAAAACGGGTTTTACCGTAGTATCTGGGGCCTGATGGTACGGAATTTTTAACAGTGAATTCGACCGTTATTGTGCACTTGCAAATGTTCAACTGCCGCGTGCAACACTTCCCTTGATGAACACTTGCAAGTGCACAACTGTCGAGTTGAACACTTACAAGTGTACAACTGGCAATTTTGACACTTGAAATTGCACAGCTGCCGACTTACACACTTGCACGTGCTGACTGGAAGTTGCACACTTACAAGTGTTGAGCAATTGCACACTTGGTTCATCAGTGTATCTATGCTGTTCAATGCAGTCGGGAGAGGAATGGCTCCCGCCCAGGCTCGGGCTGGCCCGGTCGGTGCGTCGGTCAAACCGACCCCCGACCCCCCCCCCAAAATGAAAATCAATCCGGGCCCCTCAATTGCATTTTGCCCATGTATGTAGGCATTTTGCTTCACTTTGCCCCTGTCGGTATGCAAATTCCCGTCCCCGACCGGGACCTTAGCACTCACTCAGTGCCTGGGCTCCCCCGTTTCCCACCGCAGGAGAGCGACAGGGTAAATTTGTCCGATTTTCAGAGAAAAGGGAAAAACTTTGAAAAACTCCTTGACTTTGAGGGAAAATCGTATTTTGAGGAAGTCCCCTGGAAAAAATGAGGGACTTTTCCTCACTTTCCAATACGGAAATAACATCCAGGTTACTCCAGGTTTTCCCTGTTACCACCAAAAGTCCGACACTTGTTATTGCCGTGGCGGGGGCGAGTACGGGCAGCCCCCACGCCCTGCTCCAGCACAGAGCCCAGTGAACCGGCGGGGTGATCAAGGAAATGAGACGAGGAAATCTCGTACGGCAGGCAGGCGGGCGCGCAGCGCGCAGGCAGGCCGCACAGCGGACCATGTCGACAGCGCCCTTTGACTGATCGCCGTGGGAGGGCCCAGCGGGCCCGGCCGTACATAACGGAGGAGACACACGCACACGCCATAGCAGCGCCATAAAAAATTACACGCGTCTCGTCATTTCACAATATTTTGGCGGTCGCAAAACTAATAATAACAATGGTTCGGACACGCTGTACCATTTTCGAACGCCCACCACGCCGCAAGCGCGAAAACTCATCTCGCACAGCTCAAACTCTCATGGCAGAAGATTGCAATCACACTCCGCTCATTTTTATGAGACTTTGCCTCCGACATGTCTATCTGTTCCTCTGTCTGATGGGCCGGCTGGCAGACTGCGAAGCCCACGCACCACCTGTCGTTGGGCAAAATACTGACCGATAATGAAAGCGCAAGAGAATGAAAGTCGTGAAATAATTTGCCCCGACGACTTCCTCGAGCTCTTTGCCATACACACTATTCCCCTCCTTCCCCCGCTGTCTGTATTTCTCCCTGACACACAGACACACAGACACACAGACACACAGACACACACACACACACACACACACACACACACACACACACACACACAGGGCACAGCGCTGTACGCCTCTATCCGTCGAAAATCTACATCCTGGAGCCCCGTATGCATATCCGTCCCGCCCGCCTCGACTCATTCAGAGTCGCACAGATAGACTTGCTTCCCGTTATATTATTGCTATATTCTCTTTCGCCGTGGTGCAGTGCAGTGCGGGCGGGGCTCTGGGCAGGATAAGAGGGCGCGGCCCGACCCCAACCCTGCAGGACGTGGCGGGGCGCAGGGCAGCAGGGCAGGATAAGAGGGCGCGGCCCGACCCGTACCCTGCAGGACGTGGCGGGGCGCAGGGCAGCAGGGCAGGATAAGAGGGCGCGGCCCGACCCCTACCCTGCAGGACGTGGCGGGGCGCAGGGCAGCAGGGCAGGATAAGAGGGCGCGGCCCGACCCCTACCCTGCAGGACGTGGCGGGGCGCAGGGCAGCAGGGCAGGATAAGAGGGCGCGGCCCGACCCCTACCCTGCAGGACGTGGCGGGGCGCAGGGCAGCAGGGCAGGATAAGAGGGCGCGGCCCGACCCCTACCCTGCAGGACGTGGCGGGGCGCAGGGCAGCAGGGCAGGATAAGAGGGCGCGGCCCGACCCCTACCCTGCAGGACGTGGCGGGGCGCAGGGCAGCAGGGCAGGATAAGAGGGCGCGGCCCGACCCCTACCCTGCAGGACGTGGCGGGGCGCAGGGCAGCAGGGCAGGATAAGAGGGCGCGGCCCGACCCCTACCCTGCAGGACGTGGCGGGGCGCAGGGCAGCAGGGCAGGATAAGAGGGCGCGGCCCGACCCCTACCCTGCAGGACGTGGCGGGGCGCAGGGCAGCAGGGCAGGATAAGAGGGCGCGGCCCGACCCCTACCCTGCAGGACGTGGCGGGGCGCAGGGCAGCAGGGCAGGATAAGAGGGCGCGGCCCGACCCCTACCCTGCAGGACGTGGCGGGGCGCAGGGCAGCAGGGCAGGATAAGAGGGCGCGGCCCGACCCCTACCCTGCAGGACGTGGCGGGGCGCAGGGCAGCAGGGCAGGATAAGAGGGCGCGGCCCGACCCCTACCCTGCAGGACGTGGCGGGGCGCAGGGCAGCAGGGCAGGATAAGAGGGCGCGGCCCGACCCCTACCCTGCAGGACGTGGCGGGGCGCAGGGCAGCAGGGCAGGATAAGAGGGCGCGGCCCGACCCCTACCCTGCAGGACGTGGCGGGGCGCAGGGCAGCAGGGCAGGATAAGAGGGCGCGGCCCGACCCCTACCCTGCAGGACGTGGCGGGGCGCAGGGCAGCAGGGCAGGATAAGAGGGCGCGGCCCGACCCCTACCCTGCAGGACGTGGCGGGGCGCAGGGCAGCAGGGCAGGATAAGAGGGCGCGGCCCGACCCGTACCCTGCAGGACGTGGCGGGGCGCAGGGCAGCAGGGCAGGATGAGAGGGCGCGGCCCGACCTGTACCCTGCAGGTAGGGTGGCCGAAAATAAAATTATTTTTGATTTCTCAAAAACGTAATTCAGTTTCAGATAAAGCATTAAAAACTGAATCGAATGAGCCTAAGATGAGCCCTGTACGCATGAAATTAGAGGTCGCGCAAAGTGCTCAAAGTTAAACAAACAGTAAGAAAAGTTTGAGGCGTGCATTAAATTGGAAATAATTTTTTGTAGAGTGTCAAACAGGTCCATGATCCATTGCGGGTGTATTGTTGGGGGTAGTTTGATGCGGAGAATCCATTTTTTAAATCATTTTTAACATACACACCCTTTGAAAGCGTCTATTTGCCCCCTGAAAGCAAATTTTAGTTTTTTATCTCACTTTTATCAAGAGACTCAAGGGACTCCGCCGGGACCCAGCCCGCTCGGGATCGTTTTCAGAGTGGAATTTGGGGCTTCTTTCCATGCTCTTTCGATTGCATTCAACGAAAATGTCCCTACTAATCTCCTTCAGTATGTTTTTATTGTGTGAGCAAATACCCAAAGTTACTAAAAAACAAAAATTGTACACGATACGTGCTGCGTTCTATCCGCGCTTGCCGCCAGCCGCCTAGTGGTGTAAAGTGGCATGAGGAGGGAAGGGGGAGGTGTGAAAGGGCCCGGGCCAGGCCCAGCCGGCGGCAGGATGTGTGCGCGTACGCCGCAACGAGACAAAAATGCCTAACTATCGGGGATATTAAAGGTATGGCGTTAGACAACAGATGTATACTCCCTTTAAACGTTTAATTTGAATTTTAAATTTTACACTGGAAATCCAAGTGTGCGAATGTCGCACACTTGTAGGTGTGTGAATGTTCATTCGTGCACTAGGGGGTGCAACTTTTTGACTACCACTTAAAATATAACTTCTAAGGTCAGCATCACCTCCGGCGTAAAATTTCCTTTCAAACGAGCTCGCATGTGATAGGGTTGGGATTGTTAGTTTACCATAGACACGCATTTAATTACAACTCCAGACATTTGATTTGATGTACATACCCACTTCAATATAAATCGCAACCCTATCACATGCGAGCTCGTTTAAAAGGAAATTTCACGTCGAAGATGATGCTGACCTCAGAAGTTATATTTTAAGTGGTAGTCAAAATGTTGCACCCCCTAGTGACTGAACATTCACACACCTACAAGTGTGCGAAATTCGCACACTTGGATTTCCAGTGTAAAATTTAAAATTCAAATTAAACGTTTAAAGGGAGTATACATCTGTTGTCTAACGCCATACCTTTAATATCCCCGATAGTTAGGCATTTTTGTCTCGTTGCGGCGTACGCGCACACATCCTGCCGCCGGCTGGGCCTGGCCCGGGCCCTGTCACACCTCCCCCTTCCCTCCTCATGCCATTTTACACCACTAGGCGGCTGGCGGCAAGCGCGGATAGAACGCAGCACGTATCGTGTACAATTTTTGTTTTTTAGTAACTTTGGGTATTTGCTCACACAATAAAAACATACTGAAGGAGATTAGTAGGGACATTTTCACTGAATGCAATCGAAAGAGCATGGAAAGAAGCCCCAAATTCCACTCTGAAAACGATCCCGAGCGGGCTGGGTCCCGGCGGAGCCCCTTGAGTCTCTTGATAAAAGTGAGATAAAAAACTAAAATTTGCTTTCAGGGGGCAAATAGACGCTTTCAAAGGGTGTGTATGTTAAAAATGATTTAAAAAAATGGATTCTCCGCATCAAACTACCCCCAACAATACACCCGCAATGGATCATGGACCTGTTTGACACTCTACAAAAAATTATTTCCAATTTAATGCACGCCTCAAACTTTTCTTACTGTTTGTTTAACTTTGAGCACTTTGCGCGACCTCTAATTTTATGCGTACAGGGCTCATCTTAGGCTCATTCGATTCAGTTTTTAATGCTTTATCTGAAACTGAATTACGTTTTTGAGAAATCAAAAATAATTTTATTTTCGGCCACCCTACCCTGCAGGACGTGGCGGGGTGGATGTGGGGGTAGAGGAGGTTATCGAACACGCCTGGGCGCGCGCACCGCGCACACACGCATCAACTCCTCCTACGCTCCCACTCACGGGGATAGGGCCTGCTGCCGCTTTGATCCCCGCTGCCCCCCTCCCCCCTCCCGTTCACGACCTCTTATACTCGTAACTCGATTAGTCATCGCCCATTGACGAGCGGCTCTATGGCTATGACTGGTGGACCTAAAGGGCCCTGCTGTGTCCGACTAACCCCGCCCTGCCCCGCCCCGCCCCGCCCCGCCCCACCCGCCAGGTTAATGGTAGCCGCTGGCTCTGCCTTCCTGTCTGATCGGTCACTGGGTGACGACGCGCAGCGCGCGCAGCGCGGCATCCGTCTGCTATTAAGCCGACTGATGGACTCGTTTTCCGAATGGCCTGCCCTGCCCTGCCCTGCCCTGCCCTTCTCTCACAGTGCCGCGGGTCCCGGCCTGATGTGCCTTCCGCAGGACGACGAGTGCCTTATGTGTGTGAGGCGGCGCGCGCGGCGCGGCGGGGCGCTGATCCCAGGCGATACACAGGCGCGTCGCCGACCCGCAGGTGAGTGAGTGAGTTAGTGCTGCACCCTCATCGTCAACACTTGGGGAATAGACTTCTGCGCCTATGTATTATCGAAAAGTAAAACGTTATCGCTAACGCTAACGTGATAGCAGATGATAATGATGTAAAATAATACACTGCTAGAACTGATATTGCTCGTTTTTCAGGTGTGAGTACTATTATGTATGTCAGTGACACGTCAGTGACACGTCAGTGACACGTCAGTGACACGTCAGTGACACGTCAGTGACACGTCAGTGACACGTCAGTGACACGTCAGTGACACGTCAGTGACACGTCAGTGACACGTCAGTGACACGTCAGTGACACGTCAGTGACACGTCAGTGACACGTCAGTGACACGTCAGTGACACGTCAGTGACACGTCAGTGACACGTCAGTGACACGTCAGTGACACGTCAGTGACACGTCAGTGACACGTCAGTGACACGTCAGTGACACGTCAGTGACACGTCAGTGACACGTCAGTGACACGTCAGTGACACGTCAGTGACACGTCAGTGACACGTCAGTGACACGTCAGTGACAGTTTTATTAAAAAAATATCTATCATCTGCTTTTACGTTAGCGTTAGCGATGACGTTTTTTTTTTACTCGCACTGTTTTTCTTTCATATACTTATTTTTGAAATACGAACTTTGAAGCTGCGACGTAAACCAAAGCCAATGGTGCCGCGCAATGCTTCACTATAAAAATACATAAATCACACTCTCCGAAACGATTAAAAAAATTGATACGCCTTAGCAATAACCCCGCTGCCGGATTCAATACCCTCTGCCACAAGAGCTCATGACAATAAAACTTTTCTGCTGGTCACATCTGATTTTGCTACGGTCCTTGCTGCGTGGCTTTCCGCGTACCTACTGTCTGGGACCCCAGGCCATAGTACAACGTACGTAATAAAGTGCGGTAAAACTGTACCTTCATCAAGAACACCAGTCTTTTCGAAAACGGACGGCGTGCGCAACAGGCACCGCACCAGACGCTATTCCTTTTTTTTTTTTTTTTAGTGCACCAGCCGGGCCGGGAGGAGCTCTACAAGAATGCTGCTGCATTCTGCGCGAGGCAGGATAAAGCAACGGCACACGATACGAGCTTGAGGTCAGAAATGAAAGGTTAATGAAAGGGAAAAAAAACCTAACAAATTTACTACATTGTGTTCTTTAACGAAGTATGACGGTTCACTCTTGACGAAGAGAGAGAAGACTCTCCCGCCGCGCTATCGACATTTGGCATCGACAGCGCCGGCGGATATAAGAGCAAGGTGCGGCAGTCGGTCAGTGTGGCCGAGCCGCGCACCCGGGCCGCGCGCACCCGCCGCGCGGAAGGCGATGCTGTGCGTCAAGCCTCTCACCTCCTCACTTCCTACCCGCAGCCGACCTTTGGTGCGCGACCGCTGCGCACATGATGCTATTGTCACGAGCCGACTAAACGAACCCTCCTTTGTATATTTTCACCTCCCCGGGCGCGATGCACTGTATAGTGTATATATTGTATTACGAGTACGACTCATTCACGGAGTTTGCTTCTCCTAGTTTCCTCCGAAAGAGGGTGGATTGCGATGTATGTGAAGTTCCATTTCACATGATGGCAGACAGCACATCCTGTGACACTGCTGGGTCCTCTGGTAGCCGCTGCTGCTGCTGCGCTGGGTGTAACAGGTGCCCCGCCCCGCCCCGCCCCGCCCCGCCCCGCCCCGCCCCGCCCCGCCCCGCGCCATTAGCCTGCGGGAGGGGCGCGGCCGCCATTGTCTCCACCGGGCCGGACACACACATGCGCCGCAGTGCGAAGGACTTCATATGGGAGCCGGAGCCGCGCAGCACTTCATAATGTGCTGGCGGGGCGGGGCGGGGCGGGGCGGGGCGGGGCGGGGTGAGGACCCTCCACATCCAGGGAAAGGAAAATATGTCCGCGAGCAGCGGTCATTGTGCGAGGGGTCAGGCATAACGCGGCGCATGCTAGAGTGGAAATTACACGGGGGGAGGAGGTTAGGGGGTAGAATATACGTGTGTACAGGACACAGGACACTAACGTATCTCTAGAATACAACTCCGTCAAACTAAAACTGAAGCTTGTTATTGCAGAATTATTCAAAACTGTAACGTAATATAAAGAGGCAGGCTAGTATTTTGTCCCAACAGTGAGTAAGCCAAAATTCCCAGCAGGCCTTTGCACAAACAGCATAATTTCTGTAATCCTGGTTCGGACTCGTCTCGCCTTAGTCTCTGTCCCTCTCATTTCGCTCGTCGAGGCGCGCCGAGCTGTGCCTTGATGGCGGAGGGCGGAGGAGGGGAGGGGGGGAGGGAGGCTTTTTACTACGATTTCATATTCAACCCAAATCGTGCACGATTCGTAATTGACTCTCTGTTGGCAATGCTGAGCGCGACGCGACGCGGTGCGGTGCGGCGTGGCGTGGCGGGGCGTGGCGTGGCGTGGCGGGGCGTGGCGGGGCGTGGCGCGACAGAGTGGGGTGGGTCGGGGTCGGGCGGGGCGGCGGGGCGGGTGAGGCGTGGCGCGTTGTGAGAGGTGTCATCTGCGAGTCCATCACTCCATACAATTCTCCACCTCCCTGAGTCTGCCGCCCCACCGACCTGGCGCCTCGCACTTTCATGCCGAAGGGTCGTTTAGAGCGATAAAGTATAATTAGACCGTATATTACCTCATTGACATTTGCAACAGCGTCGCTGTACACTTACGTCGGCAGGCCCATCCTTTTGTTTACATCTGATCCTATAAGGACGCGCTGCGTTACACATGCTGTGCCACTTGAGGAAGGCAACGATCTCACACGCTCACCCTGTCATGAACGTATATTGCAGAGTCCGCCCGCGTTGCAAAACCAAAATTAAGTTCAAATATAAGATGCTCAATTTTTGTACCCTGGCCCCACCTTTCCTATGGACTTGTGATTTTATTTGCTCGAATAGTGGAAATCGAAAAACCGTTGTGACAGGAGTTACGTACACTCGCCGCATCTCACAAATCACTTGCGGAGAATGGGTTCGAGTTGATACTTTATTTAGCGACGCGATGAATTTTGATGAGTAGAAGGATACAAAAATATATTATGACAAACCAGCAAAATTACAAAGCTAAACGCAAAAAGTTTTGCAAATTATGCTCCCGAAGATTAGTTTTTGTTTTCGTTTGCAAACTGCTCTTTATTCCTAAAAAATCAGAGATGGCGGGAACAGTGTAGTAACACAGAAATTGATATTCTCCAACACGCTTTACGTCAACTCGGAAGCTCACGACCCATCCGGATGGCAGAGCGTGGAGCGGGGCGGGGCGGCGCATGGCAGCGTAGCAGCGAGACTCTCAATAATAAACTCCTAATCTGAGAGAAGAAAGCGACAGTGAGTGGCGCGTGCCTCGAGGCCTTACGCAACAGAGGCACAAGTGCACCCATCAGTCAGCCTGGTGGGTAGGCAGGCCCGCAACGCACCACCGCAATGCGGGCGTGCCTGCCAGTCAGGCGGCCAGCCTGGTGTGGGCGAGCCAGGGCAAACCCTGAGGTAGATGGGTATTTCCCGCTATAGGGAGCCCATAATCATTTTGACCTACTCGGACCTCTGCTGCTCTCAGTGGGGTTTTGTAGTCCTCTTCAGTGTGTATCCAACGGTGGGTCTCGTTTCGCTCTAGGCCAACAAGGGGCCGAGCTACAGCATTTTGAAATTTTCCAACTTTTTCGAAAAATTGCAGCTTTGGTGGCCTCTGGAGCCCGAACGGTTCGAAGTAGCGCGGTGGGCAAAAGTGTTTTGGAATCATTAACAAAAAAAAAGAAGCTAAGCTCTAATGATTATGACTTTTGGTAGTAGGTGTAGTTCATGTAAAAACTATTAAAAAAAAATAAAAAAAAAATAAAAAAAAACAGCAAAATTATTATTTTGCCCTACTTCTGCATCTGGGCACAAAGAGTATACTGTGAAAATTCAGTGGTCATACAATGCGAGGTAATCATTATGCGTAGCATGCTCACGTTTTCTTCTTTTTCCATTAAACTTATGAGATGGTGTAAAGCGCTCTTTTGATAAGGAATATTAAGTTTAAATTATCTTTAACGTATAGTATTTTGCTACTAGAAAACGATGGAAAAAAGACAGTGGGTAATCCCGAGGGTAATCCTCAAATTGATTATCCAGAGTGCATTCTGTAAAATTAGGACGCAGACCGTTTAGGTCGCTACTGCGACGTAAGAGAGTTTAACCCGGAAAGCTCAAAAGTTTGATGGTATAAATTGGAGAACTGACGGCTCCAACAGTTCGACAAAAACCGTTAAGCTGGTCAGTTTTACAGTTAAAAACCACTGAACTTCCCAGTTTGCGGTTTAATCTGTCGCACTTTAGTTTTGTAGTGTGAACTGTCATGTTGTACAACGCTTAGATTTGAAGAGCATTCCGTCAACACTCACCTATCAGTGTGCATTCGCTGCAATTTGAATTAGATTTTTTATGTTGATCCATCATATACATCTGACACCAGTAACTGTTGAAATTTTAGACAGCACTCTCTCTGTCTTGGTGCCCTTGACACTTTTGGCCAAGTTAGAGAAGAGTAAAAAAAATATCAACACTCTCAGCCCGTTACTGACTTTTCAGACCCCTTTGTCAGTATTCCTGCTGCTTAAAAACCTTTATAAGCTACTGAAAACTTTTTTTTTTTTGTCAGTAGTACGAAAGAATTCCTTTTTACGTTACTGATAATTTCATCTTTAATTAGTAGATTACTGACAAAACTGTACAGAATAACTGAAGAATTTATCAGTAATCCTGCTGCGTAAAAACGTAGGTATTTACTAAGAATAAAATCAGTTGAGGTCTGAGAGTGAACCCAAATGTTTCCCAGATCTTTTAAACTTTTCATTTAATTTTTAACGTTCTTTTCAATTTTTTTCGGGAAACTTTACAAGTTGACATAAAATTTACATCACCATTAAGGAGAGGTGTAGGAAAGCCGCTTCGCACATTGGTAAAGCTAGAGCATGAGCCCCTGCGACAGGAAGCTGCATGTTTGGAATGGTCTTACTTTCTCTGCAATCAGCTCTAAAAGTTAGGTATGGGGAGCATAAATACTTTTGGAACACAGACACGAGCCCCACTCGCTTTTACCCGCTTTGTTTTACGACCGAGTGCCTTACTGCAATTAAGAGCTACCCCACGCCTCTAGGCTGGCGTGGGGTACAGCCAGCAGTGCTCCCCGGCGGGACTCAAGTCAGCCTCCGATCCCTCCCTGCAGAGCGCAGCTCCATGCGAGACCTGAGGCGAGGTCCCCGGAGGTCCCTCAGCAGGCGCGGGCGAGCGGTCCACCGGGTCCACCACAGCCTGGGGCTGCGGCAGCCCAACCGGCACCGGCACACGGTGTGCTGCCTGATCGGCAGCGCGGCAATGCTGCCAGGTGGGCTGCCGCGCTGCAGGGCGGAGCCCCGCGCCCCCGGCCACGGGCCACAAGCCTGAGCGGCGGGCCGCAACCGACCGCAGCTGCGCTCTACGAAATGTCTCAATTTGTTCCATCATTGTCTTCTCTGTCTTCCGCAGTCATGCAGTCAAAAGGTAGGCTGTGGAGTCAAAATTAATCTTATCTTTTTTTTTTACGATTTTTTTTAAACACAATTTCGACCCTCTGCTATTAAAATCGGATTACCAATCTAAATTTTATTTTTCTCAATGCGGGCACCAAAAGCCACCAAAAGCACACCCGTTGTTTCATGTGGTTCCTTATGGTTTCCCAAGAGTATCGTACCTACAAAGTATGATTCCTGAGAATAATTACAATAAAATGAACAATAATAACTTTATCACCTAAACAAGATGACAGCAAACCAATAATCAGAAAGTGAGGCCAACTAAAAAAAAAATTCAAACATAAATAAAAGAAGGTACAGCGCAGTTTGCCGTTCACAGAACTACTACGACTCCGCTGGTCCCTTCGACTCTTGAGCAGTTTTGGATCGTATGGAGTCGCTACCGCGGCACGCGACTCGACCCCATACTTCCGGATGCAATTCTCTGTGGTCTGCGAGGTGTGGGCAGACGCTGAGCACTGTGCTCAGCACCGAGCTCTGCTCAGCAATGCGCTTGTTAGAGCACCGCAGCGACACGACTGCTGGTCGTCGTGCTGCCAAATGGCGGCTCTGTCCGGTGGCTGAGGGTGAACTTGCCTCCCGCTAAACAGGACCACAATTGCGCTCTCCTCTTTTCCTTCCTCTTCCAGTTCCTTCGCTAATATCTTGTGATAAAATGCGAATTTTATCATAATTTTTGCACTGCGCAAAAACATGTGTGTGTCCTTTCCACGTGAATAAGGAACAATGGGTCACAAATGGGACTGGAAAACAGCACGTTTTCAATTTTCTTTAGACTTCTTCACACGGATGTATTTGTTCAGTTGTGCACCTTAAACGCCTCGACCCGGACAAGTATTCCAGTCCAGTACCTGGTCAGATTGATGCCGAACACGCAAAGAAAAAAAACTCGTTCAGCCAAAATTAGATTTTATTAAATTAGGACTACGGCTAAACACTTAAACCCTGGGAAAAATAAATAGCAGGAAAGCTAGAAAATTAGCATCGTAGCTTAAAAATTAGCACTTTAGCTTAAAAAGTAGCTGCGCCCTTGGCTGCGCCTATATATACAGCTAAAAAAATAGTACACCTGCGAATATTATTGCTCGGACGCGAATTATTTTTTTGTGTGATTAACTTCCCTTTCGGCGTCAGATTTGCCTCTTCGTCGCTGTTTCGATAACGTTTCCACGGGTTCCTTCTTTCTCCCCAGGCTCTCCCAGCCTCACCGCAGCGCCCCCCCCCCTCCCTATATAAAGCCACGCTCTCTCACCGCGCGCCTCCCACTGTCCCTCCGTCCTTCGCTGGAGCCGCACGTCCAGGGGAGACCAGCCCTCCTCCCAGCGCAACCATGGTAAGGAGAGTATGTGCCTCTATGTATGCATGTGTGTATTTATATGTGTCTGTATGTACCGGGTGTTTCAGAGAACAAGTAGCAGTGTGCAGGTTTGCCTACTCGCTTCAGCCGTAAGGCGCCGTGCCCCCATTAGTATATAGGCAAGCCCGCAATGCTAAGAGTGTTCTCTAAAACACCAGGTATGTTGAGTGTGTGTGTGCGTGTGTGCTCGCTCTTCTATATGCGTGCGCACTTGTGTGGAATTTGAGCACCGAAATGCTCGTCAATATCCATTTTTGCTAAATTTCGAAAGAAATAAAAAGAAAGAAAAAAAAGGAAAAATGTATGAAGTACTGCTTGGGGCTATATCGACCGATAGTTACACATCCCCACGGTGACCTATTGACTCTTAACTTTTTGTGGTCGTTCCTTTTATGAAATTATGTAAAACGTGATACGATTGATATAATAAGTTTCATGAAGCCAATGATGCAAATAGTGTGCCGGTCATAGAGAAACTACGATAAACATCGACTGGTAAATACTCCTCGCCTTGCTGCCTTAATTACCCCGTGCTCCATCTAGATATCGAAGTGTGCAGAGAACGAAACTTCTCTGTTCCCAAAGAGCGATGTTTCCCCACATTCCGCATATGCCAATGGGACAGGACTCATTTCTTTTTCCTCCAATGTAGAAAAATATAGGAGAGTTTCTGACAACCATTCTTTGCCATTGTCAACGAACCTTCGAAATTTCGCAAACTAAATCCGCAGATATTTCTAAAAATATGAAAATAACTTTTCTAGGCAAGCTTTCCCTTCGGACAGCTCTGCGTCCAGCTATCTTGCTACAGTCGTCAAAACTTTAAACTCTAGCTGACGTAAGGGTTTCCTATCGGGTACTAGGATTAAGGCCGTTAAAAACAAAAAAGAGCTTCTCCTGCTCTGCTTACCTACTCCCGGCTTCCTGGGGGTGTTATTTACGTTACGCCGATGATAAATCAGGAGCGTTACCGCCGACGTCGCATCGCGGAGCGACAGGGGGCGCAGGGGGCAGGGCACAATGGAGGACCCAGAAACGTTACGACTACAAGGCATGCGGACACACACGGTTCCGTCCCCGATCTCACACTCACACGCACACGACAGAGAGCGCGCGTACACACACACACACACACTCACACACAGAGTCACACACCAGGTCGGGTCGTGCACGGCCCCCCCGGCCCCCCCGGCCCCCCGACAAACAAGCCGGATCGTCCTGTCGTGCGCGTCTCCTACGCAAATGCAGGTCACAATCGTTTAGGGCAGCGGTGCGGTGGTGCGGGTGCGGTGCTTCCTCCGTTTGAGTCGCGCTGAAGACTGATCTCGCACGGGATTTTGGTACCTCCGTCCTCTTCGCACTCATGAGGCGCACTGCCATTGGGTGGGAGAGAGAGGACCGCGTCAACCTCCCCTTGACCGATGTGCGGAATCAGCCTACAGTGAGTCTAGTGAGCCGGGGCGCCGCCCGGGCCTCTGCCCGGAATGGACACCATCCTGGGCCGTGCGCGGCAGTACCCTGCTCCGCGTGCCCCGCTCGTTGCGCAGCCCCGCCCCGCCCCGCCGCGCCCCGCCACAACCCGCCCCGGCCCGCCCCGCCCGGGCCGCAGGTCGTTAGGGATCGACGGCGGAATGCTCCCCTTTTGCTGCATATACGACGGGAAAACTGCAGGCGTCATGATTACGCCGGCCGGCCGGCCGTCTACCGCGCCTATGAATGAAACAATGTAAAATTGCCTGCCTGCCGACGCGCGCTGCCGGTTAAGTAAGACCAAGGTATGGAACGATACGGTGCTCATTTGTCGGGTCGCCCCGATTTGTTGTGGACTATATGACAGCATAAAGTGAAGCGGAGAAAATGAAACCGGCCAGCTCGAGTATATGACGATGCTGTCACCACAGCCGAGAGCCCAGGGCGACCCGACTCTCTCTCTCACTCATCCATACGGTCTCCGGCAAATCGCCAGGAAGATGGACACTATCGCGACCTACGCCAACCTCCCCACCAGTTAGATGTCAACGCACTCGAATCTGATTTGACAAGCCATTAGTGCTGCACCTACACGGACTAGTTCTAGTTACTTGTTTCTATCCCTCACCACACACTCTCCCTCTCTCCCACCTCTCACTCTTCTTTCGCCCGACCTCCCCGTGGCCCGCGGCCCGGGCCGGCGCGGCTCGGGGCAGCCCCTTTGCCCTGGGTGTCAGTCATGCACATTGTAGTGCGCTCCGCCGTCAGTCTCGATCAGCCTCGCTGTGTCTCCCTCGCACTCGTGTCCCGCATAGTCCCGTCGCACTCGCTGGGGTGGGAGGGGCCGGGCCGGGCCGAGAGGTGAGTGCATCGCGATGCACTTGCGCTCATCTACACTGCCAACAAGAAAAGGATCAAACGCAACCATCTTGTGGAGTTTCGTTCCATTTCTCGCGCGTTTTCACGATTGAATCATGAATTGGGGGAACACTAGTAAAAGGTGTGGGAAAAAGCAATATTACTTCGCTTTGTTTCGAAAAAAATGTGCACTAAATTTTGAGTTTCGCGAATCGCCCCATTAATGTCAGATATCACACAAGACAGTTCCCCTCTTCAAAAGTTTCCAGGGATGGAAGGTATTCGCTACGATGGGGCTAATCTCGTTGTAACGCTGCGGTCTGCTCTGAGGCTGACACGCCTTCCTCCTTCCGCTCGCTCTCTGTGAAAACTATTTGCCTCTCATACGGGGAGCTACCGACTGGGAAAAGGTGTGCCAGTGACGTGGCTCTGTACGGGGCGGGGCGGGGCGGGTCGAGGGTGAGGTGAGGCGGGGCGGGGCGGGGTGCGGTGGGGAAGGGACCCGCCAGCTGTTTCTCACCCTGGCGGTGGAGCCGCCCGCGCCGCACTGCGGGCTCCTCCCACATTACACGTCCACGCGAACATGAGCTGCTCTGGAGCAGAGCGGCGGAGCAGCATCTCACACACACTCACGAGTACGCACCCACCCACTCACTCACACACACACACACACACACACACTCGAGCGCACTCATCAGGAAGCAACATACTGCTGCTGCCGACAAAATTACCCCCAACGTGATGGGGTAATACCGGGTAATACCTCCTGCAGCGTGAGGGAGGACAGATAAGCAGACAACATAGCCAAGTGTCTGGGCGAAACTGGCCAAGTGTGAGAGAAAGGCATGAGAGGGGAGAGGTGGGATGGGGAGTTAGTGTCTCTGGGTAAGGTTTTGACGTAAAGAGTGCTATAGCTATAGCGCGGATTAAAGTACTGTAGAAAGGGGGCGGGCGGGCGGGTCGAGGGACCGTGCCCTGTGGGTTGCCTCCATATATATCCTCCCTTTTAAACATCGCCTCAGCTAGTGCCTCGGTCCCCGAGTTAATTATTCAGATATAAAACTATTTTCGATTTGCATGAAATTTTGTGAGGTAGGAAGTAGAATACAGGTTATGTGACATTAATGCAAAGAAGAGATTAAGAGATTGGAAGGGGACAAGTTTAAAATGATTGCATGCGGTCCAAATTGGTCACACATTCCCCACAAAAAAACTGTGCCCTTGATATTGATACTTTTTTCGAGTACCTGGATGTCTTGATTGTGTCGCAAGTTTTCTGAAACAATCATACTTACACTATTTTACTCGAACAAATTCAGAGCAATCCACGCTTCGTGCAAAATGAAATAGTTATCATGAGCATAACATATTTCCTACCTCTGCTAAAGTGAAGCTGCAGGGATGCAGTAACATCACATACGCAGAGGAGTCCAAGACTGCCACTACTCGCCGCACTGCAGCACACCCGGCCAGAAGGGCACTGCGGCGAAGGATTGCACATATGAGAGAAAATCTACGAAAATATCACACCTTTGTGGCCCCCGGGGCTGCGCCGGGGCTGCGCTGCTTAGCTGGCGCTGTGCGTCTGTGCGGTGAGCTCTCTGTTCTTGCAGACGCGTGGTGTCATTACGAATGTCACGGACTGGATGGGGAGGGGGGGGGGCGAAGGCACTGCGCTCCGGGGTGAAGCAGTGCTTCGTTGAAATCGACGCACCGCGCACGCCATGCGCACGCCATGCACGCGCTATGACTGGTAATGGTGGGTGTTTTTGGACTCGGCGGGACCGGCAGGCGCCCATGAGCTTTATGTTCCAGGGTGACGAAACCGATGCGTTGTTTCATCCTCGCCCTTAATCATCCACACGAAAATAATACAAGTCGTGCGTGCCTTTTGGAGCTGTGCGAAAAGGGCTCCTTACAACCAAATGAATGTTTCATGTCGTATACAGTTTCTCATTATACGGCGAAAGTCATGCCTGCTTTAACGGACATCGGCTTAAATTTGTCGATGAAACGGTACAATTAATTCGATCGACGGCTCGCGTCTTCATACCATAGCCAAGGAGGTCCTATAAAGCCCTTACGATGAATATACGCTTATCGGACCATGTAGAACATCTAAGTGGAGCCAAAGCTATCGCAAGGCTGGCACGCCACTTCTTTCCGACTTTACCTGCATCCTCCTATGTTCGGCCGCGGGCGCGGCGCGCTGCCCCGCACTGTTATTGTATTGTAATTCGCCTCGCCTCGCCTGGCCGCCGCTCGGCCGCCGCCCCCTCACGTCCCGAGGCGCGCCTTCCAAAAAGTCGGCAGGTTTTGCAGGGTCACGGATGGCCGACTGCTTAGGCAGGGATGACCCGGGGGGTGAGAGCAACTCGATGAATACATGTGCACATTGGAAAACACCAAGATACGCCGAGACTGTATGTTCATCAAAACACTAACAAGAAAAAAATGCCAGAAATTTTCAAGACTGCAAGAGATCGTGTGAGTAGAAGTACCGGGTGTTTCTTTGAATGCGTAATAACAGTTTTGCGGGTTTGCCTACCGCATTCGCCCGTAAGGCGCCATGGCCCCTGCAGAGTTGGTGAGCATGCGATCCCGCAACACTCTGCTGTTACGCATTCAAAGAAACACCCGGTACGCGATTTCCCCATCTCCCTGTGAAGGATCGAATAATAAGACCCAAGCGGTCCACTCTGGAAAAAAAGAAAACTGTTCAAGTAGTCTTCATCGCTTTGATACAACTTTAAAGGCCGCGACATACGTCGCCGTACGCGCGCGCGCCGCGCCTGACATTGACCGATATATATGTGGGAGGAAGCGCGGCGCGTCGCGTCCGTACGGTCCGTACATGAGTGAGCGCATTGTGACGTCCGGCCGGCCTGGGCCCGACCCTGCAGCAGGTCGGCCTGAGCCGGCCCGCATGCGTCTGGGGAAGGACGAGTCCGCCCGCACCGTGCCGGGCCGGGCCGGGGCCCCCGGGCGCCAAGGCGCGGCCTTTAACATCCTTACCGACAGCTCGGCCCCGCGCGGCCTCAGATAGTCGAGACGAGACAAGACTATACGCCCTCGGGCCGATATTTCTCATGAAACGGCGGCAGGGCGAGCAGGAAGTATTGCCGGCAGAGCCCAGCACCCGGGGGTGAGGTTCAGTTCATCTCACAGTGAAGAGAGGAGAGAAAAAAAGAAACGGAGAGGGGATATGTGCGACATCTACTGCTCTGGTTGAGAAGATATTGTTTTGATGTGTCGCGCTTTCTAGCGGAGAGCAGACCTGGCGGAGCAGAGCAGAGCGGCACTGGTCCGGGCGCTGAGGTGGCGGCGGTGGCCTTCGCCTCGACGGCACGAGAGAGAGAGAGAAGCGCGAAGCAAACGTGTGGCATTATTTTAAGGATTTCGCCACCCAGCACGCGCGATGCACTCGTAGGAAAAGTTGCGCGCGCGGCCCAGATTATAGACATCATGCAGGTGATGAAGTGGCTCATCCTGAGCAGCACTGTTCGTGTCGACCGCCGCGCGGTCAGTCCGGGATGCCAGCAGGCGTTTTCAGATCGACATGTTCAAGAATCTAGGAGCGCCTAGTGTCTAGAGACTGGCAGAGAAAATGTACGACGACGCTTGCAACTCTCAAGCTATGGCCGACTATACAGCCGTGCGCTGGAGTCTTCTTTGGAGGGACCGCGTGCGGGGTCAGGCCGGAGCGTGAAACGAAAGCTCAAAAACTCAGTGAAACCGCGGAAGAAACGACTTGAGCTTTGACTGACGTGTGTGAGTGTATGCGTGTTTTTTTTTATTACAATATATTTTTTAATACTTTTTCCTTTTTAATGTGTGCGCGTGTCCTGCCACATGGGCTGCGCTCTCGCCCGTCCCCCGCTTCGCCCCTCAGAGAAAGCAGGGGAAGGTCAAGGCGCTGATCGGGGCGGCCATTAATCTGCTGCTCAAAACTAAACGAGTGTCACATGAGGACCCAGACGCACCCCAGTGAAAGGGTCCGTCTCGTCGTCGTCGTGGGACGCACCGGCGGGTGCAGGGGAGGGAGGGGGGGTCTGTTCTTACTAGCGTTTCGCAGGCGTTACCTCACTGACCTCCGCCGTACAGCGTGACGCCGCGCCGGGCCGGGCCGGGCCGGGCCGGCCTCCTCTCCCTGCCACAGTTTCATTCATCGGGGACACATAAGGAATGAGCCGGAGCCCTCATGAGAAGTCGTTTCTTTTTCTCACCTCACTGTTTTTTCTTTATTTTATTTTCATTGGCAGCTCATCGCTACAATTTATTACCGTCTGCACAACTTACGCGTGCCGTGCATACTGAGAAATACTCCACGAGGAACGCATCGCAATACGACACTGAACTTATAAGGCCTAGCAGGCCAGCTTCAGAGTAATGTCCGCGTTAATAAGACAATTCCCCCTGCCCCTTTCAGTTCACACCCGTCAGATTCCTCTCAACTTTCATCCAGCTGAGCTCCATATAAACTCTGGCCGGCGTCATGTTGGGAAACTTCTTCCCTCGGCCACGTCTGGGCGGCCGTGCATCGGGACTGTCTCTGCCTTCGAGAGAGCGCTCCGCCCAGCGCCACGAGTGAGCTCGGATCAGCGCAGCGGTCGGGCCCGGCCCGGCCCGGCCCGGCAGCGGCGCACCAGCTGAGCGCAGCCGACGCCAGCTTTACGATCCCCACAGCGAATTTTTCGCACGTTCTTACCGAGATTCTATCTGGCCGACCTGCTTCCGCGCAGGACGGCGCTGGGCCGGGCCGGGCCGGGCCGGGCCGGGGGAAGTTCGTTTGTTGCTAGCATTGCGCCGCGCCGCGTCGCGCCCAGCAGCAGCCCTGCCAGCCTCCGCGCGCCTGGCGCCTGGCGTGGCGCGCCGCCGGTGCGGGTTGCATGAATATGATGGGCAGAGATAGCGCGTTTGAGCGGAATGCTGCTTCCCAAACCGCAATAATGAGACCTCCCCGGCACCCTGGACCGCGCCGGTCACGACACTCGCGGTAGCAATAACAGCTCGGACAGGGTGAAGTCGAGGGGTCCTTCACTCGAAAAAAAAAAACCATCAGACTACACCCCAATACAAAAGCAGTCAAAAATCAGAAAAACAACTGAAAAAAAATCAATATAATGTCAAAAAAATCAAGTAAAGCCAGAAAGAATCTGATAAAAAATATCACTAAAAATCAAGGAAAATCACGAATAAACAGAAAAATTGGTGTAAGCTTGAATTTATAGTGAAGGACCCGTCGGTCGAAGTAGGACTGGAAAGTATCGCGGAAGCGTAATGTCATTGAGAGTAGTCCAGGACTCGAGTATAGACTCTCTCTCTCTCTCTCTCCCTCTCCCTCTCTCTCTCTCTCTCTCTCTCTCTCTCTCTCTCTCTCTCTCTCCCTCTCTCCCTCTCTCCCTCTCTCTCTCCCTCTCTCTCTCCCTCTCTCTCTCTCTCTCTCTCTCTCTCTCTCTCTCTCTCTCTCTCTCTCTCTCTCTCTCTGTCTCTCCCTCGCTCTCGTGAGTGAATAAAAATGAAATTACCACAAACGCACTAGTAAAAGCTTCCGAAGATTCATCGCATGGTGAACTTCGGTGAATGTCACTGCGTGAGTTACGAGGATGCGCCAAGGCTCGCAGCGCACTGTCGTTTTCAAGGGAATAATAGAAACGTACCGAAATTACCACGTTGACCTTGCAAAGATGCCTCGAAGGTCATTCTACTGGCTGGCAGTACATCAAGGAGCTATGGCCAATATAAGATCCAAAAAGCGCGCTTAAGGTGTGGCTTTGGAATACTGATGAAGCCATTCGAAATGAAGACGCCCTTCCCTTCCCTTCCCTCCCCTCTCAGCCCGCACGCTGATACATTGTCGCCAGTAAAGCCTTTTGACCTCGCGCCTCGGGGGTTCAAAGAGACCTCGCGAGTAAAGCGTTACACTTTATGTCGGCGGTTAGCCGCGCCATTGGCGGGTGACCTCACGGCCACGGGCCACGACGCAGGCATGCGACTGATGCGACTGACGCTACGCCCGCCGAACGCACCCCACCATACACGGCCACGGCTCCACTGAACTGAACAATCATCGTATTTCAGTCATTGTAATTAGGATGATCTCAAGAAGACATTCGGTACATATTACATCCCTTCTAGGATATGATAAGGATTTACATAAATTAACATTTATAGAAAAAAATATTTTTAAAGAATTGCAATACAGTTCTACGAGGGCTTTTGCTATCTGCTGCGATCGTTTCTGACGACTCTATGCAAACTATTCCATTTCGCGATCATCCTGTTACCTATCTCTCTCACTCTGCGGTGCCCTCAGTGACCTTTGGCGGGGGAGACACAAGTGAGTCTCACGCCAATAACTGATCTGATTGGGTCGACCAGCTGGTCCTGACCCTTGACTCATAGCGCCGGGGGTGCCAGAGGCCCGGGCCGAGGCTCCCCGGGGCCAGCGGCGCCAGCGGGGCCAGCGGCCTGCAGAGCAGATAAGCGGTGAAGGTCAGCAAAAGGTAGCGGCCGGGCCGAGCCGGGCCGGGCGGCGCGGAGGAAAAATTATTACAGCAGAGCAAGTCATAATCGATGGCAAAAACAAACAGACAAGTCTCTTGTAGGACATCGACCATGAGCGCACATTTCGCAATGGAGAATTAGCATTAAAGATGCAGTACTACTGCATTCAGTACTAAGAATTACGCTTCAGCGGATATATCTACTCTTGTAAGAAAATGTTTGTTGACTAAACACTAGCTCGTGACTCATGGAGATGAACAAAATGACATGAGCGTTTCTGCCCGCAGGAGTTGTCGTGGGCCGGCAGCGTCATGCTGTGGTGCCTGCTCGCAGCCTCCGCCTCTGCCAGCGACCACGTGAGTAGCGACAGGACAAGGGCTCTGCAGCTGGACAAGCACCCCGGCAATCTCATTCGGGATGTTGTTGAGCAGCGGTGGCCCAGGTTGAGGAGGGAATCACTCATACAAAATATGTACAAAGTTATTTCTTTCTTTTTTTTCATTGTTTATATTTGTGTTTAAATAATTTTTTTTCTTTTTAAGGAAAATTTCTTGGATCTTCCCCCCTCCCCATTTCTGAATATTTCTTTTTACAAATTTCTTTCGGTTCGTAGTATTTTTTTTCTCGATTTATCGGATTTTTCTGTATCTTACTTCCTGATTTTATTTTTCATTTATTTTTTAAATGTTTATTTTTTGTGGGGGTGGGGGGTGGGGGCTTACAACGATTTTTCGAAGTAACTCCCCCCTCGGTCCAGTTGCACGGCGCCGATATGGCACATTTCAAGGCTAATTCTATGACTTTATCTCGCTACTTTCACCGCGCACCAATAAGTAATTTCGCCGTAAATCACCCCCCTACATCAGTCCTGAATGACACCAGGGCCGGAACCCTAAGGAAAGTCAGGGCACCAGCCGCACCGCGGAGTATACGCGCACGCAGGGCGTCAGACCGACGGCGGCCTGGGTCATTCCATTCAGCAGCACGGTATCATCGGGGAGGCTTTCCCCGCACGGTCCGCTTCTCATGCCCCGCTATCATCGCACCGGCCAGTTTGTGAATGACATGCCCGCCCGCCCTGCCGCAGGACCAGCAGGCGCAGCAGCAGCAGCAGGGCCCCGCCCCCGCCCCGCAGCACAATGCGCAGGACGCAGCCTCCTTCCCGTCCGTGTCCAGCTTCAACGACCAGCTGCTGCCCGGCGGCCACGGCGGCGCGGGCTCAGGTGAGTGAGCCGGATGGGTTGCCTACGCTCACGGCGCGCGGCTGGCGGCGCGACTCGCCCGTTCCTCCCTACCCCGCCCCGTGCTCCGCGATTACATCTGCCGATATTGGCGATTATGCCATGTGTAATCTCCGAGGCTGCGAGGCGATAGGGAGGTCGGGGACCCCTCTCTGCGCTGCGATAAGCGCGTGGGAGGGTCAGGGCCCTCGCGGCCCTCATGACCCACCTGTTTAACCGATAGCCGGTTGTTTCTGCAGCGGCCGGTGACAGCACCTCCCCTCCCCCCGCTTCCGCCCGGGCCGCAGATGTGGGCCAGGCCGGCCAGGGCGGGGCGGGGCCCGGCTCCGACGCGCTGACCACCGGCTCGGGCCCCTCGGGCCCCTCCACGCACGCGCCAGAACGGACGGGTTTCTCAGGGGCGCCGATCGTGGTGGCCAACCTGTGGACGACCCCTCAGAGCGCGACGGCGCCGCCCGTCACCGCCGCCAGCACCGGCGGTCAGTACGGCCAGCAAGGAGCGTTCAGCGCCAACGACTTCCAGCACGGCGCGGACCAAGCGGTCAGCGACCAACAAAATGCGTTCAGTCCGTCAAGCCCTCAGCAGGGTGGGTTCAGTGCCCCTGTTGCTCAGCAGAGTGCATTTACTCCATCGAGCTCCCAGCAGGGTGCGTTCAGTGCATATAGCACTCAGCAGAGTGCTTTCACTCCGTCGAGCTCTCAACAAGGGGCCTTTAGCACCTCTGGGGCTCAGCAGAGTGCTTTCAGTACTACCGGCGCTCAGCAGGGGGCGTTCAGTACACTCAGCGCCCAGCAGAGGGTGTTTGCCGATGCCAGCGTTCAGCAGGATTCATTCA
The DNA here is from genome assembly GCA_029379305.1 of Frankliniella fusca. NCBI lineage: Eukaryota > Metazoa > Arthropoda > Insecta > Thysanoptera > Thripidae > Frankliniella > Frankliniella fusca. Next base: position 2,604,906 of record JAHWGI010001430.1, on the reverse strand, counting down.
CGGCGTCGCCTCTCGCAGCTTGGCAGGGCAGGTTCAGTGCTTCTCCCAGCAACGCTGGCAACTCTTTCAGTCCGACTCTCGACACGCCCGCCCAATTCGGTTCGTTCAGCTCACCCTCCTCTAGATTCGATCAGCAGAACGTTCAGCAGAACGGTCAGCAGAACACTCAGCAGGGAGTTCAGCAGGGTGCTCAGCAGGGTGCTCAGCAGGGCGCTCAGCAGGGTGCTCAGCAGGGTGCTCAGCAGGGTGCTCAGCAGGGCGCTCAGCAGAATGCTCAGCAGGGCACTCAGCAGAACGCCCACCATGGCGTTCAGCAGGGCTTTCAGCAGAACGCTCAGCAGAACACTCAGCAAAACGCACAGCAGAGTGGGTTCAACGCGGTCCCTGCCCCGAGTGAGTTCCAGCAGCGGTCTGGCTTCGGCTTTGGGCCCGCGGCGCCTGTGATACCAGACGCGCTGGCGGCCTTCCAGCCAACGGGGCTCCTCATGGCGTCCACCCCCGCGCCGTTCGCCGCTGGTGGCCCCCGGCAGCAAAACGCATTCTCGCCGCAGCCCCCGGTGAGTCGCACTGTAAGCCACACTCTCGGCCACACGGCAACGGGCGCCTACTGGTTCTCGCCGCCCTCCGGCGTGGGCGACTACAACGTGGCCTTTCACTTTGACGGGTCGTCCAACGACCTGTCGGGGACGAGTAGTCGCGACGCTGCACAGCACCGACGGGAGCAGAACAGGATCCCAAGGACCAGCTTCTCCTGCAGAGGGAGGAAGCAGGGATACTACGCGGACTTAGAGACCGGCTGCCAGGTGAGCGCTGCAGTCTGCACACGCGATTGTCCCTAGCGTGCAGTGATTTCTACTAACAGCTCCAGTACAAACTCCTATCAGCAACTCAGGGTGTCATCACTGTGCACCTTAAAAAGTTACAGCCAGGAAACTGAAGTGAGCGCTGCTTAACTGTTTCAGGTCTTCCACATATGTCAGCACGCGGGGCTCAAGAGCTCCTTCATGTGTCCCGAGGGCTCCGTGTTCAATCAGCAGCTGCTAGTCTGCGACTGGTGGTTCGACACGGTGTGTGAGGCGGCCCCGGCCTCTGCCACGGCCCCCGAGAACGCCATCCCCGCGGCCACGACCCCGGCCCCGTCCCCGCCGCCGACAACCACCACCATAGCCACGCCAACGCCGCCCACCGCTCCCTCTCCGTGGCCGAGGCTCGAGGACGGCGGCGATGACCTCGCTCGCGGCGCGAGCGCTTACCAACGGTTCCCTGGGGGCATCATCAGCAACCTGTTTGTGCCACCCCACGACATCAACATCGGGCTGTCCTCCACCGTGGCGCCCTCCGAGACCAGCCCGCTGCGCATCCCGGTGCAGGTGCCCAGCACCAGTGGCGAGGAGGCGCAGGTCCCGGCCTCGGCCCGCGACCTCAACGACCTGCTGCAGGGCACGTCACCGGCGACCGTCGTCTCCAACATGTCGTCTGCGGCCTCGGCCGCAAGCTGGAACCCGGTCACGGCTCCCCTTCAGCAGCAGCAGTACTACCAGGCGGGGCTGACCATCGCGCCCCCGCAGCAGCAGCATCAGCAGCAGCAGCATCATCAGCATAATCAGTATCAGCAGCATCATCAGCATAATCACCATCAGCAGCATCAGCAGCAGCACTACCAGGAGGGCCCGACCATCGCGCCCCCTCAGCAACGCAGCGACGCGAACTCTGAAATCTTCCAGGGGGCCGCGAGCAGCGGCCATCATTTACAGCAGCAGCAGCAGCAGCAGCAGCAGCAGCAGCAGCAGCAACAGCAGCAGCAGCAGCAGCAGCAGCAGCAGCAGCAGCAGCAGCAGCAGCAGCAGCAGGCGCAGCAGTACCACGAGCCCGCTGCCAGCTCCGTGCAGCCCGGCGCGACCACAGTCCCTCCGGTCGCCTCTACGGAGGCCCCGCTGCTGCCGCTGCTGCCCGGCGGCGCGCTCGAGCTGGACTTGGTGCCGCCCTTCCTGGACCCGCCCAACAGCCTGGCGGCCGCGCCCCTGGGCTACGCCGTCACCCCGGGCTACTCGTCCATCTCCACAAACCGGCCGCTGCTGCAGGCCTCGGAGAACGCCCTCGTGGACTACAAGGCGCCCGGCATCCTGCTGGCGCACGTCGAGGCCGCAAAGGAGACGTACGACACAACGGTGAGGTCGCTTAATGCTACGACCACGACCTCCTCCACTACTACCTCCACCACCACCATGGCCCAAGGCACGGGCAGCCCTACGTCGTCGGCACTTACCTCCAGCAGCACCACGGCCGCCACCACCGAGGTCCAGATCAATCTCACCAGGTACAGCGGCAGGCAGATTCCTTTCGGGGTTCGGATCCGCAACCTGAAGAGAAGGCAGAGAGGGCATTGACTTAACTGATGTCGTAACGTTTATAATTAAAATGAAAAAAGAAAAAAAACTATTTAAACCTTGTTTTTAATGAAAATTCGTTACAAATCACAATGTCAGAAGAGATATTCGTAAGAAAAGGTTAATCCTTCATGTTTTCTATGTCCCAGCCATTACTGTAAAATGCAGTAGCAAAAGTGTTGAGAACGTAGCCTCGTCATTTAAGTATATGTGCCAATAAGAATAGTGTTAAGTTAAGCGTTATTGCACTTGTTAGCATGCAGACAGATTTGCTTTTGTGGCAGGATCTGCACTTAGGTGGACCGAAGAATCCGGCGTGACTATGTACATAATTATTTTTTTAAACTTATTGTTGACGCTAACGTAGGCGATTATGAAACTCAATTACATGAATAAAGACAATTCTGTGATCTTGAATGCTGAACTAATTGCACTATTCTATCAGTGCCCCTCTCTCTTTTCTATTACATCTACCAACTGAAAGGTGTCTGAGCAAAAGAACGCACTAAGCTAACATTTCAGTGCATATTTTTTTGCAGCCATGGCATAGTTACAGACAAAATATTATTCTAAACTACGAACAAAATCTCTGAACGATTTTGATCGTACAGTTACGACACAAATCGTAAGTAAACGACTAAAATCGTCACATTTTACGAACTTGTTAGGCCTTCAATGCAAGAAAAGTTTACGACAATGTCGTCGTAGAGGAATGATTTTTCAGTCGTTAGGTAACGACCAAATCGTTCCAAAACGATTGCAGTCGCTATAAAAATAAGCGACTTATCTGTCGTTAATTTACGACAAAATTTCTAACAGTGTTTATAGACGCTTTTGCAAACGCATCGAAAGCAAGAGGCAGGCAGGAACATGAATAACCTCTTTTCGTAAGGTTGCACTGAAAAAATGCTTTCGCTGTTGCAGACAAAAATTAGCTGTCTCCGAGCCAACAAATTTTATAAGTTGTCAAAGCGAATAATTTGCTGCGGTAGCAAAGTATTCGCTGGGGAGGCTAATGCGAGCCCTGTACCAGTAAAACGGCACATATCTGCTTTAGAGCACGCGTCAGCCACCTCAGCAAATGAACGATTCAGCTAGTATGAAGAAGAAAAGAAAAAGATGGCGGCGCGGTGGCAGCGCGTAGCGCCAACCCATAACAGAGCAGAAAGCTGCATTGAAGAATTGCAAATATATTCAAAATACTTTATTTCAAATTAGTTTTGATCTTCTCCTATGCGTGCTATTTACGGAATGGATTCCGTAACACCTCAGAAACCTCTTTTTGTGAGTGCTTTGCGATCAGGTTATGTTGCTTTGTTATGGGTCGGCACTACGCGCTGCCACCGCGCCGCCATCTTTTTCTTTTCTTCTTCATACTAGCTGAATCGTTCATACTTTACTACCGCAGCAAATTTTTCGCTTTGACAACTTTTAAAATTCGTTGGCTTGGAGACAGCGAATTTTTTTCTGCAACAGCGAATGCTTTTTTTTCCGAGTGTGAGAGTTGCCCTTAGTGAAAACTAAAACATCCCTCTACGTACGTCCTGTCACTGAGCAACCGGATACGGAAAAAAATGAAATAAATCCGATAAAGACGCATTGTTTTCTGTAAGCGTCGTTGGGAAGCTAAAGGTTTGTTACAAAATTAAATAAACGGGTGGCCGATTGTCTGCACAGCTGATACCCTCCTTGTCTCTGCACAACCTACAAAGATAACAGCTAATTCGCAGGTTCTTTCGATTTGCTCTCTGCAACCATCTCCGATTAGGGATAGACTTAGTCGGGTGCATTGACCTGTCACTGCACTCAATCTCAATGACGCAACTACTTCACTTGACAGAACCAGGTCACAAATGGGCCGTCCCGTGGTTCTGCGGCACGCCTGGGGGCGTTCTATTCGTTGGGCCCATCCACCAGACACGAGCCGGAGACTCCAGTGACCTGTCTTCGCGCAAAACCGCTCATCCTAGCAGGAAATAATTTGCATATTCCGCCAGACGGCTCGACCCGGCCCGGACAATCACCTCTCCTAAAAACCTCTCCTGACGGAAGCCCAGTCCAAGCGAAAAGCGGACAATCGTCACGTCTACACTGAGGAGCCCGCGGAGCATTGTGCAAGGTCGCGCGTGCCAGCTCGGCGCCGTCAGGTTGCCGAACCCAGGACCTATCACCTTAACTCGAGTGGATCGGGGGAAAGGGGGAGGGGGGGCATCAAAGGCATGCAGCATGTCCGTCCGAAAACTTTATCTACTACAAACTCCATCCGATATAGATCAAAATCTACTCACCTGTACAGGACATGCCAGACGGAAAGGGGAGGGGGGTACAGAGAAAGAGAGAGAGAAAGAAAGATAGTAAATGAGTGAGTGAGAGTGTCAGCGCGAGATGGACGTGTGAGTTCGTGGGCATGCGCATAGCGCTCCCGCGGCAGCATGGCATGGCACTATCATCGCCAAGCGAAGTTTAAAACCGCCGCCCCTCCGACCGCAAATGCGCGCAAATCCTGAGCGGAGTGGGGCGCAGCGAGCAGTAGAGTCCTGTCCTCTCCCGCCGTTCAGACCGCTCAGAACTGCCTCGCCACGGCCTGGACCCGCCTAGATCCTGCAGGACACTTCACGGCAGCCCGACAGGCAGGCAGGCAGGCCACCACCAAGCAGCTGCTCAGGTGAGTGCAGTGCAGCAGTCAACTACGACATTACTCCGGATACAGGCTCATGATACCTCAAATATACATTACATTAAATTTCAAACAATATGGGCGCGTTGTTGAGCTATGTCTAAATCAACACACATATCCTACCGTTTAGTCACACCGTCAACCTATTTCGCTTTCCAGCGTGAAATCTTCGAAGCAACAAAACGAATGTATGTTATTGAGAAATGCGCACATTTGAAAACTTAAGGTTGAGATTCGATTCTTGATCGCAAGATTTGAGATTTATTTACTAGTGCAGCAATTTGTGCGCCAGTATGATTTTGAGCTTTTATTGAAGTAGTTATTTATAAGGCGATTTCCGAGAACGAATTTCAAATATCCTTTAATTTACTTTAAAAATAAAAATAAAACAAGAGATGACGCGGTTATGCCAAAGTTATGCATTATAACGTCAGGTGAACTGTCCCGGGGCCACAGTTGGCTGAGGGCCACAATGCTGGAAAAGTGGCAACAACTCTTTATCCTACCAATTGCGCTTCATGAAAAGGCCGATGAATTCTGAAGCGATTACTAGAGTGATTTTCGCGCGACATGTTACAAAAGGTACAAACAATATCGAGATTGCTTCACACAGCACTAAAATTAGATTTTGATTCCAGTTTCTGATGTAAGACTGCGCTGTAAAAGTCTGGTTTGAAAATATCTTTGTGTAGTACATCGTCTTTATTAAGACGTGCGAAAATTTATCATCCGCACGCACGTAAGTCAACAGTAAACATAACCTCAAAATGAGATCGTGCTTTATAGCAATTTGTACGATTCTTCCCAAGATATGAGATCCTCATTCAACATCTTTCAAGGAAAGTATACAGGCATCGTTATTTCGACTAGCAGAGGTTTGAAACTCTTTTTGCAATAAGTCTGCACTGCGGCAGCCCGGCCGGGCCCCGGCCGGGCCCCTGCGGGCTTTGTCCGCACGTCCACCTGTCCACGCGCCCGCGGCTGGCACGCACTGGCACGGCGGGCGGGGCGGCTAGGCCTAACCTGGCGCAGCGCGCAGCGGCGCTAGCGCATCTATTGGCACCGGAGCCGGCCCGGCCACCCGCTCTAGCAACAGAACAAGCGGCCTTGAGCTTGAGTGGGGGGCAGGGGTAATGCAGTTGAGTGCGTCACAGGACATGCGTTGTAGGGGGGGAAGGAGACAGAGTAGTGGGGGGAGAAGAGATAGATAAGGGGAGAGAGGGGAGAAGAGAGGAAGAAAGAGCACGGGAGTGAGAGAGAGAGCAAGACAGGGTGAGATATACCTGTATCGACCGACCGCGAGGGAAAGACAGATGTTCATCGTGAGCCGGCGGCAACATGACACAAGCGCCGCTAATGACAGAACTTGCCGTTTCTTTCTGGGCGTGTAGGACTGGGGGTATAGTGCAAGGCAGGTAGGTCTGGGCAGGGCAGGGGAAGCTGTGCGTCCAGTTCCCAAAAACTGGATCACGTCACGTCACTAGGCAGGTATCGGCTAGAGCAGCAGCAGCCCAGCGAGCGAGCCTAGATGCTCCTTCGGCAAAGTGGTCTGACGTAGGGTAGGTGAAGGTTCTCCAAAGTCTCTCGAGCAGTGAGTAGCGGCGGTCTATCGGTCGAACGAGGCAGTGCCCGGAGCCGGACGAGCCTCTCGCCTCTCTCTCGCACCCGCTGCCTACATCTGTCTCTGTCGCACTGGAGGGGGGGGGGGGGGCACACTGGCTCCCCTGGCCATCCCTTTGGTTTTGCCGAGCTGAGCAAGCGAGCCGAGCCATGCGGAGCGCATGCTGGGAGGTGGCGCAGCGCTGCTCTGGTATCGGCCACGACGGCCCACAGGTTAATCATTTGTCAAACGCAGGATAACGCAAAACAGCGGTGGTGAAGAGCGCGAGTAAGGCCATAGTCCCTCGTTCAACGTTTCCAGGATGACGTCCGAGACTCTGGTTCAGCTCAAGCAGCAGGGCGTCCTGGCCCAGCTGGAGGCCGCTGAGCACGCGGAGCAGGACCAGGACCTCGCCTTCCTGCAGCAAGCCCTGCGGCGGGCCGAGAGGGACGACGCCCTGCGGCTGCACGAGCAGGACGTGCGCCCGGGATGCGGCGTGGGTGACAACTTCTCCAGCGTCGTGACGAGGAATACGGTCCGGGGGAAGCGCGGCAACGGCTCTGGTGAGTAACGCAACGAACCCCCCCCCCCCCTCCCCCCGCTGGGCTGGGCAGCGGCAGCTCGTCTTAAAGGCGCCTGAGAGGTAGGCAGCCCATCGGGCAGGCAGCGAGGCGCCAAGGTGCCGAATGGTCTGCCTACCTCACGAGAGAGACGGCGGCACGCGGCACGCAGTCGACTCACCGCGTCATGAGACGAGGGCGATGAGACATGTATCCTCTACTCGAAAGTGCGAGACAAAAGTATTATACGAGCGGATGAAAATTTTCGGCCAGGATAAAAATAGGGATTAGTGCAAAACGGATGTAAGTTAAAGGCTAAGCAAGGCTAGTCTTGAACTCCTTCTCCCTTTTCCCTTTTCCTTCTCTCTTTCTCTGTCCCTTCTGGCACTAAATTGTTTATTTGTTTATTTTTTTATACTCGTTCTTTACCACCACCTCTCTCCTGAGTGGTGAAAAGAACGAGTATTGTTCTCAGTCGGGTGTAACGCTTAACTGTCCACACTTTCATCTCAGATCTCACAATACCTACAGGCATAATAGTTATACCATTCTAAACTGGAAACGCTGGTCATTATTCCAACAATGAACTATTTTTCAAGTTTAATAGTATTATTTTGAGAACACTTAACAAATTTTGCGTGTTTTCATTCTAAGTCCCATAACCCAACTATATGAGTGGAGTTTTCAATCTCATCAAGCACAATACCCACAGACATGAAACTTGCGCTGATCTCAGCTTGAAGCCTTCTTCTGCATTGCAGCAATGAACCTTTTTTAACGTTTAATAGTATTATTTTGAGAACTCTTAACAAATTTTGTGCGAGTTTTCATTCTAAGTCCCCGAGTCTAGTCCTAGCCCGAGTCGGCTCGCGCCAGCTCGCGCTCCTTTATGCGCCCCAACAATCGGACCCGAGCGGGAGGGCCGAAGAAGGCCCGAGCACCCCGAGACGAGCAAGGGCGAGTGTCCCGGGAAAAACTTCCCCTGCACACACGAACTGTGATGAAATCTGAGATGAAAATGTCTTCACTCGACTCACATCATGTTTTACACTCCTACCTCTGTAGCACATAATTATGTAAAGAACGAGTTCCATACTTATCACAAAATTCATTTTGTGTTCTATTTGGCCCTTGTTTATACATAATATATATATTTTCAGTATAGAAGGATTCTGTCTCACCACCTAAACAAAGGTGATGGGTATGCTTTCCCAAGCGTAACACATCTTTCGTTTTTCTTGATTAAAAAAAATCTGAGCCTAACAACGTTTACTTCACAAAAGTCAATTGAAAAATAAAATTCACGTTTAAGTTAGTTCAAATTGTTTTTGATACCCACGACTATAAAGGCTTTCCAGACACTAACAAAAAGAAAAGTGTTACCCATTTCCAACAAAACCAAAACACCTCAAAACTTTTACGATATTTTTATAACTATATGAATGTTGATACATTTTGAATGAAGCAAAACCGTGAAAGAACAGATCAGCATGCCTTTCATTGTTCGTTGTAAATAACAAATAACGTTTACAGTTAGAACAACCACAGGCCTAGCATGTCTCAAAACAGTAATTCATACAAAAAAATTGTAAAATTAAGCATGTTGTCAGAGTAAATTCCTGTTTTCTGTCTTACTCTTAATGACGCAAGAATCCACAGCAGATAAGACAATCAGCTGATAATTGACACAAAAACACCATAAAACAGTGTTGAGGTTCGGACAAGAATGCTAGCAAATGAGTAAAACAAATCAACGCACTTCTACTTCTATCAGCTTTATGTTAAGATGCTGTGCAATTTCATTATTGTTTCAATACTTTGCTGTCCCTTGTGCAGTAACAGAAATGCAGTGTAAACAAGATTGGTAAAATTGTTAGGTTAGGTCACTCACCAAAACATCACTTTTCCCATGAACGAAGTGGAACCGACGATTGTTGCACATCACACATTCAATGACATAGGTCTAGGCACGAAATTTCTACATTCCCAAACTTTGAATAACTCAAATGGCTGAGAAAGAGAGGGAACTGCGAGTACAGGCGTCTGTTTGAAGTCAGCCATGGCATGGCTAAGCGGTAACGAAACAGGCACACCTAGGTTCTCAGCTGCACGGGCGCAGGGGATAAGAACGCTTTGCTACGCTCCGCCCGGCAAAAGCGTATCCTTACCACACCCCAAACCCATTGGACACTAACGTGAGGACTCTGTTCTGTTCTGTTCCCCTGAGCGCAGACTACCAGCGCAGCGTGTTCGTGAAGCGAGCGCTGGCGCACGACTCGTTCCGGTGCCTCGCGGCGTTCGCCAAGGAGGCGGAGGCCTACGCGGTGGTGGTGCCGCCGCTGTCCCGCGCGCTGGGCCCGGGCCCCGGGCTGCCGCTGCCGCAGTGCCTGCACGCCTCGTGCTCCGAGCACCCGGACCACATCGTCCTGGAGGACCTGGGCGGCGCGGGCTTCTGCATGGCAGCCAAGGGCCGCGCGCTCGACCGGGCGCACGCCACGCTCGCCCTTCGCGCCCTGGGCCGCTTCCACGGCGCCTCCCTGGCGCTGCGCCGCGCCGACCCCGCAGCCTTCCGCCGCCTGCGCGCCGGCGCCGGCACGGCCGAGCTCATCTTCTTCCCCGAGGCCGAGGCCGTGTTCGGCGCCAGCCTGCGCGCCACCGCGGTCCTGGCTGTGCTCAGCCTCGAGCGCTCGGGCCGCGCCGACCTCGGCCGGCGCCTCGCCGCGCGCGCCGCCGACGCGGGCGTCTTTCGGGAGATGTGCGACGCCGTCCTGCCTCCGCCGGACGACGGCGACGTGCCCGGCGTGTTCACGCATGGTGACTGCTGGGCCAACAACCTGCTCTTCAGATATAACGAGGTGAGCTGGGTTGCAGCCGCTGTGCTGTTCTGATGGTACTTGGTGATGGACAGACGCGTCACGCTTGCTCTGCCTGCTGCAGGACGGCCGGCCCAGCGAGGCGAAGCTCATCGACCTGGCCGGGATGCGGTACTCGTCGCCGGCGCTCGACCTGCTGCACCTGCTGTACTCGAGCGTGGACCGCAAGGTGCGGACGCAGCACCGCGCCGAGCTCCTGGACGCGTACCTCGTCGCCCTGCGCGGTGCGGGAGGCTTGCAGCACGAGCACGAACACCAGCACGGGCACGGGCTCAGCAGGGCTCGTCTAGAGCGGGAGATGCGGGTGCGCGCGCCGTTCGGCCTGTGGATGGGCTTGTGGATGCTGCCCGCCATCTTCCACAGCGCGTGCGTCTTGGACCCGCCCCCCGCGCCCGCCGACTATTTCACACAGGCGACGCAGGCGCGCCTCTGCGCCGCGCTCAGCCCGGACTTCCACCGGCGCGTGCTCGACCTGGTGGAGGAGTACGCCGACAGCGGACTGCTCTGAGCCTGAGCCCTGCCCTGCCCTGCCGAGCCCCTGAACCCCTGAACGGCCGGCTGGTCCGGCCGAGGGCGCAAAGCGTCAAGGCTTATTAGATAGTTGTATCACATAAAGCTCGAGTCGAAACTGGTTTTCTGTCTAACAAGAACTCGTGATATATGTATGTACCAAGGAGGATGTATAAATAGAAATGTTTCATGTTAATTTTTATTGTTTGTTTTCTCGTTACATCCATTTCTCTTGTTTAAACAAATGCATTGCCTGCAACAATAACTGTTCCATACATCTATACGGAGCAAATGGAACTAACTTCGACTGCATTGACAAGTTCACAGAAAAAATGAAAGGCAAGATCCTTTGTTCCGATCTGTACAGTACGGAGAGCAATGTTCTCGCATTCATCACCGCAGTGGCATTAAATGCTGTAATGTAACACAAGCCGATCGCATCACTTGAGGCGCCTTTGCCCTTCGCCTTTCACGCCCTGCGCGGCGTGGGTTATCGCGGCGACAGGAGTGCGACTCATAACTCACATTTTCTCCAAGTTTGGTGCTGTTATTACGTTACGTGCCCTCCGAAATCGCGGGCGTAAGCAGACGCATATTTCTACTCTCAGAAAAAGTAGAAGAAAAATCAGCTCCGCTTCTTAATAAAGACTAATTTAATTTTAATTTTCTTCCAATATGTTATAGATCGGGTTACGCGTGCGACACTCCGTAACGAATCGATCCTGTAATCGTTTCCGGCTCATGGCAGAATTTTTAATTTACAGGGACCGACATCCAGTCGGGGGAAAATCCGCGGCAGTAGGAGGGTCTTGCGCATCACAGTGGGGCCGGGCGTTCGATGTGAGAGGAGGCGGAATTTTCTCGCTGCTCGCCAATAGAAGTCGGCATCAGTAGGCGCAGCGCGCCGCAAAAGCCCAGAGGCGGCGGCGGAGAGGAACATCAACGCGGAGGGATCTCGAAAAACTGATCGTAATTGTAATCTTAATTAGCGGTGCTGCTCGCACTGCTCCTGACCCTGATGGCGGCCGGTGGGAAGGTGACACCCGGGCCGGACGAGCAGCGCGGAGCAGCGCGGAGCAGCGCCGAGCAGAGCGCCCCGCTCCGTTCCTGGAGATGCACCGCCACGATAAAGGTTAAGGCCCGCTTAGCGAGGAAAGAATCGGCGACCGAAACTTTTACCTTGACCGCAGAGGGGACGCTCAGGACACGACAGCCCCGGCGCGGCACGGCTCGGCGGCCCGGGGGTGTCATATCACGTGACGTCACTTTAAGCTCGGGGCAGGGCAGCAGTCATCAGTGCCGAGCGGAGCGCTGCGGACCGGACCGGTAATGCCCTATTCGAGCGCACGGCGCGCGCCCATTGTGCTGCAATGGCAGCTCTCATCCCCACAGGAGGGGAACATTTTGCAGACGCATTACATGGACCTGCGAGGGCACATACTCGCACCATGCTCGCACCGCGTCCCCATCGCCCCGTGCATTGCGCGAGACACGAGAGCGCGGGCGGCGCACTCGCGTCCTTTAATCCACACCTAAATGCGTCCATCGATCGCTTTAATTCTGCCACGAGCTCTACTCGCGGTAAACGGCCGCCGCGCCGCCCAGCCCAGCCCCGCCACCAAAACAAAACAAACCGCAATACACGCAATACACTTCTCCGGGATGCCGCGTGGTTCGGCCCGCGCCGCGCTGCCCCGCCCCGCCTCCCCCCGCCGGCCATCCCGCACACAAAAGCCTCCTCGCAATTATTGAGGCATTGACACCCTTCTCTCTTCTCACTTCTCTCCTCTAGTAAGTATGGCCCACTGGCAAATAACAGGTCCGGCGCGTGCGCGCCAAGGTTCGGCAGGGCCAGGCCGGGGCGGGCCGGGGCGGGCCGGGGCGGGCCGGCTAGGTTCTGCAGCCGACCCGCGCGAGTGACCCCAACCTCAAAGGTCCAGCCGGCCCGCCATGGCCACCGGCGAAACACTACAGTTGAGTTGCCTTATTTTTGATAATTACACGTATTGGAAATGTTTCTGTTGGGCTCCCGGACGGCCGCGACCGTATGGACGTCCATGCCTCGTTCTGGAAGGTAGTTACCAACTAGTGGCCTGATTGGCGACGACGAGCAGAAACAACGTGTGCTGAGATTTCCATATTATTTCACAGTTTTGCGCATGGAGCGGCGGTCCCTGTCACCCATTATTGAGCCTTGCGGGTGACACAACGTGTGGAGGCTCTCCCATTTATCCACGGCTCATCCGACCCATTACGCTCCACACGTTCACTAACGTTGCGTCATCGCCTCGGGTAATTGGCGTCTCAAATCTGCAAACTAAGACAGAACGCGACAGAATCCTGTAGTAAAACCGCCGTCCTCTCTCGAAGAACAATAAACGAGCACGCACTTACACTTACACTGCTCTAGGAAGAAGGGGAAAAAAGCACTTAGGGAGCTGGCACCGTGGCCTTCGCCCTCTGTCAAAAATCGAAACAGGCCCTTTTTACTCGTTCTTTACCTTTTCCACATCTCTCTTAACCTAGAGGTGAAAGAACGAGTATTGTGCTCAGTGCGGTGTAAGTTAGACCCCATTTTCAGCGAAGAAATGGTAATACCTACAGCTATGTCTGTGCAACCAAATTGTAGCTTTTTACCCAGTAATAAGTCAATAATAGAGGTTTTTTTCGAGTTACTAAGCAAAATTTTAAGAAATTATGAATCTAAATTTCGATCAGAGACGTTCGACCGCTCGCCGCGGGACCACTTTCATACCGTACCCATTACGACTTAATTACGAATGAACACACAACCAAATTACTCTATTTGCCAAATAAAGTTATCACAAAACGTATCAACAATTTTCAACATTCTGCAGTTTCTAATTAAAAAGTAAACATTACATTCATTTGTGTTTATCAACATTGAGAGTATCAATGTCAACACCACCGATATCGTTTGTACGCATGCGCGAGTAACAACGCCATCTATTGAGATATCCTGTAGTCATTATAAAAGTTTGTCTTAAAAAGAAAACAAACGCCGCGAAAGGTTTGAACGTAGCTGACAACAATGTGTGTGTCACTATCCTGCTGTTGACTTACCATTTCTAGTTGAAAGCTAACATTATTAACGTAAAGGGTAAAGAGGTAAAGAACGAGGTTTTTCTTTTTGTATCAAACGCGTTTGATGCGCTTACAATCTACTTGTTCAATGTCTCCTTTTACAGGATGATGCTGCTGACGACACCGCAGTGTGGCGGCGCCAGTGGGACATTGCAATGAGCGACATTCATTTAGACTAATCCTCTGTGAGACTCTGCGTCCAACAGTTGACATTCGAGGCTGATGGGGCCGCCACCGCACTGCGCCGCGCCGCGCCGCGCCGTGAGTTTGAAGATGGACAAGCCAAGGTGGTGCTCGTCTCACCTCGAGGCGGCCGGGCCGGGGACGGACCAGGGCCGGGGCCGTACCGGGCCCACACCCGGGCCAGACCTGCAGGGTCTCTCGCCCAGATAGAGAGTTCAACTGAACCAATCCAAGCAACGATGTCCAATGTCCACTTTCGCCACACTGAATTAAAAAACATTGAGCAAGTGACCCCGCTTCAGTTATTACTTTCGTCGCACTTTATTTTTTTCTTTGAGAGCGTGATGATTTTTAACGATTTTTAACGATTGAATTTTTTTTTTAAACGCTCTCTGTTTTGACTCTTGTAAATATTTCGTACTGCAGCCTGCGCACTGCTTACTCTCACATTTACTCTCTTTCGCCCTCCCTCCCTCACACTCTCTCACTCGCACACTCACGCACATCTCAAATGTCGCATGAGCTCATTCACCAAACCGCGCGCCACTTTACATGCAATCACTGCGCTTCATAATGTTGCTGCATTCATTCGCGCGCACAATTAACCCTTCAGCCGTGGCGCAAAGGTGGTGGCCGGCCGGCCAGCCCGGCGCCCTTTGTGTGAGCAAACACACGCAGACGCAGCGCACACTGCTCGCTCGTGCAAGAGACACTCGCTATTTCAGCTTGTTGCGTAATAAAGTGCAATGATCGTTTTTGGCGATGAGTTCAGTGTATCACGTTCATAGCGCGCGTTTTCATCCCTTATGATTGAATACGGAAGCTTAATTGTGGTCAATCAATCGATGTGTTAATCAACCGGGTTCGTGCGCTATCCCTGCTGTCATACAAAGACAAAGAGAGAAAAAGAGAAGCCAAATGAGCGAGACTCATACGCGGTAGGACGACCCTTAAAAAGGATGAAAAGAGTCTGGGTCCTGTTGACCGTGAAGGATGCGCTGTGCGTGCAGCTGTCGGCAGCTAGGAGCCCGAGGGGCCAGGTGAGGTGGGCCGGGAGGGGGACTCGGGCAGATGCGCAGGTGAGTGTGGCCGCCACGGCGGCCCAGGTAGCCGCGGGCCGGGCCGGGCCAGGCCTGGCGAGCAGGCAATATTTCGGACGCTTCTACAATCATCATGAAGGCGGCAGGTAGTGGTCCATCTACATCAGCCGTATGGTGACATCAATAGTACCAATCTACGCCCCCTCCCCCACCCCCCTCTCTGCGTGCACGAACGAGTGCATTTTCAGAGGAAAGTCCAGAGTCCGGGGAAGTTCCATGTCCACATTGATGATGATATGACTCATGGGGGATGAGCACTCCTGGACGGGGTAGGTAGGCGACAGGGCAGAGCATCATACGTGTCACCCTGAGGCTCGGAGGTGAGGTGTCAGCGACCCACCGCCCGTCCCGCGTGAGCCTTCTAGTCGTGCGACTATATCCCTCAGGATGAGTGCACTTCGCGCTGCGATCGCCGGAAGTCTTGGCCCCGGCCGGCGCCCCGCCCTGCTCCGCATGACACTCATATATGACGCCAGGTGAGTGCGATGTCCTCGTCGCACCCGGCTCATCGGGAGCGCGTCACGACCACGTGGACACGTGGACCAGCGCCACCCCGCGCCGCTCTATCGCCGTCACGACCCGAGAGGCGTGCCGCAGGCTGCAGGGAACAGGTCCTGCGGCCCGGCCCGGCCCGGCCCGGCCCGGCCTGCTGACCGATAAGGGCACACTACAGCACTGATACATACGAACCTGAGTGAATGGCCAACACCCCGGACTGAGCCCTGAACAGGCTCTCCTGCTGCAAAGCACGTGGCGCGGCTGGCGCGGCGCGAGGCCTGAGATTAAAGTGTCGTTACCGGTGCTCTTGAGGTTGGAAGAGGAGGGGGTGGGGGTGGGGGTGCGGGCTCAGTGACCTATGACCCCCAGGGCGTCCCCGGGCAAATGGCCATAACATGAAATCATGCCAGAGGCGTTTTTGTGTTAATGCGAAACGGTTAAGACTTCCTTCAACTTCTGTGTGAGCTTTAAAAAAAAAAAAGAAAGAAAGGATACAGTACGGAAGGTTGCGCGGTAAAGCAGTGAGGCGCAGTAAGGACATTACAAAAAGAATGCTGGCTGATAATCGCAGACAACTTGCTAACTCCGGCTGTATTACAAGTATTCTCGTCTTTTTCCGGTTGTTTCAGAGAACATGTAGCAGTTTGAGCCCATGAACCTTCTTGCTCCATGTGCCCACGGATAGGCAGACCAGCAATAATGTTACATATTCTCTGTAACACCCGGTAGGCTTGTTCTGGCACAACGTACTCCGTGCAACAGCGTTTCCGCCCATAGATCGTGTTTTCCACTGTTTACAATTGTATAGTTACTGCGATGTCCAACTTTTTCTCTCATATCGACTGTAGAAAAACGGCCACGCCCGCTCCTCATCCCAGAGTGATCCCAGCGCACAGAGAAAATGTCGTCATGGTTTTCAAGCAGCCCCGGAAACCCTGTGTATTCTCTCCATAAGAACTCCTTGTTCTTGTCCTAAACTGCTGCTTGGAAACCAAGACGTTGTTTTCTCCGTGTGTGAGCCCAGCGTGATCCCGGCGTGAGCCCAGCGTGATCCCAGCGTGATCCCAGCGTGATCCCAGCGTGATCCCAGCGTGATCCCAGCGTGATCCCAGCGTGATCCCAGCGTGATCCCAGCGTGATCCCAGCGTGATCCCAGCGTGAGCCCAGCGTGAGCCCAGCGTGAGCCCAGCGTGAGCCCAGCGTGAGCCCAGCGGGAGCCCAGCGGGAGCCCAGCGTGAGCCCAGCGTGAGCCCAGCGTGAGCCCAGCGTGAGCCCAGCGTGAGCCCAGCGTGAGCCCAGCGTGAGCCCAGCGTGATCCCAGCGTGATCCCAGCGTGATCCCAGCGTGAGCCCAGCGTGAGCCCAGCGTGAGCCCAGCGTGAGCCCAGCGTGAGCCCAGCGTGAGCCCAGCGTGAGCCCAGCGTGAGCCCAGCGTGAGCCCAGCGTGAGCCCAGCGTGAGCCCAGCGTGAGCCCAGCGTGAGCCCAGCGTGAGCCCAGCGTGAGCCCAGCGTGAGCCCAGCGTGAGCCCAGCGTGAGCCCAGCGTGAGCCCTCTGCTTGAGCCCAGCCCAGCCCTGAGCAGGTCGCCCTGACCGGAAATGCGCCGCGTGCGAGTCTCGTCGCGTCTGGTCTCGTCTCCCCGGAGTAAAGCGCCAGGCCGGCGCGGCACGGCGCGCCGCCTTTCATCCGATCCATCTGTCATTGAGTTTGAGGTCAAGACGATGCGGACGTGCTTCACACGGGACTTATCACAAAACTGTGAGGCGCAAGGACTTACCGGCCGGCCGGCCATCCGGGGAGCAGAATGGTACACAGTATGTGAGGCCGGGCCGGGCCGGGCCGGGCTGGGGGCAGTGTCGGTGACTGACAGGACCATACCACGGTCAAGGGACTCTAGACTAGACGCGTGCCTGGACCCAGGATCATACACCTGGAAAGTTGTGCAAAAAATAAAAAATAAAGTACTCCGAGTGGTGTGTGTTTAGTTCCTTCAGACTCATACACCTCAAAATTTTCCGCCCTTGATTCAAGAAAATTGCGTTATAGTTTTTAGAATTCTGCTCTTAATTCAAGAAATTTGACTTAGTTTAATAACAAAATATTCTTTTCTGAAGCGAAATGTTCCAGAAATTTTTAGAAACCTGAGCAGTTAGGTAGTTTTTTTTGGGTGTACACCGAACTAAAATCGTAAAGAGATGACATGAAACACACTTGTTTGGAAGTTGCAGTCCAGAAGTTACCTCACTCCTTTTTTTTTAAGGGAAAAAGGAGACATGAAAATTTAAATGATATCATGGTCCATCACGGTCCATCAAAAAATAATTTTTCTAAACAGGTTTTAGGGTGCTAGATAAATAATTACCCCGATCAGCCTGGGCGCTACCTTGTAATGAGCCATCACACCACACGCGCGCGCCCAATCGATGCCTTGTCAAGGCGTCCTCTCGACTGACAGGCTGTATTGAGCCGTGGGAGTCGCGGGGCGCGGCGGGCAGCTCAGCTCAGCGGCAGGCGCGTAGGCGATCATGGCGCCTTGGACAGGTGATCAGCCTGTGATTACTACCGCGCCCGCCGCACCTTACTTCCGGAAAAGAAGAAAGGGCGATCGGTAGAGCACTAGCACTACCCGTAATTGCCGTAATAAAAACCAGACTCCGCCCATGTAAATTTTTAGGAAAATTCTGATTTAGTTGTATAGGTGCTTGATTGTTTCAGAAAAGCCTTCTTGTTGGCCAAAGACCGAGAAACAGTATGTATGCAGACCCGAAAGTGTGGTCCTCTCTCATTTGGATAAAGTTGATAGCAAAAAAATTCGCTCAAAGCTTCGAATGTATTTTTTTGCCTAGTTATTGGTTTCATATTTCAATCACAAAATAAAATTGAAAACACCCAATTAATTTCCAAGAACATTCCTCTAAAAATGAGGAAGTGGTCAAATTAGTGAGCAAGTTTGAGGGTGACGCTTATGTGCAGCTTCCATTTTTACTACGATTATGCAGCAAAATTGCACAGAGAAAAGAAGATACAAATCGTCTCTAAAAAAATAGTTAAATCAACAAATCAATAAAGCAGCAGATAAACAATGTCATAGACCCTTCTGGAATAAATGAAGGAGTGCACTGGAAAAAACAAAGGTGCTATCTAATGCCTTTTAAAGGCGTTAGTGAAATAGTGCCTTCAGAAAGGCGCTATCGCCTCCCAAAGGTGCTATTTTTGGCCCTTTTCGTGCCTTTACAAAGGTATTAGTGCAGTAACACCCCCTAAAATTCTACAGCACCCCAAAAAGGGTGCTATCTAGCACCTTTGTTTTTCCAGTGTGGCTTTTCCGTGAAGTCTGCCGCGGGTCGAAGCGCGGTCCCGTTATTTAAATTATCCGAGTCACTCGACACACTGACTCCGCGCGGCGCGCGGCGGGGCCTTGAACCTGAGTTCAGGTCCACCGCACCGCACCGCGCCGCACCGCGCAGCTCCAAGTTATGCCCGGCGATGTCCGCACGCGTAATCGCAGACGGACGAAAGGGAAAGGATGGCATTGTGAACGGAACACACGTGGCCAGTACTCTGCCTACATGAATCATGAATATTGTTGCGAAAAAAAACAAACTCGCTGGTCGATTTCATAAAATAAATGAAACACTACACCGTCTGAATTGAGCGGAAAGAATTGCCTTTCAATGTCACTTTTGAGTGCCAGCCGAAAAGAGACCCTGAGGGAGAGGGAGGGGGAGAGGGGAGAGGGGAGAGGGGAGAGAGAGAGAGAGAGAGAGAGAGAGAGAGAGAGAGAGAGAGAGAGAGAGAGAGAGAGAGAGAGAGGGAGAGGGAGGGAGAGACTACTCATCAACAATTTGTCGCATCGGGTTGCACACGCGAGCGCAGGGCCGCTACGTGCGGGACGGAGCGGTTTCGTCATTGTTTTCTGTAGTCTTCCCTCTCTGTCGCTCACGATAGCGCGCACGGTTCTATGAAGCCTAGAGATATGAAGAGCGAGCGCGCAGTGGCAGTGCGTAGCGCGCCGCGCCAAGCCCGACCCGACAGCTGCCCATAAGTGCGAGGAGGAGAAAAGAGATGCGGTGGTCCCTGGCTCGGCTCGGTTCTCCATATCGAGAGGGAGGGAGACAAAGCGATGCGATGCACCTCGCTCCGCCGCCGTGCACCGCCGTGCACCGCCGTGCACCGGGGGGCGCCGAGGTGTCAAGGCGGCACCTTTTAATGCCCTCTAATCACCCTCCAATAACACGTGCGCCGCGGCGGGGCGGGGCGTGGCGGGGCGGGGCGGGGCGGGGCGGGGCGGGGCGGGGCGGAGTGCTGCAGTGCATTGTCTCTACATACCCGGGAGCCCCTGGACTGTCTCCATAGATGACTCGTCCGACTATGGGTACTTGAATACCAGTCACTCATCAAAAGTGTTTTCGATCCGCCATCTATGTAGCTCCACCTTACTATTTTGTTTCATCACGTTTCGATTTAATATACCCCCAGACTAAACACGGGATCGTGACCACATCCTGGTTAAGTCGCACTGAAAGTTTTAGTAGCAGGTTTCTTCAGTCAATGGACGCTGATATCAGACAACTTCTTGAACTATTCTTGCGTTTACTCCCTCAAGCAACCCTCTGTTATTTTCCTCGGTCCTATAAGCACGCAGGAGCGTGTGCAGTCTGTGTTAAAAATTTTAATTTTTCGCACAAAGACGGGGGTTTTATATGATGCTGCAGCGTGGTATATGAGACACACAACACCTCACCAGCCTCTTTCTAGCGCCATTATAATATTCTCACGCCCGGCTGCGGGCCGCGTTCGAAGCGAGAGGTAGAAAATAATGAAGGAAAAAACACTGGCGCTCGTCTCGGTCCCACTGCAGGCCACTGCACATCGGGCAGCGGCTGCCCCGGGCGGACGCAGCCCGGCCCGCCTGATCCTGACCTTTACATCACCTGCAAAACGCCCGTCCCGTCCCGTCCCGTCCCGTCCAGGCGCTTGAGCTGGACACGACATAGTATGAGAAATGTTGCGGTCGTATTGTATCCCCAGGACCGCGCAGATGCACCCGCCCCGGCGGCCCGGCGGCCCGGCGGCAGCTCGAGGTCCTGGGCAGCGGCACCCTGCACCCGGCCCAAACAAAACATTTTTCTCTCAATGCAACGCACTTTTATTTTTCTTGTATTACTGATCTGTAAAATATTTTGTTAAGTAGGGAAGTTATTAATTAAGTTTGAGATGCTGAGTTGAGGTGCTGAGGTCACGCGACTCAGACCGGCGGGCACAGGCCGGGCCGGGCGGGGCCGCGGGTCGTCAGGCGGGATGACCTTGCAAAACGGATCCATTTAAATTCAATTACACGCGGGTGCGAGGTTCTTTAAGCTGCTATCTGGCCTTCTCTATTCGGCATGAAAATCAGCTACCAGATGAACCGGCACAGAACACAGCTACAAAGATCTATGACCATTGCTGGCAGGAAACAAGGTGGCAGGGAAGTAGACTATTATACCACCCCCTCAGGAGTG
This sequence comes from Frankliniella fusca, assembly GCA_029379305.1. Taxonomy (NCBI): domain Eukaryota; kingdom Metazoa; phylum Arthropoda; class Insecta; order Thysanoptera; family Thripidae; genus Frankliniella; species Frankliniella fusca. Next base: position 2,583,911 of record JAHWGI010001430.1, on the reverse strand, counting down.
AATGAATGAGCACGTGTCCCTACGCCTCACTTTTCATCACCAACAAGCTTTCGGGCTGAGAGTGCGACAGGAGCTTGAAATGTCTGAAAGTTGAAATAAAACTTCACTACTTCTGAATGGCTTGCAACGAAAGGACTTTGTATCAAAGGAGAACACTGATAATCCAAGTGTTCAACCCCTCAATACTTTAAAGTGTTCAAATACCATATAAACATAAAAAAGTGTTCAACAGAGTTGTTGTGCACTTACAAGTGTTCAACTCAGAAGTTGTGCTCTTAAAACTGTTCAACTCCCCAGTTACACACTTCCTTAGCTTGGACGCACTGTACCGGGGAAGTGTGCAACTGGGGAATTGAACACTTACAAGTGCACAACTTCAGAGTTGAACACTTTTAAGTGCACAACAACTCAATTGAACACTTTTATTTGTTCAAATGGTATTTGAACACTTAAAAGTGTTGAAGGGTTGAACACTTGGATTATCAGTGAAGTCACGCCATCAAGTGACATCTCCGAAACTACTTCACGTCAGCCAGGTGACCCCCGGATCCCGGATGGAGGGGGAATGCAGAGCGGTCATTGAAGGATGTGTCCCGGGATCCCCGCACAGGACACATCACGCATTTTGAGGGCACCGCTCAGTGTGACATATGGCACCCAAAGGGTGTCCGGGACTTCTGACTTGAGAAGGACTCCCAGAAGATACTTACCATATCTCTGCCTTAGCGGTGCCACGCCCCGGCCCAGGATATCTCTGCGTCTCTCTGGGTAGGACGACGATTGGGGCTGAACCGCGTACGGTGACCACAAAAACACAGGCTAGAATTCTCACCACAAACCTGCCCTGCCTCCTCCCATGTTCTTATCATCCGCCCTCTACCCTACCCCCCGAAAGGACCCTTACCCCTAATAAATTTGAATTGACTGACATATAGATTGTCTACCTAAGCGGCGGTTGGGTTGAAATCATTCCTATTTATTTCTTTAAACAATCACTACTTCGCTCAGCTACCACGTGCCTCCGCGGCTCGTACTCCTAATTTGTGTGCTCTAATCAATGCAAATGATGACTCACTTATTTGTGAGACCTGCGCTGCGATTCGCAAACGGAGCGGCCTTGCGACCCGACGTACCCCATCCGTCCCCCCCCCCCCCCCCCGACCTTCCAGAGAACGCATCAGCGTCCAGCGCAGGACCGCCGTCGCGCGAGGGAGGGAGGGCGGCGGGCGAGGCGGGACCTGGACCTGAGGCGTTGCCGGCCATTCTCACTTCTCGCCTACATTCTCGATCGTACGCAACAAACTTTTGCTCGAGTGCACACTGCCACTAATGATATATTCCAAAGAGCAAAACGAATTCGGTTTCTTGTTGATAACACAGAGTAAAGGATGCCTCAAACTCTGCAGAGCACCTGATTGATAGGCAACATTTCATAAGGAGTGCATCTGTGTACTGCGGAGTGGCCTACCGTGAGTTTTGCAGGCGCCAAGCCCCTGTTGCTCTGCGGCGTTGCGCGGAGAATAAATTCAAAGAAAAGGGGCGGATTTTCTTGATCGGTAAAAATGAAAAGATGATTTTTAGGCGTGTTTTATAAGACGTAAAACGCGTTGGAGGGTGAGATCCCAGCGCGGCAGTGGGTGCTGCTCTCAACGATAACCTGCGCTCGTGGGCGGCCAGAGCGGAGTGTTTGTGGCTGCTGGGTGAGGGGGGGGGGGGGAGTGGCGCTTCACGCTCAGGCGGGGTGGGGCGGGGCGGGGCGGGGCGGGGCGGGGCGGGGCGGGGCGGGGCGGGGCGGGGCGGGGCGGGGCGGGGCGGGGCGGGGCCGGGCGGGGCAAGCCTGCAAATTGCAGGGCTTGAACTGTTAAGCCGGTAGCTTAGATCACCAATTCAATCACAAATAAAACAGCCCATTCCTTTCATAGCTTTGCACAGAGCTGCACAGTACTGCACACTAAAGCAGGCATTAGACTTACTCGTGGCTATATTACTATGCGGATTTACTGTAGATTTACAGAATCTTTCAAACCGATTTCCATTTTTGTATACCCTTTGCTGCCAAGGCACAAAAACCAAGTCGGACAGTAAGCCGTGAGCCCATGATCATTACATACCCTCGAATTCATATTCTCGACGTAAATAAAGAGAGATCTTGCTATGTTCAAGCGAATGTTTTTTCTAGCCTTTTTGTAAGTATTTATAAGCCTTACTACATTTCCGCTGAGTTCCTGACTTTACACTGGCGAGATCACGGATTTCTCCCCCTTATTACAGCGAGAAAGAATGCCTTCTTCTCAAGAGAGTAATAAAATTTTCCTCAAATGAGTCATGATTCTCGCCCGCGTATATGAGCGAGAATCGGTACTCCCTCGAGTTCCAGTGTTGTTGTGTCACTCGCGTGTTAACAGCTTTGGATCCTTGTTTCTTTTAATTTAAGGGTGAGCATTGTGCGGTGCAGCATTGCTGCTGGTCCGGGCCGGGGCCGGGGCCGGGGCCGGGCCGGGCCGGGCCGGGCCGGGCGCGCCGTCCAGTCCCGGTGGGAATGCACCCGCGGGCGCTCGCGGTGTGGGGAACACGGTGTGGGCCGGCAGGGGCTGGGCAGGGGCCGGGCAGGGGCCGGGCAGGGGCCGGGCAGGGGCCGGGCAGGGGCCGGGCAGGGGCCGGGCAGGGGCAGGGCAGGGGCAGGGCAGGGGCAGCCCACCCCAAGGTCGCCGCGCCCCCCAGCTCCTGCGGGCCCTTCGGATTGTTTTTCGGCGTGGGGCAACGGCGGCGCCAGCCACGGCGGGCGTGACTGGACGCGTGCGCGAACGTATATGTACGTGCGGAGGGACGGGCCGAGCCGAGCCGGGCCGCGCCGAGCAGGTTATAATTACCACCCATAACTAACTGCGGGCAGCTCATATCGGCGAGCGCCCTAAACCATCTTCAATTTTTGCTGATTTTTCAAACTTTTGATCATGATTGAGAGAATCTTTCTCTTCATGTTAGCTCTCTGCGAATTCGTAAGGGTATTATGGGATAATTTTACATGATAAATGTGTTAAGGTTACAATATCCAGTTGTAATTTTACGATAATCACCAATTACGAAACAAATCGTGAATTTTCGAATATTTTTTTTTTCACGGTGCTCGAAATAGAGACGTACGAATGTTGCTCACTTGCATTTGAGTGATTTGTATTTTCCCATAGTTTTGTCGGTGTCCGCGCTGGTGTGCGGACGGGCGTTGCAAACCGTGTGGGTAGGGGGGAGGGGGGGGCAGACAAAAAGGCGCCCGTTTGTTGTAAGAAGCGAAAATTTAGTGGCGAAGAAGCGCGGCGTGTGTGAACCCCGCATCCCGTTACGACAGTCCGCCACTCGACACTCGAGCACCGTCAGGCCGGAGGGGGAGGGGCAGGGGCAGCAGGAGATCTAAAGCTCCCGGCCCCGGCGCGGGCCTGGCGGGCCGAGGGGTCAGGACTGCGCCACCGACGCGCGTCCACGCATTCTTATTAAAATATAAACCCTGCGCGATAAGATTTGGAGATCTGTACAAGCAACTTTATTTTCCATTGCTTAGATCTCAAGCGAATTCTCAAGTCCCAATTTATTTATTTATTTTTTGTGGGGGAGGGGGGGGGGGGAGGATGTAAAATCAAAGTGTCGTAAAAACATTTATTAATTTTATAAAGGCACTTACCCGATTATGAATATTATAGCTCGCAGCAAGGGGTATCATGGTGCTATGTACGGATGAATTAATAAGAGTAATCTTGTAATATTAAGGTGATATTTTAGGTAATGTGGGTAATATTGATGCAATATTGACAAAAATATGGGTAATATCGGTGTAATATGAAGGTCTTATCGGTAATATTGAAGTACTACTGGTGTAAATATCAGTCCTGTGAAAGAAGTGACATTGGAGTTGACGACCCCTTGCTCAGCAATCTCCCTCCTAATCAAATACAAATAAAATGTATTTTTTTTTTTCAAAAAAAAAAAAAAAAAAAAAAAAAAATAGGCGCAAACATAGTCATGGGAGGTTTGTCGCATACGTGCAACAGGGCTTATGGAGTGTGTGTCCGCGTCCTCAATGCGACGTACTCACAGCGCACTGTTCTCAGGTGATGACAATTACACAATGTTTACCAGCTTCAAAACTGTCCTTTAGCGGCCGTTAATGACCTTATAATAACGTTTATAATCTTCCATTGCAGCACACGCACACAGACAAACTGAGTTGCACACGCCTGCTTACGGCCACTCTGCGTAGCGCCTTTTTTATAGCTCATAGACGTATAGTCGCTCGTCAAAAGGGTTTGTCAAAAGTGGTTGGTCTCATGAGATTTCAAACGGCTGCTTTGGCTGGTGATGGGCTGGCGGCCGACATGCCGACATATCACACGGAAAATCTAAGAAAACGAATGCTGCTCACTTGCAGGTGAGCGGTATTATTTATTTTTTTTCAATCAAAAACTGTAAATGATCTTTATTGCAACTGTTATAGTGGGGAAATTTTCTCTCATAGAACTCGATAGATTCGTGCTTTTGGATTTCCAGTGCGGGTGGCTAGGTCCCACATATAACACGTGCTAATGTTGGTCGAGTTGGAGCTGTCTCACCCCGCGCCTCGCGTCGAGAAACGGAAGTCAATCAAGATTGCGTTACGCGTCCGACAATCAGGGCGTGTTCTTGTTCCTCGACGGCACGATGTGCTCGACGGCAACCGCCATTGGCCAACGCATCGCGAGGCATTGTGCGATGGGCGACGGTTTAACAGAACGCTTCATCAATCAATTTTCAGTTTAAGAAAGCTATAGGAGTGAATTTGAATCACGATAGTGTCGACAGACTGCTTTTGCGAGTCCAGATTGAGTTAGGAGCAGATCTCCGTCCAATATTTCCCGCTGTGCACAGTCGCCACAACATGACCGTGCAGTGCATCGCCGCCCAATTATCACCCGCGCCAAACACGGCTCAGCCCCAGCCGCCCCGGCCGCCCCGGCCCGGTGCGCTCGCCCCTGTCCTCCCCCGTGTCGCCATAGCCGCGCATGCGCAGCCAATGGCGCTGACAGGACTAGGACTCAAGGCAGGACCGGCAGGGCTGCGCCGGGGTGATTATTGGCAAACAGCAATCGAACGGACCATCACCACATGTGTCACTCCTATTAAAATGTCATCGCAACCAGAAATAATCTTACTATATAAATACATACATTCCACTGGAGCGATGCTCTTATTCCCGCAGTACACCGGAAAGAAGGCCGCGCGGCTAGTGTGAGACAGGAAGGTGGGTCGCAGCTCCCCGTCCGTGCTGCGCTCTTTACGCCGAATGTGTCAGGTAAAGGCTGCCCCCTTCTATTCCCGCCCCCCTCTTCCCCCTCCCTCACTAGCGTCCTTCAGGATGGGTCCACTGAGCAGTGCGGCACGCCGCCGCGGTGGCTTTGTGGGTGCACTCCTCTCCCATTATCTCTCTCTCTCTCTCTCTCTCTCTCTCTCTCTCTCTCTCTCTCTCTCTCTCTCTCTCTCTCTCTCTCTCTCTCTCTCTCTCTCCCCCTCCCCTGTCCGCGCCCTATGCCTCGCAAACACAGTGTCGATCGCCTCTCTAGCGGCCGTAAGCCCCAGTATTATGGAATTATTGAAATGGCCCCCGGGGGGTCTAGTCGCGGGCGGATAGGTGATCCGTCAGGGACCTTCCTCCCCCCTCCCCTCCTCGCACCTGCCCCCTGCCCCTCCCACCCGCGCATCATCTCCGCAAACTCATGCATCCTTTTCGAGGCACATGTTTGGTCCGCGGCGTCCTGCCCTGCCCGGCCCGCAGCGCCCGTGGCCCCGTCCCCCTGACCCGACCTGCCCTGTCCCGTCCCAATCATATGCCTGGCCTGCCGGCCTGCCTGGCGTGGTGTGTCATGCCTTCCTGGACTGAAACTACATGCGCCGCGCAGTCAGTCAAGGTTCGCCATTACGGAGTCAATATCTTTTCGGACAGAACGTTATTGAGAACAGACTGGGGCTCGTCTCAACATCTTTCATATTTCCGTTTCCTCACATGCAGATAAGCGTACGTGCCACGCCACTGCGGGGCGGACAACCCTCTCGAGCTTGAAGGAAGGAAGGGGGAGGAGGTGGTCCAGCCTCTCTTGCGAGCGGCGCGGTACAGCGTGGCGAGGGGAGGTCACATCGAAAAATCATTGCAGTGCAAATTGAGAATAAAGATAAAGACAAATCCGAAAAATCGAGAAAACAAAATTTACACAAAAACGACATAAAATTGAGAACAATTCAGAAATGATTGTAGAAGATCAAAATATATCAGTAAAGAGTGACAGAAATGTTCGTTCAAAAATCAAAAGAAAACTTCAAAAAATAAACAAACATAAAGAAAATCAAAAGTTGCAAAAACCATTGTACACATTTTGTATGAGTGATGCCCCCCTCGCAGCGTGGCGCAGGCGCACTCACCTGACCTTGCCCTGGGCGGCGAGCTCTGCCGGTGTCCCATCTTTTCCTGCCGAGCGGCCCCTCGCTATCGTCTCCGTAGCTTGGGTGATATTCCACTTGATTTAGCAACTCGATCCTTATCACACTCGTGAGGCACATGCTGCCAGTTTGACGTTTGACCGAGATGGAGAGAGAGAGAGAGAGAGAGAGAGAGAGAGAGAGAGAGAGAGAGAGAGAGAGAGAGAGAGAGAGAGAGAGAGAGAGAGAGAGAGAGAGAGAGAGGGAGGGAGGGAGGGAGGGAGGGAGGGAGAGAGAGAGAGACAGAGAGAGAGAGAGACAGAGAGAGAGAGAGAGAGAGAGAGAGAGAGAGAGAAAGAGAGAGAGCGACTAAACGCAGCGCGAAATCGAATCAGACTGCGCCTGCCCGAGGTATGCTGCCCGCGTCCGTCGAGCACCCCGTCCAGCCGTCAGATTCAGAGGATCGCTCTCGTACCTCTGTCATTGTCACACCTCTGGTGGTGACCTATGTTGGGGATGCCATGGCTCCGTGAGTGCGACAAGGACGGAGGCGCGAGAGCGATCTTCGGGATCAGACGCAGAGGCAGGGCGAGCAGCCCAGAGCCCCCAGAGCCAGCCGGCCCGGCCCGCCTAGGCAGAGGCAGGCTCGCTGTCTACTCAAGCAGAAGTCGCACTCACGCTACCACTGCTCCATAGGTGCCGGACCGGGACAGGGGTTGGGGTCGGGGAGAGGCATCCGGTCTCAAATTTCGCCTCAGGGTGGTGCCATTGGTCACCAGAGGACCATACGATGGCGACATGGCGACTGAGGAGCGTAACGAGCATGCATGCAGCAGAAGGTCGATAAAAAAGACAGCAAGGAGGCGGTTACTACTGGAAATTCAAATGACATAATTTTTTGGCGCAGTGGTATTCGTCCGGCTGACGAGCGCAACTCAACGTAAGCGTTACACAGCTGGCCGAATACGGCATCGCGGCCGTCGTAATACGGCGTGCGGTGTGCGGGAGAAAGAGAGCATCTGTCTCTGTCGCTCTCGTTGGGGCAGGTCGCGCTCGTCGCGCTTCAGCTGCTCATTGACACTGTATTGGAGCGGTTTGACCCACCGGGGCGCCCTCTGTGGTCGAGCTCGAGCAGAGGGGCCGGCCCGGGCGGCAGAGGGGCGCGGGAGGGGGGGGGGGGTCGCTGGGGATCCCGTGCGGCTGGGGCTGAGGGTTGGTGGGGCTGGCCTGGGCTGGCCTGGGCTGGCCTGGGCTGGGCTGGGCTGGGCGAGGAAGTCAAAGCAATTCCTCCCGACACAATAACATGGCCATCAATAACTCTTGGGGAAATGGTTGAAGGCTCGGTTCCGTTTCATACGCTGATTTCAGACCATGCACAGCACGCTCTGTGATTGAGTTTTCTCCGTGTGTCGAGGCGTGGGCGGCAGCTAGCGGCGTAGCAGGCGTAGCACACGCCTCCCTTCTAGTCGCCTCTGCAGGGACGGCTGTGGCGATGAGACCTTGTAATAACTGGAATACGCCATTAATGAAAAAAGGCGGCAGAGTCAGAGACCTATAAAAGAAAAAAAAGTTAGTCAATTTTTTCTACACACCTTCTTTGACATAGCCTGCACACGGACAGTAAGAACGGTGTCTGGGTTACAGAGCTGCCGAGCAGCTCTTCTGGAGAAAACGTATGGAAGCGTTTCTTTCGAAACACCTCTCCAAAACTGACCGTATACATATCGATGACGATTACATTTGATGTCAATGGGACGGAAGTAAAACCTGAACATTTCGCAAGCAGGGGGTGAGGTGCGACCTAGCCCGGCCCGGCGTCCGCCGGTATAGGACAAGAGGGCCTCTGGACTGGACATGCAGCCCAGCGCTGCCCCTGCGCCCTGCCCAGCTCCCAGCCACCACCAGCCATCGCGCCGTACTCGGTCCTCTTTCTCAACAACAGCCGCCGTGTTGAGGCGGGTGCAGCGTTTTGGAAGAAGAGGAGAAGGCTCCTCACGGCTCATTTATCGAGGCCTGGCCAGGCTGATCGGCTGCGCCTGGCCTGCAGGTGCCCGCAGGGCCGGGCCCCCGGGCAGGGCAGGGCAGGGCAGGGCAGGGCAGGGCAGGGCAGGGCAGGGCAGGGCAGGGCAGGGCAGGGCAGGGCAGGGCAGGGCAGGGCAGGGCAGGGCAGGGCAGGGCAGGGCAGGGCAGGGCAGGGCAGGGCAGGGCAGGGCAGGGCAGGGCAGGGCAGGGCAGGGCAGGGCAGGGCAGGGCAGGGCAGGGCAGGGCAGGGCAGGGCAGGGCGGGGCAGGGCAGGGCGGGGCAGGGCAGGGCAGGGCAGGGCCCCCCTAATGTAGCGTGGCGGGTAGTGCCAGTGGGGCATCCGCGGGGGCAGAGCTGTGCCCACCACATTACACTCTTCCGAGAGCTAAGTGATGTAATACGCTCAGCAAATCAGAGCTCGCATGCACGCACATGCGGATGTCGAGTGACATCCCCTAACTGCCCAAAACTTCGTCCGTTATTTCTCTGTACGTGCCCTCCGTTCTGGACCGCGGAGGGAACTACTCTGAATATTGAGAAATTTCGTGAATTTTTGTATTTATTTATTTATTTATTTATTTATTTATTTATTTATTTATTTATTTATTTATTTATTTATTTATTTATTTCTTTTTTTGTTACTTTTTCTTGAAGTTTTACCTAAAGTTTAGCAAAAACAAATAAAGATTTTTTTTTTATTTCTCTTAATTTTTCTGGATTTTCCTGATTTTTTCCTGAATTACGACGTGTGCAAAAATTTCAGAGTAGTTTCCCCCCTCAAAATGGACGCAGCGGAGACGGACCCTTCGATGGGCACATGTGTTCTAAGCCCTGATGTACTTTTTTGTGTACAAATGTGCTCTTTATTGCACATTAGCATTGAAGGATTTTATGCAATCACTATTATCCACAATTACAAAGGAAAATAATAGAGACTTTTGTATTTCCAAATGTATAGTTACGCAGTCCACAGTTACTCGATGCATATGCGCACTCACGTTTATAAACTCAAATGGACACATTTTTCCTTGGTACTATGGACCAAAGAGCTGGCCACAGGTGTATTTACAGAACTTGCGCCCAGTTTTGTTAAAATTTGCAGTCACGACTTAAATGCGCTCCCCATTGATATGCTAAAAAAGTACGCACAATTATGCATATATACAGAATGAGTACGACATTGAATGCATGCATAAGGCAGCCGGGCAAACTGCGCCACGGCCGTACCCCGCTGCTCTCCGGGAGGCAGTAGCATTGGCAGCTGTTTGGACGCCGGGCCGGGGGGAGGGGGGGGGACTCCATTGAGCCGCAGGGCCCGCAGGGTCCCGCGAGCAGCCCGGCGACGCGCGCGCGTCGTCCGCTTCCCTTCCTCGACGGCGACCTCCCCTCCCCTCCCCTCCTCCCGCAACACGCCCCCACCTGACGGCGGCGGCGTATCCGACGTCCTTGCATCAGATGGAGATCGTCGCCCTGCCCTCCTCCTCCCCACGCCCTCCCTCCCTCCCCCCTCCCCGCCCCCTTGCCCTTCTCACCTCCACGGCAGGCGCACGCCGACCAATCAGAAATCCTAGAGTTCATCTTTCTTACGTCACCTCGTCACCGGCGCAGGCCGGCCCGGCCCGGCCCGGCCCGCCCCCCGCCACCTCCACCCCGTGCGTGGGCACCGCACCGCCGCTGCCCCATCCTGGAGCATCCCCGCCCCCCTCCACCCCCTGACGCACGCCGCCGAGCCCGCCCCTGCGGCCGCGCGGCCGCCCCCGAGGACCGGCCGCCCCCACGCCGCCCCGACGCCGCCCTGGCGCCGCCCTGGTGGTGGCGGGACCCGGCGAGACCCGGCGGGGCGGCCGCCGAGGTATATAAGGCCGACCAGCTCGGTGGGAAGGTAGTCGACAAGACCCGCTCCAAGCCAAAACATTGTGTTCTCAAGTCTGCTTCTGCAGAGGTAAGCGTGTGTGAGTGAGCGGTGTGAGCGAGGCGGGGCGCGAAGTGCAAGAAGTGCGAGCGAGCAAGCGTGTGCAAGACGAGTGTTGATGTGCAAGTGCAAGTGCAACAGTGCCAGTGCAGCGGTGCTCGCCAGCGGATCAGCTGTACACGGGATACACCACAGCGAGGCGGCAGGACAGGCGGGCCGGAGGAAGGGCCCTCTATCGGTATTTACTCTCCGTCCGATATGCGGCGCTTTGTTGTGTCATGCTTTTAGAGTCATTACAAATTCGTTCGTCAAAGGGCACCTTGTCTTAGACCGCCCATTGTAGTAAGAAGCAAAAATTGTAACATCGACTTAAAAGCATTTACTTCTACAAAAATTATTAAAAAGGATTATTTAACAAACAAAAAATTCTTGACCAGATTATATTACAAAATTTTCTAATGTTGAAAAAAGTTACTAGATCATGGGTATGTCCTTTTGAAAGCGATTGCTAAAAATTTTCAATGCATAAAAAAAATGTTAAAATTCAGAAGTTTTCAGATTAGCGTTTTTGAATCGCATACCTCTACAGGCACTAATGATCCTAGCTAGCTCTATCAAAATAATTTTTGCGTTTAACAATTGGCGCATTGCAACCTGCATAAGGGTTAAGTTAACGTTAACCTTTTCTCTTTCGGGGTGCTGTCACCATCACCTCGGCCCGCAGCGGTGTCCTGCGTGCTGCATAGTACCCGTGTCAGGCCCATGCGTGAACACACAAAGCAGCCGCCGCCGCGGTCATGAATATTCATTCGTCTACTGATTCATCTGAGATACGAGTGTCCTTTTTCTCACCCACACCTCTCCATTAATACTCATATTTCCCCCCCGGCCCCTGTTTTCTGCCACAAAGCCGATGCGCAGACTTATTGCCTGAGACAGGGGCGAGCTGGGTGCTCGAATTCATTTGCACCAGCGCTTCCGCGTTTGCTTTGTATTAACAAGCAGCCACCCAGGAGTTGGTTTCATTTCTTCGCGGTAGTTAAATGTCCTGTTCGGGACGGCGGCGGCGCGCGGAGACCCACACGCAAGGCTCGGCGCGTGGCGCACCCGCGCACCCGCACTCGCCTCACAATCGCATTCGTTATTCTCACGTTATTGCCTTTATCATCCGCGCGACACTCTGCTTCCTGTTCGCCGCCGCGTCTTCATTATTTTTCCATAATTTTCCCGAATAGCGAGAATAGTTGAGACCACTCGTCCGCATTTCAGCAGGAGCGATGCATAAAATGTTTATCTTTTTATGAGAGTGCTCTAATTTTTTCCCCTCTCTCTTTCTCTCTCTCTCTCTCTCTCTCGTGACCGGGGTGGGGCGACAGCACCGGTGACACCCAGCGGCCAGGCGGAGCAGGGAGGGGCCGGGCCGCTCGGACGGGCAGACCACACGTTTGAATGAGAAATGTCACGATCCACTTTGTGCAGCGCCGTTGATGCACATTGCACACCGCGCTCCTATTTTCTTCTATGTAGTCTTCAACATTTTGATATAAATATCCCCCCTCCCCCTCCTCCCTTTAAACCGTAGATGCGTCTTTTAAAAAGATGAGTATCTCCTATGACCTGGAAGCCTTCTTAGCCGATCTATATAACAAAAGAAAATTAGACAGCGAATTTTCCCGTGCGCAGTTTCGTGTCGTGAAGCTCCACCTCTTACTTCTGGTGCATCGTGAAGCAACAGCCAGCCGAGAGGCTGTAAGCCGAGCGGCCAGCAGGCTGTCAGGGCGCGCTTACAGCGCCGGCTGAACTCCGACCTGCGCGCCCCCTCCCCTCCTCCCCCTTCGACATCGATCCTTACTCCCACACCCGTTCATTACCCCCCCCCCTCTCGCTGGCCGGGCCCCGTCGCAGTAATAAGCGAAAAGTAACGCGTATGACTCGTCTCGGGGCCCAGCCGCCCTGGAGTGCGCCGCCGCGCGCTTTTACAAGTTCCACTGTCGCGTTTTGCTCTGCACCGAGAGCGTCTAATGCACGTCCGTAGTTCATTACATTACTCTTTTTTGCGACGCGCTCGTCGCCTCGCCCTCGCGCCGTGCCGGCTCCGGCTGGGTGTCAAGGCTGGGGAGGCGGATCAGTCATTCAAGGGGAACGCAGTGCGGCCCTGCCCCGGCCAGCGCCAGGACCATCGCGATGACTCCAGGCCGGGGTGATAATTGCCTCCTACTTATCACACTTTATCGCCGGGAGGGCCGCGATCCCTCCCTCCCACGCCGCGCGCCCCCGCCTCCCCGCCTCCAGCCCGCCGCGGGTCCGTGCCGCGGCACACGCGTGCGTCGGGGCGCTGCAGCGCCACACGCGCTCGTCAAACACCCCCAGGCGCGTCTCTGCCACCTCTACTGACTCGTCTTGCTGATAGTTTCGGACGATCCCCGACGCATCGTGCATCGTGGTAACTGGCTGAGTGCTCGTCACTATACTTGAAGTGTCTGTGTCGTCAAATTCTAGATCACAAAACCGTGCTTTGGGCCCAAAAAGTTCGTGGAACAGTTTGCAGCCAACCGAACAGACACAACAAAAAGTACGGCATTCATGATTTGTGAAAACTAAGATCAAATAACTAAAGAAGAAAAAATAGAACTTTGCATTTTTTACTCGTTCTTTACCACCACCTCTCTCCTGAGTGGTGAAAAGAACGAGTATTGTTCTCAGTCGAGTGTAACCCTTAACTGTCCACACTTTCATCTCAGATCTCACAATACCTACAGGCATAATAGTTATACCATTCGAAACTGGAAATGCTGGTCTTTATTCCAACAATGAACTATTTTTCAAGTTTAATAGTATTATTTTGAGAACACTTAACAAATTTTGGATGTTTTCATTCTAAGTCCATAACCCAACTTATAAGTGGATTTTTCAATCTCAGCAAGCACAATACCCACAGACATGAAACTTGCGCTGATCTCAGCTAGAAGCCTTCCTCTGCATTGCAGCAATGAACCTTTTTTAACGTTTAATAGTATTATTTTGAGAACTCTTAACAAATTTTGTGCGAGTTTTCATTCTAAGTCCCCGAGTCTAGTCGTAGACCGAGTCGGCTCGCGCCAGCTCGCGCTCCTTTATGCGCCCCAACAATCGGACCCGAGCGGGAGGGCCGAAGAAGGCCCGAGCACCCGAGACGAGCAAGGGCGAGTGTCCCGGGAAAAACTTCCCCTGCACACACGAACTGTGATGAAATCTGAGATGAAAATGTCTTCACTCGACTCACATCACGTTTTACACTCCTACCTCTGTAGCACATAATTATGTAAAGAACGAGTTCCATACTTATCACAAAATTCATTTTGTGTTCTATTTGGCCCTTGTTTTTCAACGCAGTCAGCCGAAAATGCATTGTGTTCTAATATCCGTTAACAGATATTTCGCGTCCGAAACTCGCTGTCTTGCGTGTCAGTTTGCTTGTTTCTGAACGACGCACTGCGCGCGGGCCGATTCGCACAGCAGCGCTGGTCTCTACCTTCATGGCGCCTGTTGCTCTGTTGCCGGGCCGGGCGGTCCCTGCTGGTCCACTGGGCCGAGCCTGGCCTGGCCGCCCTGCTGGCCTCAGTCGTGCCGAGTGGAGTTGGCCGACTGTCCATAGGCATTACGGGAGGCGGGGCGGAGCGGTAGGGGGTGGGGCGGGGCGGGGCGGGGCGGGGCGGGGCGGGGCGGGGCGCTTCCAGAGGGCTGGCCGCCTGACGCAACGCCCTGCTGCCCTAACGACACTAACGGCGATATGAGAAATACAACTCTTCATTCTATTGAGACGAGCAGCGGCGCGGCGGTCGGGCCGGGCCGGGACGGGACGGGAGTGCCCCGCGGAGACTCCTCGCGTGCCGCGCCGAGTCGCGCTCGCCTTCACCCGCGATCAGTTGTGTCTGTGGAAAGTAATCTAAGGTGCGTGGGGGGGCTTCTGGTCTGTTGCAGGTGTGTTAGGTGGGTCAGCGTGCTCCATCCACGGGGTCGGACTACAGCATGGCGTTCAAGACAGCCCTAGGTGAGTACACTACTGCAAAACAATTAGTAATACCACGGCCGCGTGGGTTACTCTGCTGAGAGCAGAGCGGAACGGAAGATAGCGTCGGGTCGCGTCGGCCCCGCTGCATCAGCGCGCCGGGAGCGCGCCAGGCAGGAGGCAGGCCGGCCAGGGCTCACTGAACGCACTGTGGGCTCGTAAAGGCGCTCGTCTGAAAGTTTAGAGACCAAGGCACTTGTCGTGCGTGCTCGCGCTCTTATCTGAGCTGATGAGGTAAGGTCGGAGGGCGGCGCGAGGCGGAGTGGGGCCGGGCGGGGCGGGGCGGGGCGGGGAAGGTCCGCGCGCGGCACGAGCCGCACTGCGGCGTGGCGTCGCGTAGCGCGGCGGGCCGAGGTTAGAACTCTTATATATGAAGCCCCCGGGTGATGAGCTCCTACTGTCGTCATGCATGTACCGCGCCCTCTTCCCCCCTCCCCCCCCCACAATTATTTCTCTCTACCCTCCCGCTCCGGGATGCAGCGGTCCTGTCGCAAGCTCAATAAGCGGCAGTAAATATAGTCCGCGTTATCTTTACGAGCGGTGATAGTAATGCACGCCATGATTGTCCATTATTTCGCTAATTGTCCGCGAGCGAGCCTGGCTGGCCGGACCGGCGCGGTAAGGCGGGCTATGGGCCGTCGTGCCCTCAGCCTGGCTCTCTTTCAAGATAGTTGTAGTCCTTACCCTTACTCGCAGGTCATGGCGTTTATGTCAGTCTGGCAACACCAGAAATATCGGGCGCGCAGAAAGGTAGGCATTACAAAGCCTTCTGATTGGGCCAGAATGCGCTCCGCGCGGGCCGAAGGGGCAGGCTTGGCTTGGGGAGGGAAGTAGGGGGAGGGGGGAAGGGGGGATTCGGCCCTTTACTCATCCGAGGCTGTACGTAGGCGGCCGTCGTTGAAGTCCCGGTCTCCACGGCGTGCCAGTGCCGGTGTGTTAGGGCGGTTGCCCCGCCCCGCCCCGCCCCGCCCCACTCGGCGGAGGCCGGGACAAGCTCATCAGAAGCGTTGCGTCCCATCTCCGTTTATCGCTCTTTTAGTGAGTCCCCTTCTCCTCGAGTGAGTAAAGGGTGGAGCGACGCCTTGAGTCAGCAGCAGCGGTAGGTGTCTCTCTCTATCGTCACTTACGAGACGTTACGTTACCCCGTCACGTCACACTCCGACCTCGCAGTCCTATTGTAGCGTCCGCGCGCGAATCCGGGCGGAATAAGGAAAGCCCTTCAGAGAACGCACGCGATGGGCCGCGACAAAAACGCAGAGGTGCCCTGACCGCTCCGGGGCGGACCCAAGGTCCACCGCCTGAGGGGAGGGGACGGGAGGGGAGGGGAGGGGGCGCTCATTTGTTGTGTTACAACTTCCGGCGGCTGGACCAAAGGCGGCGCGCGGAGAGGAGACGCGCGGCGCCGCCGGTCAGCAGCCGCGGCCGCGGGTCGGACGGGAGGGGGCGGGAGCAGCAGCAGCCTATCGCGGGAGGGGCTGGGCCGGCGGGCCGGGCCGGGCCACCGTTTTAAAAATCGTGCCGAGAAAATGTCCCTTTCCCACGGTGGCCAGACTGGTCTGGTTCGGTGTCGAGCCGCGGGCGCGAGCCACTCGCCCAAGGCCGCCGGCGCGAAGGACGAGCCCCGGCCCCGCCCCCGGCCCCGCCCCCGCCCTGCCAGCGCCGGGTCACATAGGGTCCCCGCCGTTGAGGGTGCGCTTTACACTCGACTCGGTGGGGACTTGCGTGGGCTCGGCTCGGGCTCGCGGCACAACATGATACTCTGGTGTCCTTTGTGACGCGCTGCACGCCTCGTGCATGTAGCGGGTGGAGGAGGCAGATGACTCAACAAGGGTCAGCCGCACCGCACCGACCCGCGGTGTGGCTTGGCGTGGCTTGGTGTGGCACGGCGTGGCGGGCCATCACCCCGGTGCAGCGCCTTTCGTCACGGCCACCCCGAGCGCCTCATGTTTAGTTTTACTCTCTTATCCCTGTCCCGATTTTGTTTGTGAGCGCCCAGTCTGACACTCTCCCCGCCAAAACCAGCCTGTGTTAACGCGCTGTGGTCACCTCACCTCGCAGTTCGCACCGAGAGGAGGTGGAAGGGGCCGGGCGGGGTCTGGTACCTCTGCATGTGGGAACAAGCGGAGGCTCCCAGGAGCTATTGCGCTCGGCCCGGCCGGCCGTATTATCCCACTGCAGGGCGATCGGACCGCGCCTACATGTGTCTCTCGAGTGGTGTTCGGTGTTTTATTAGGCGGTCGTTTTAGATCGACTTTAGGTTCGCATTCATTCATTCATGTATATAGTGGCCCAGGGGTCCTTCTTTCTTTCCACGATTGTTGGCAGGAGAGGGAAGAGAAAGCAGACACCGAGCGAATGTCAAGCACTACGCTACTGTTGAGCCCGAACCGCCCGAACCGACTAGCACGCTACAAGAAAAGGGGAGGGGAAGAGGCAGTGAACTTTTAATGTATGTTGAAGTTGGTCACTGTATCCATGCAGAAATTTGTATCGCGTTTATCCTTGCAACGAGTCGGGTCTTGTCTAATCTAGACGACTACCTCCTTATCTGATCGCCTCGGGTTTTGTTTCAACGAAAGCTACGAACATTATTGCTTGATGATCTGGTTATACTTCGAAACTTCTTTTGGATTCAAGATCACATCTCAGCCATAATTTCTTGTACCATTTCTGAGCCCAGGGTGTTCCTAGCCCCTATGCTCACTCACTGCCTCACTACAGAGTAGGGCGGGCTCGAGCTCTGATTTACCTAATCAATGGCCATGTGTCTGTTCGTCTGTTCCAGTTCTCTTCGCCCTGAGCGCGGCGGCCTGGCCAGCCTGGGTAAGTAGCGGCCCAAGTTCACGAGGGCCCGGCCTGTAGCCGCCCCGCCTGGCCCCGCCACGCTCCGCGGACCCCCACCGGGCCTGCGCCTCTCACTGCGTTTGTTTCGTTTCAGGCCCAGGACGGTTACAACTACCCGCGGCCGAGCGGGCCGGGCCTGCCGGCCCCCGGAGGCGGCTCCGGCTCCCGGCCCGGGCCCACCACCCCCACCCCGTTCGCTGACCAGCCGTCGTCTGGCGGATTCCCGTCGGGCAGCACTTCATCGCCGGGCTACTCCTCACAGGGAGGCTTCCCCTCCACCGCTGCACCCGGTGGTTTCCAGGGCAGCTTCCCTTCGACCTCGGCTGCCGGCGGTTACCAGGGAGGCTTCCCTTCGACCTCGGCTCCGGGTGGTTTCCAGGGAGGCTCTCCCTCGACCTCGGCCCCTGGCGGCTTCCTGGGCAGCTTATCAGGCCCTTCGGGATCCCCGGGCTACCAGTTCCCCTCCACCTCTGCGCCTGGCGGCCAGGGTGGTCAGGGTGGCCAGGGCGGTTACCAGTATCCAAGCCAGGGTGGCTTCTCCGGCTCGACCCCACGACCCTCTCCATTCCCCACCACGGGTTTCCCTACCTCACCGGCCAGCAGCGGGCCCTCCAGCTTCAGCACAGGCGCCCCCGGTTTCGTCCAGGCTTCTCCGGCTTCCCCTGCTTCGGGTGTGGGCTACTACTCCTCTTCTCCCCAGCAGGGTGGCTACAGCCAGGCGGCTCCGGCATCCCTCAACACTTTGTCCACCTTGTCCTCCACCGCACCGAAGCAGGGCTTTGTCCAGGCGTCACCAGAGTCACTTAACTCCCTTTCCGGATCCTTCGTCTCATCACCACAGAGTGGAAACGCGCAGTCCTTCCCCCAGACTGGATACTCCGGGACCACGGCCCGCCCTGGCGCCGGCGCTGGTCAGCAAGGGTACTCCGGATCAACTCCGTTCGCAGGACAACAGGGCTTCAGCAGCCAGCAAGGCTACAGCGGCAGCCCGGGTTCCACCGGTTTCGGGGGTTCGCAGGGACCACAGGGACAGTATGCTGGATCTCAAGGAGCCCAAGGCTCTTCAGGTTCATTTGGTGGCGCCCAGGGTCCCCAGGGATCCTCTGGTAGCTTCGGTGGTTCGCAGGGTGGCCAAGGGCCGAGCTCACAGTTTAGTGGACAGGGGGTCGGTGCTGGCCCCAGCTCAGCATTTGGTGGTCAAGGTCCCAGCGCGGGCCCAAGTTCTGCTTTCGGTGGTCAGGCTGGTAGCACTGGTCCTGGCTCGACCTTTGGTGGCCAGGCTGGCAATGTCGGACCTAGCAATGCCTTCGGCGGCCAGTCTGGTAGTACTGGCCCCAGCTCAGCCTTCGGTGGTCAGGCTGGTGGCACTGGCCCCAGCTCTGCCTTCGGTGGTCAGGCTGGTGGTACTGGCCCCAGCTCTGCCTTTGGTGGTCAGTCTGGTGGTGTTGGCCCTAGCTCTGCCTTCGGTGGTCAGGCTGGTGGTACTGGCCCCAGCTCTGCTTTTGGTGGCCAGTCTGGTGGAGTTGGCCCCAGCTCTGCCTTTGGCGGCCAGTCTGGTGGTGTTGGCCCCAGCTCTGCTTTTGGCGGCCAGTCTGGCGGTGTTGGTCCCAGCTCTGCCTTTGGCGGCCAGTCTGGCGGTGTTGGCCCAAGCTCTACCTTTGGCGGCCAGTCTGGTGGTGTTGGCCCCAGCTCTGCCTTCGGTGGCCAGGCTGGCGGTGTTGGCCCCAGCTCCGCCTTCGGTGGCCAAAACTTCAACCGTGGCCCAAACACTGCCCCATCTGCTGGTGGACCTGAAGACGACGGGTCGTATCCTGGCGGCGACTACTCTGCCATTCCTGGAGAACCCGATAAGGACTATCCCATTTATACCGAGATAGTTCAGACCAACTTCAAGTGTAACCAGCAGCAGTACCCTGGGTACTATGCCGATGTCGAGGCACGCTGCCAGATTTTCCATGTCTGCCACAACAATAGAACGTACGATTTCCTGTGCCCCAACGGTACCATCTTCAGTCAGGAGCATCTAGTGTGCGTATGGTGGTACCAGTTCGACTGCAGCACAGCCCCGGACTTCTACAGCAAGAACAAGGACGTTTTCAACAACAATATCGTGGGCAGCCCCCAGTCCCTCGCCGGTGCTGCCGGGGCCTACAGGCCATATTCTGGACAAGTTCCAGCTGGACTGTTTGGAGCGTTCCCTGGTCAACAAGGACCCACTGGTCCTTCCGCTTCGTTCCCTGGCCAGCAGGGACCCGTTGGTCCTTCCGCTTCGTTCCCTGGCCAGCAGGGGCCTGTTGGTCCTTCCGCCTCGTTCCCTGGCCAGCAGGGGCCTGTTGGTCCTTCCGCTTCGTTCCCTGGTCAACAGGGACCTGTTGGTCCTTCCGCTTCATTCCCTGGTCAGCAGGGGCCCGTCGGCCCATCCGCTTCGTTCCCTGGACAACAGGGACCTGTCGGTCCTTCCGCTTCGTTCCCCGGTCAGCAGGGTCCTATTGGCCCCTCCACTTCGTTCCCTGGACAGCAGGGATCTTTCGGTCCTTCCGCATCATACCCCGGTCAGCAGGGACCTTCAGGGCCTTCCGCTTCATTCCCTGGCCAACAGGGAACGACCGGGCCTTCTGCTTCGTACTCCGGCCAGCAAGGACCATCTGGGCCCTCCGCTTCGTTCCCTGGTCAGCAGGGTCCTGCCGGACCGTCCGCTTCCTTCCCTGGTCAGCAAGGACCTGGCGGACCCTCTGCTTCGTTCCCAGGCCAGCAGGGGCCATCTGGACCTTCCGGCTCGGGACCATCGTACTCTGGATCTACTGGACCCTCCTATTCTGGACAGCCTGGTGCCGCTGGAACCGGCTATTCCGGCCAGCAGGGTGGAGCTGGGCCTGCATACTCCGGCCAACAAGGACAGAGCTCGCCCTTCCCGGGTAAATATTCTAACCATCATTTCTTTATCGTTTACTTTTTTAAGCTCTGTTGCCTGTTTTCACGCCTTGTATGTCTGCTGCAGGATCTCAGGGTTCGTTCTCAGCCACCACCCCCTTCCCTGGTGCATCAGGTCCCAGCAGCGCCTACCCTGGTGCATCTGGTCCTAGCAGCGCCTACCCTGGTGCATCTGGCCCCAGCAGCGCTTTCCCTAGCACTGGAGGCTACTCGGGCACCACGTCATATCCCAGCGGCCAGCAAGGCGGTTCCGGAGTCTCCAGCTTCTCGTCCAGTCCCTTCCAGGGTAGCACTACTCCCGCGGGCTTCGCGTCAACGACTGGACGACCATCTGTCCAGGCTGACTTTGTGAGCTCCTCGACGCCTTTCTCCGGATCAACAACTCCTAGACCCGGTCTGCCCGGCCAGAGCCGACCCACCCCGCCCAACAGAGAATACCTCCCGCCTTACGCTGGTTAGCTGTCGACGTCTCTGGCAGAGTAGATCTTGCACAGCTGTATAGCAACATATCCAATGTGTTACCAATCCAGCGCGTAACTGTACAAAAAGAGGGAAGATGTTTCGCCATAACGTGTCCAGGTGACACGTTTTACAGTCGTGTTGTGTATATTATAAGTTATTTAGGAGTATTATTTGACAAATTATCATGACTTGAGTGTCATTCTATGCTCGAAGGTCAAGTCCAAAGACAGTGACCGAGTTAAGGATATCACTCACCGCTCACCGTGTCATCGATCCATTCTATTTATTGTACGAAAAAGTGAACTTTGTGTGAATCTATGTCTTCAGTTTCGATCTTCAAAATAAATCTAGTGGTCGAAAGAAAACTAAATGTGTCTAAGTCTTTTCAAGCCTAAATATAGATGAAGAGTCGACCACTCCAATTAAAATAGACGCATGGCTGCTCGCGGGTGCTCAAAGCATTACAGTGTCAAAAACACGTCGCACTTTCACGGTAAAAATAGTTTCTTGTATTTCAGTATTTCAAGATCTTTCTTGGATCTTATGGAGAATACCAATGGACATCCAAGACAGATCTTGAAATAAAAGAAACTATTTTTACCGTGTAAGGGGCACTTTTCAAGTAAATTATGAATTGTTGGAAGAGTGATTTTATTAAGTAGTGTGAATCACTCTGTTCCACGCCAACTACTTCAGAAAGTTATTTTAGGGCGGGTAACTCGCTTTCCATGTACTTCAGCGCCTGCAAATACAAGATAGGCAGTCCCGCCGTACACGCCAGCATCTGAGAGGTCCGGTTGCCTACCTAGTAGGCGGGCCCTCCTCACTCAACGTGAGGGGATTTCGGATCTTCCTGATGTCGTGCGCGGTATGTTTGGCACATTTAGACAGTGCGTCGTTGGATCGGTCGACCGATCGAGCGGCTGTATGGAGATGAGTGAAATTTTTGTAGTGATGCTAAATATATGTAGCAAAGTCGATGAACCCATACAGTTTCCAAGGAGTTATGGAAAGGACAAAGTAGAAGAATTATTTTTCTGGAAAAAAGTATTGGTACTTTAAAACTGACTTTTGATGTTCAGAGGTTTCGAAAGGCGATAAGTTCTCAAATTTATGACGGCCGCTTTAAAACTTCACCTTTCGTGTTTAAAGACGTGGACCAAAATATTAAGCGAGCCGATTTATCCACGAAACTCAACGCGTTCGAGTCCATCTTTTCAAATTCCCGTGAGACACATGGTTCTTGGGAAAGAAGCATTTTTCTTATTGAATTAATGTGTGGCCCTGGAGATGCCAGCCTGCGCTTCTGACCACCTGACAAAACCGGCCAATAACCGTCGAAAACAAACAATTTCTGACCCTGAACCAAAGGACAATTGGTAGTGGCAAAAGTGAAAAGTGATTTCTCGCTTTTCCTCGAATTAAGTTTTGAAACCTATATCTGCGAGGGAATGCTGAAAATTATTTACAACTTCACACAGAGACTTTTATGTACTTTTATTATGTACAGCTTATATAAACTCCCGCACATGTAGGTTCCCTAGTAGTATCGCTGTTGTAATGTAATGTAAATAAGATTAAAATAAGTTGATAACTATTGTATTATATTAAGAAATCATATTATATTAGTCGTATTATTATCTTATTATAAAAGTATCTTATAAAATTGAACATACAAATTCACTGGATATATAAAATGCATTGTTTGTATGCTAGCAGTGAGACTAGTGAGAGGAAATACGGGGTATCACAGATAATAGAAATAGAAGATGACATACGATCCATAACTCCCAAATTAGCCTGAAAAATCCTTTGGCACTGCGCGTCTTTCATTTGTTTGCAATATCTCTAGGACCAGAGCACTGAGTCCAGCAAGCACAAGCTGCAGCCCGAAGGCTGTGAGAGGAAGAGCTTCACCATACACAACCTAGAACAATACACACGGGCATTATTTTCGAACCTCTGGACTCCATTCGATCGGTATGGCACTACTACTTCCTGTTCACGCTCACCAGGTTTCCGACGAAAGGCGCGGCAAGAAGGCAGATCCTACCGAACAGGACGCAGGAGAAGATGAGGGAAGGCCTCTGAGGGGCCGGAAACAGCGGGGGCACACAGTTGATGATGGTGGGCAGAGCCAGGGCCACGGCCACGCGCTCGACCAGGGCGCACAGCGTCACCTGCACGGCTCGCGGCACTAAAACATAATGTCAGATTTACTTGAAAAATGGCACTCTTATGTATTTCGTGGCAGTGTAACACCCGCATCTGATTATGATAATCCCCACGAAGATAAGCAAATCTGAACCCAACGGAAATTTTTCCTGTTCTTTTTGGTGTGTTTTTTTTTTAAATATTTTATTTTAAAAAATGGTTTTACTTAATTAGTATGTGGCAGTAGTACGCAGTGGTAAGCAAACAGAATCTGACGTAAATTTTCCTAATTATTTTGTTTATTTACATCTTTTTCCCCTTCTATCAAGTTTAAAAATTTCTTCTTTATTCCATTGTTGCTTTCTTTTCGAACTTGCATGGAGTGGTCCCTCCCCCTCACCTGAGTGCAAACCTCACCTGTTTGTCCGTCCGGTCCGTCGGGCCCCACTAGATGCGCGAGCTGCCCCGCGAAGCCGCACGCCACGAGCACCACGCCGAGCCACAGCACGGGCCGGCGGCAGCGCGTGAGGAGGGCCGTGCCGAGCAGGAAGCCCGCGATGCCGCTCACACCTGGCTCACGAGGGTCATTAGGGAACGGGGGTGGCGATGACTGCCCAGCCCGGCCGGGCCCAGTCCCAGTAGCAATCCCAGGGCGTTCCAGCCACCGCGTCGAGTCAACTCACCGGCCGTCGCCTCCCCGACGGAGAGCCCCAGCATGCCGGGCGTGCCCCAGTTCCGCACGTTCAGGATGCTGCCGAAGAAGGTGTTGGTGACGCAGCCGAACAGCAGGTGAGCAGCCGCCAGCTTGGCGAGGTGGTGGCAACGGCTGGGGCCAGCGGCGCTCCCCTGAGCCTCGAGCTCAGGGAACGACCACGCGCTACGCTCCGCCCTGGACAAAACAGACAGCCACACACTCACTTTAGTTTGCAATAACCTCGAAATGAGAAACTTGGGGGGGGGGGGGGGGAATTGGCTTGTTTACTGAGAGTGCCAGATCTATTGTACGAGCAAATATTAAGTTTGCAACGTGCTCGAATACATTCTGGGATTCTGTATATGAAACAAGGGTCTACCACTTCCATAATCCTCGTACACCCCTCTACATGATTATTGATAATCATATAATCATAATCATGTAAAATTTCCAAATATTGATAAATTTTGACAAATATGGAGATATATTGTCAAATTTGACGAAATGTTGCGTGATTACTGGCCACTAATCAGTAAATATATTAAAGATAAACTCAAATAATCATTGATAATCACCATAATCGTGACTGATTATAATCCTCGTACGCGATTTTTCAAAGTGGTAGACCCTTGATATGAAACGTGCCGACTTCTTTTTATCTTTCTAATTTAAACCAGACACGCTACTTTGTGCCTAAAAAGCTTCACATGTTTTCATCCAACTTTTCTGTCAGAGAAAATAACCATCTTACTTGAAGGTCCCTAAGCCACTAATTATGAAAAACAATCATTTGTCGACACTCCAAAACGACCAAAGAAAGAACGCCCTATGATCTAATTAAAAGGAAAGTACCATCGTCTGGGAGATTGCTGAAGTATGACACCCGTACCCCCCTAGCAGGCATCCAGACATCGTGCGTTTTGGTCGGATAGTATGGTTCTGACGCCAATGCCCACGCTGGTGGACGCCTGGCTGGTAGGCAACCCATCTCTCACGTGTGATAGCGTGGTAACCTCAAGAGGAAAGTCAGGCGCCCAACGTTACCGCAGAGATCCTACGATTGAATGATAGCACACAAATGTTATCGTAATAAAGAATTGTACTCACGTCAAGATTTTACACAGGAATCAAAGATTAGCTTGTACAATTTCCACTCTGCATCCAGCTTGGAAAATCTCCTACCTTCAGCGCTAGTTATGTAGTTTAAATTATTTCGGAAACAGGCTGACTCGCACTGCTATACAGTTATCCGTCCCTCCCACGATATTATTCCTCAACAATTCATCCAATGACAATATTCCCTATTTCTTTTCCCTTCATTACCTTGTCTCCTGATCTAATTCGTTCGCCGATCTAAAGAACACAAGATAATCCAGTCCTTCTCGTTTTGGTGTGGTGTGGGACTTGCTTTTCTACACCTTTTGGCGCAGTATCAAGGTGTCAAACACTTGAGAGAGAGAGGGGGGGAGAGAGAGAGAGAGAGAGAGAGAGAGAGAGAGAGAGAGAGAGAGAGAGAGAGAGAGAGAGAGAGAGAGAGAGAGAGAGAGAGAGATTGATTGATTGATTGATTAAATATTTATTGCAAAAAAGGACTAAAAAGTCAGAGAGAGAGAGAGAGAGAGAGAGAGAGAGAGAGAGAGAGAGAGAGAGAGAGAGAGAGAGAGAGAGAGAGGGGGGGTCTAGTGTCTTCACTTTCCTGTCCTGACTCACCTGCGCTGTGCGCGCGCCGCGGCGGCGTGCTGCTCGAGGCGCGCCCTGAGCGCCGCCTGCCCCGGCAGCTCCTGCCGCTGGCCGTTGACCCCGGCGGCGCGCTCCCAGAGAACGACCGCCTCCTCCACGCGGCCGCGCTGCACCAGCCAGCGGGGGGACTCGGGCAGCAGCAGCGCGCACGGCAAGATCAGCGCGAAGGACGGCAGGGACACCAGCGCCTGCAGGCGCCGAGGGGCCGAGAGTGAGTGTGACCCCCCTGTCCATGCTCACCGGGGTGAGGGTTAAGGCATAAGGCCATCCCTCCTCCCTCCTCTTGCTGTGTAAACATCGAGGGGGAAACAACTTAAAATTTTAGTAAACAAATTTTATTTTAATTTGTATATTTGAATTTTTGTGAATTTTTTATTGAATAATTTTCCCTAGATTCTTCGTGAATTTGGTGAATTTTCCAGAATTTTCTGAATTCCACTGAATTTTTTTGGATTACGAGGTGTACAAAAATTTTAGAGTTATTTCCCCCTCGGTAAACATGAAGTGTACCTGCAGACACGTCCAGTTGGGGGCGTAACTGCCGAACACGGATATCGCTATGATGCCAATTGACCACCAAATCTCGTAGAGGCTGAGGGTCAGCACCCGCGCCCTCCCCGTGCACACGTCCGCACCTGGCCGGAACATAACGGAGGTTTAATGTCGACCTCTCGTCGTGAGGGGGGGACAGGCGCACAGGCAGGGGTAGGTACTGACTCAGTGTGGCGGCCGCAGTGAAGAGATGTGAGCTGGCGATGGCGAGGAAGAAGCGTACCGTGGAGTGAGCCCAGAACACCTGCGACGTACAAGAGTACTGAATGTCGAGCGGTAGCTGATGTTTTGACGAACATCAATGCTCTGTATTTAGAGTAACACTGCAAATATGGCGCCTTCTTTAGGCGTGTCCGACGCAGGGGTGCAATGCAGCCCCAATACATATAGGGACTCACCTGGACGCCGGCGAGCAGGAGGGCCAGGCAGGCCTCGGCGGTGAGCGCGGCGAGCAGGACGGTGCGGGGGCTGTGGTCGCGCAGCAGGCGCATGCAGATCGCACCCCCCGCCGCGATCCCCACCAGGTAACAGAACTGCGAGGAGCCGCTGATGAACTGGCGGTGGCAGCCGCCGGCCCACTGGAGAACAACTGCCCGCAGGTTAGACTCGAGGAGGAAACTGAAACTGCTGCTCAACTATTGTATGGGTAGGGGGTCGCGCCCCCGCTGTTTGTCTCCATTCACGCGAATCTCAGCTCGGGTTATGGTTCAAAGACCCAACCTGCAGCCTACCTTGTTCACAGTTGGCAGCTCCAGCCAATTCATGCATTGCTCTTGGGGCGGTGATGGGGCTGTGGCGTTAAATGCTGAAAAGACGACAATAATGATAACTCGTTTGATCTCAAATAATTCTGGTGTGGCCGCTATGCGCGATGCGCCCATGCAGTTGGTGCCAACGTAGCAAAAATAAATAAATAAATAAATAAATAAATAAATAAATAAATAAATAAATAAATAAATAAATAAAGCACAATAGCTTTCCAAATATTACTCACGGATAACTATCCCTTCTTCGCACGGCACCCAAGGATCCCAGGTCCATTGCCAGAAAGCGTCGGAGAGGAGCCAATCCGCAACACCAACCATCGTACTGCCATTCTGCAGCGGTTTACTGCATTGGAACTCGCCGAACGGCGACGGCATGGCAGCGTACAAAACCATCGCCATGTGCCAAGCCGTGGTCACCTAAGATGAGAAATCAGTTTGAAAGATTCCAGAATAATGAGTGCTCAAGAAAATACCCCTAACAACAAGAGATGTGTGGAATAGAACTCTGGATCATTCTTCCCCCGCCAGACGTGCACAAATATGACGAAGCTCTCACCTTACAAAGACCAGACAGTAGCGTAGTTCTGGCTTGCCACCAGCCCCAAGGCAGTCCGTCGAAAGGTGGTGGTGGGTTGGCTGAGTCCTTCTGCCCGCCACCGCCGCTCACAGTGTACACCACGGGCTTCGGGTGAAGCGGCATGAGTGGTACCTTTGGAAAAACGAGTAACAACGAACTTCACGCAGGCAGTGATTTTACCATTTTATCGCCATCAACTTGAAGCCCGTATGTGAGAAGCGAGTGCTGTTATTTTTTTCAAAATAAACTGCACTGATGTATGCTGAACTCGTGGAAATATTTAAAAACTAGCAGGGAGGTGAGTTCACGTCTCAGCCTAAAGAGTGAGAGCTGTTGGAAAGGCACCTAGAGCTTGTGTTTTGGGCGTACTTGGCGCTATGGCTGCTCTGCTTGCCTCACTGAGACTGATACCCTTCTCTTTGCACAAACTGCCGCGGCAAGCGCGGCGTACAAACCGAGAAACAAGCAGGGAAGCTGTTATCTCGAACGGGTACGGATATATAACCGACTAAGATTCGAATAAAACCGCGAGTTGAGTTTATCACTTCATCTTGCTGGCTTCTTGCAGAATGCTCTCTTTATGTTCAGTGCAGTGCTACTTTTGAAAATGAAAACTTGCTGTTTTATCTAGTCGTTAAGAATAAATCTAAAGCACAGCATTAACAAAAACAAAACGGGTATTTCATCAATGTAAAATAAAACTCATAACCTGGTGCGTGTCCCCCCCCCCTCCCCCCTTTCCTTTTGTATCCAAGGAACTGAAGTGAAACGCGAATCGCCCCTCTCATCTTTCTGGCTCCCCATTAGATTCTACATACAAGAGTCACTGATAGTGGTGCATCCTTCTTTCAGTTAATTTTGAGGCTATTAATCCCTAAATAGTCGTCCGAATCCTCTAAAAGTGCACCCCACTACGGCGCTACCCGCTTTAGAAATGACATACGCTGGCAATTCGACGCGCCTTGTGAGGGCTCAAATTAAATGCAATCGTGCCCAGACACATTGAGCTCGGCACTGACATTGAACCGAAACTGGTGACGCTCAATTATAGGGAGCACACGCAAAGCTTAAGTGGCAGAACTGACACTGATACAGACACTCTCGCCTTGGGGGAAAAAAGCGAGAAGAGAGTTAAAAAGTAAAGCAGCACACGAACCTTTTATAAATCCCCACATCTCCGACATGAGAAAAAAAATCATACCCGCCTTGTCGATGAAACATTTAACACAGTACAGACAACATCACAATGACATGCTTCTACAGATTACATCAAAACAATCATATCAAGTGCCATGAATTTCTCTCTACCTCTGTTCGCGAGTACTTTACCTCGCGGTGCTGCTGCTAAACAGAGATGGCAGTATGATCGCTGTGAGCTCGCGCTAAGCAGTGCCAGGCCAGGTCAGCCTCGATCGTCCTTACACGAGTCACTGAACCGACTAGCTCAAGACTAGGCGGGCCGGGTGAGTATCCGTCCGCGAGTGGAACCATACGAGGCACTGAGCACCGGGCACCAGGTTCACGTGAGTGTCTCGACACATGCGGTGAGTATGCGACAATGAACGCCGAGCGGAATGCAAAACACGACTGACAACCTCCCGTTTCGGAATATAACACACGCCGAACGTTGTCCATAACAGGGTTGCATCATAGGATTAGAGTGTGCACAACATTATTGATTGGAAGAGAAACTATTAAATTCTTGTGATTCTTTTGTTCATGTACTTGTAGAATTCACCCGAGGGGTCGTCAAATGCCTATAGCCGTGTACGGAGGAATATTGGTATTATCAGTAATATCAGAGTAATATTAAGGTAATATTGTAATATTGGGGTATTATTGTAGGTAATATGGATAATATTGATGCAATATTGGCAAAAATATGCACTGTTAAAAAAATCCATCTTAATTTTAAGAACATGTGTTTGGAAGCAATTTACAAAGAAAATTTTACATTAAAATTAAGAACAAATACTTTCTAAAAATTAAGAACATGTTATGAAAAGTCAAAAAGTTATTTTTTTTAAGAAAACGCAAAAATCTACAATAATTAGATCTCCTACGGACTGAACCTTTCCTTCCGGTTTGCAAGTTACGATTCTATTCCAACTAAGTTCTTGTTTGAACTTCACCGATTGGGTGGACTCGAATCTCGGACCTTTGGGTTGGAATTCCAACGCCTTAGACCACGGGGCCACCGGGACTTACCTGCGCGCTCCGACCTCGTGCGCCGCTACCCGAAGGGACATTCCCAGGATGACTAGCTGTTTAGTGCGCAAGGAGCACGTTTATCATTTAGCTGTATGGCGCCCCCTCAATGGCTTTTACCGAGGCGGAGCGCCTGCGACAAACTGGATAGGCCAACCCGCCAGGCACTCGTGTGAAGGTATCGGCCTACCCAGAGAGCACAAGTGCAGGGGAAAGCAGGAATTAAACTCCTGGTACCCAAAATTTCGTACCGTCACCTCCCGATGAGTTCATTGTGGGAGCACCTTTAGGCACTAAACAATACATATAGCCATATACAGCCGGGTAAAATTCGATATTAATTCCTCCAGTAAAAATTGAACACGAAAATTCCATATCCCAATTTCAAAACTTGGATGAATTTTTAAGAAGTACTTTGAATTTTCCGAACTGTTTCTTAAATGTACAAGACAATCGTAAGTCTAATAATGCTGTAAAGACATTAAATAAAATTTATACTTAATTTTAAGAACTTGCTTGTTATATTTTAAATGATAATTTGATATTTCAAACATGTTCTTAATTTCGATAAACTTTCATAAAATTTCATTTAATGTGTTCTTAAAACTAAGAGAAAATCTTTCCTTATTTTTTAAGAGCTTTTTTAACAGTGTTATTAATATTGATGTAATATGAAGGTAATATCGGTAAAATTGAAGTAATATCGGGGTAATATCAATTTCGTGTGCGAAGGAATATCAGAGTTGACGACCCCCTGAATTCACAGCAAGTAGTGAGAGTAAGAACACATTCTGCACATAAATATATACATATATCTAATTGTGTAGTTTGTAAAGTAAAGGGATGCGGCGCTCTCTTGTATCACGTGTGTCGTTCGGAGAATGTCCCGTAAATCTTCCGGGGGGGGGGGGCAGCCTCGGTAACCTCTGACACATGTACCACTTACGATTGTCTCGGCAAGGTCCGCCGGCAAACCACGCCTTCCGTTCCTGAGCCCCTTGCGTGCCATGTTGTTGCGTGATGTGACGTTCCTGCTGCAAATCGTCTAAGCCTGGAAAAAAAATGGAGGGAACGGATTATTGAATTGACCACCTTGAAAAAAGCATCAGAAAGGTAAATTTAGGATGTTCTCAAGAATTTGAAACAGTTCAAAAAGAATCTACTGACTGCACTGTTAGAAACATCTGTCAATATACAGATGAAAAAAAAAGAAAAAGTTTTAATACTGGTGAGCCATTTGCATCCAAATAAAGCTAGGGTGTCTCGGGCTTCTTGATGCATTGCAAATTTAAACGTAAGGGAGAAAACCTCGGTGCATTATATACGTTCATTTGCCAAAATGTTGAAGACAATCACTTCAGTGTGGAGGAGAGCTCATCTCTCCGACACCACTTTAACGATTGACAATGAATGCTCGAAAGTATTGCAGGGCTTTCTGCAATACGCGAAACGCAACGCGCTCTACAATACAACAAGAAAGCAAAAGAATATTGCATTCAAAAATTTTCAAAATCGGCAAGTCTTTTGCAATGGAAATCCATGTGTATGAATGAAGCTCCTTGTAGGAGTGCGGATGAGTATTTGGTCACTTAAATTCGCTTACCTGCAAGTGTGAGAAGTTTTATTCTCTTATCTAAAAGTGAGCAAATTTTTAAAAGCACACCAAAATGTGAGCGAATAGTTTTCAATCACCTACCGCCTTTCATAGAAACTCTCTACTCTCCTTGAGGTTTGCAAAATTGCTGCCGTCCGTCTTCCATCCTTCCAGCGAGTCAGTGGCTCCAAAAGGTGCAAGGGGCGGCCAACTCATGTATTTCTGTGTACACTTGCCTTGTATTTCTTGTATTTCTAAAGAATTTATCGGTATTTTGCTCGTATTTTTGTTGAGTATTTCTATGTATTTCTGTGTATTGTAGAGTATTCCCTTGTATTTTTAGTGTAATTCTAGAAATACACAGGTATTTCTGTGTAGACGTTTTTTTCGAGTGGGCCGCCCCTCGAAAAGGTTTGGCTGCTGCCGACTTTTTCAAGTTTCCCGTTTTGTGTTGATGTTTCGGCCGACATTTTATCAGATGTTCGATTTTACAGTAAGATACTCATTGACAAAGAAACAAGACCGACACAGCGTCAGCGTCCTCTCGCACTCGCCGGCCGGACGGCAGTCATTTTACAATCCGCGTGACAGATTGGTCAGCAGATCTGTTCCGCTGCCCATTCTTTACTGTCGCAAAAGGATTTAATCTCCCAAAGACAGTGGGAAAAAATACACATTATTTTGACGCTGTTTAAGTGGTACTTACTCGGGAACCCGGGAACTCGCAGACTTGGGTTATTCCGTGGTGGAGCCGTGGCCGTGCGGGCGGCTGGCCGACTATGCAGAGCGGCGAAACCGTTCGCTTGCCAAACTGGGCAGTCAGTTTGTGCTTGAACAGCAGGGGCCGCGAAATGGACGGCGAGCCCGCATTGCCCCACCCCGCCCCGCCCCGCCCCGCCCCGCCCGGCCTCGCCCCACCATCCCCCACCGCTCCGCCAGCTCCGCTCCCGGACCTCCGGGCCGGCCCGGGCAGCTCTGGGAGAGCGATCGCGATCGGCACGTTGTTGGACGAAGTGTACGTGGATGGTGCCCGCAAAATTGAGCAGGTCTCAGTCTTCTCGATATGACAGCTGGGCAGTAATACTGCTAAATGGAGTGCAGTGCAGTGTGTTTCGGGACCATATATACAAGGAAATTGTACAAGGATTATTGCACACGCGCAACTGAAGAGCTTCTAAAGCGACTCAGGAGGTGGATGGGTTGCCTGCCGGCACGGCGCTGCCTCTCCACCGGAGAACGGCGACTTCTTAAACCCAAGCAAACTTGGCTATTCCAATTTAATAATTTGTTTATTTACTTATTTGAAGTCGACGATTTAAATTAGGTTCCAGAAGCCCCTACTTCGCGCCAAATCTGGGCCGTAGATTGGGATGCCGATCCCCAAGTGCACTAGCGAGGCGTTTTGCAGGTTCCGATCTCAAAATTTCCCTATTTTCCCCAATTTAGGCCACAAGGTGCTGGAGGAACTGAAAAGCATGTCTTGCGCAATAATACGGTTTCATAGGTGTTTAGGTGCATAAAAGAGCAGAAAACTTTTTATTTTATTTTTGCACAGTCCACAATTAGAAATTGAGTACTGAGCGACTTTATTCAAACCCAGACTACCCACAGTGACAAAGGTGCTTGATCATTAATTTGAGTCTATCTGGGGCTTGAATCCACAGCAAAGCTCCAGATGTAATCCTTTTTTTTTCTTCTGTAATTAGTTGAAGAAGAAAAGCTTTCGCAGCCTGAGTGGCTGCATCTTTTCCTAGAAGTTGTTCAACAGTGAACAAACCAGCTCAAAGCTTTAGATGTCTGCCTTTTTCTTGGTGTAATTAGTTAAAGAAGAAGCGCTTTTGCAACCTGAGTAGCTGCATCTTTTCCTACAAGTTGTTCAATGATGGACAAACCAAAGTCATATGCCGTTCCTGGTCCTTGACTTGTAATCAACTTCCCTGAAAAGAACATGTGTAAAAAAGAGTCAAAATTAATATAGGAAATTTATTACAGAAACCTTTACTTTAGAAAATATCAATCTTCTTTGAATAGCCGTATGACTCACCATCTACTACCACCTTGCTATCAACGTATGTGTAAGCATCTGCTTCAACCATTTGATCCTTCACAGATGGATAGCATGTTATTTTCTTCTTGCTACAGACATTGTGGGCTTTCAAAACAACAGGAGCTATTGAATAACAAAAGGATTACATAGTAACAACATTAATTGATCATACTCATATACGGAATTTACAGACAGATAGTAACAATAAAGTTACCTGCGCAAATCGCTGCTATAAACCGTTCTCCCTTTTCTTGATCTTTCAACACAGCCCCCACTTTTTCCGACTACATTGATCACAAAAGAAAGAAAAAGCCAGAAAAATGTCAGCCAGAACACAACACAACAAGTTAGACATAAAATTAACAAAATATACCCTTGTGCACTTTTGTTGATTTTATGAAACTTTCCCTCTGATACAAGGGTATGAATCACAGGATAATTTTGTCATCATATTCAGTCAATCAAAATACCTACCGAAGCAAATGTTTTGTATCCCGGGCCTCCAGGGAGTAAGACAACATCGTAGGGACCTTTGCTCAAAGCCTCGTCAAGAGTGCTGTCTGAATTGACAAGGACACCCCTGCTGCACTTGTAAACTTTGTCTGTGCTGAGGCCGGCGACAGTCACATCGATCTGTTCGTGCGGACATAACCAGACGATATAGCAAACTAAATTAGAAGGACGATTTTAGCCGACAGAGGAATATTAAATATTATTTTGGTCGCTCATAGACATCGAGGGCGACCTTAACCTTAACCGGCTTTGATCTTACCCCAGCTCGACGCAGCACATCAACTGAGATCACCAGCTCCATCTCCTCAGTGCCCTCCGTAAGGAGAGCAAGAACCCGCTTTCCAGACATATTTCGAGTCACGCAAGTCCAGCTTTTTGGGGAGTCAAACAACTTCGTAACAGGGAGAATTTGGCGAAACAGAGAGCAACACCGCAGAACACTCATTCATCCGCCGTCGGCCGTCTTCCCTCGAGTATGCGTCCCTCTCCCTCCCTCCCTCCCCTCTGCCAGCATGGGCAGGGGAAGGCGGGGGGAGGAGGGGGGGTTCTCAGATCAGCTGTGATCAGCTGTTTTCTGTTTTCCACGACGATGTTCCTTCTCCCCAGTTTCCCCTCCCAAAAGCGGCATGTGGCGTGCTCATGCTGCATGAGGGTAACATAGGCTATCTTTTTTTTTTCATTATTTCTCCCTAAGCATCTCTTTCTCAGTTTGCTTAGAAAAAAGTAAAGTAAATATTTCAGCACTTTACAAAAATGACAACATGGCACAACAGACCATAACAATGTGCCTGCTAGGTGCTGGGCTAAGAGTAGATTTTTTTTTTTTTTTTTTTTTTTTTTTGTAAATGTTTTATTTTCCTTTGATTGTCTGAGGAAGAGGGAGAGGACTCGCTATTATGCAAGTTTTACCAGTGAGTACAGCGCAGATTTTTTTTTTTTTTTGCATTGTATGTAGTAAGAACTGAAGGATTTCAAATTAAAAGGCATAATTTGTCGTTGGGAAAAGAGATGTTAACACTTTCAGCATGTCAACTGGCATCACA
The DNA here is from genome assembly GCA_029379305.1 of Frankliniella fusca. Lineage (NCBI taxonomy): Eukaryota > Metazoa > Arthropoda > Insecta > Thysanoptera > Thripidae > Frankliniella > Frankliniella fusca. The sequence continues at coordinate 2,549,365 of JAHWGI010001430.1, read as the reverse complement.
TGGATAACTGCGCATACACATCCCACCCAAAGTACTTAACGTCTTGGTATATAGTTAATAGTAAAACTGCAAACGAAGTCATTTCGAATCTGATAAAGCACTTTATTACAAGCATTTACATAAAATGAGAATACAACTTAATTAAACAATGGATTGTTTCGTACATTGCCTGCCTGGCTGGGCCAGCCACTGCCAGCACATTCTCATAGCTGGGTAATCTGACTCCATTAAAATAATACACTATATGCAAACTTAACACAGTGTCATTTACTCTCTCTTAAATAATTGGGGTTCCTGACCTCCAACTTTTAAAGACTTTTCTCTAATGGTAAAATTCATTTATTTACCCACATTTAAAATCCCCTTCAGACATAAGAAAAACAAGATCTTTTAAAAAAGAAAAGTAATAAATAATGTGAGGATCAAATTGTATTACCTGCCTAATGTGATCGAGGAAGGTATGAAATACACAGAGGATGGTTACATGATGTTACAATAGGTTACGGAAGTTAGGTAATATGTTCTAATGAGGTGCCAGTTGAAGGAGAGCGAACAAGATGGTAGAGCACTTACAGTTATTTGAAAAAGTGCTTCTGGCAAATCAAATTTTACAGCTAACCCTATTTTAGCCCTTTAAAAGGTATAGTAAAATAAAATATTAATGTTTTGAGCCTCATTGTTCTTAAGAACTAGTTGCCTCTATTGCGCACTCCTTCTGGAAGATGTAAATTTAATTTGGAATACTTGGAAAAGTTAATAAAAATGAAAACCTGCACACGTTTTAGTCCACCTCATCCATTGTTTATCCTGAACGCTGCATATTTAATTCATCTGACTAGGTGAGCTTTAATTTTATTTTAGTAGCACACATGCTTTAAAATCTGTTACAAGTAAACAATAATAAAAAAACTTTTAATATCTCTTAATTATGATGCAACTGTCTCAAGCAGAAACTGGAGCAAGCTGAAGAAGATGGTGAGGTAAATATTGTTGGAAACTTGCTTGCACTGGAAGTAACTATAGCTGCCAACTGCTCCACCACTTTGCTTAGCACCATTTTTTAAGTTTTATCTTCTAGTATTTAAGATGACAGTGTCAGAGACAAGTACACATGTAACATCATTCACACAATCAGCAGTCTTCAGGTTCCAAACAAATTCATGCACACACTTTCTGTGCCAGAAGTTCACTTCGTGCTCATCACACATAAGCCTTCTTTGCTGCTAGGAATTGTTCTATTCTCTATTGCTTATGATAACAAATCTGTTTAAACAAAAAGTAAAGGATTTCAGTATCATTGGCATTGCGTGGATTGAAATGGATAGTAAAACAACTTAATTGCACAGGAGAAACACTAAATCCTACCTGTAACAACATTTGAATCCTGTTTCTTGCTGAGAGATGAATCATTGAATGCAGCAATAAATGGTGGAGGCCCATTGCTAAGTCCATTATTTGCATTTAGATTGGAATTAATGCAGTCTTCATTTGCCAATGGACCCAAAAGATCACTACTGCTCACAGAATTGTGTTCAGAAAGGTCTAACAGCACATTTGCTGCATTATTCTGTTTTCTAAATTACAAAAGAAAAAATAATGTTTAACAGGATCTAACATTAAAAAATAGAAAAGTAATTACTTTTGGAAAAAGAAACAATTAAAAACACATACATGCTGTCCACACCATTGCTATGACCATTGCTATGACTAGAAGTTGTGGCTGGGGTAACAGATTTTGTGTCTTGAATGGTTTCTGCTGGCTGTGGCTCCTCATTTTCTATTTGATTTAAATCACCATTTTCCTGACACAGAAAAGTTTAATTTTCCATCAATTCCAGGCCTGTCTTATGCCTTCATAGAAGATATATCAAATTGAGCTTAATATATTTACCCTTGTAGGAGTTGAGGTAGGTGTGGTTCCTTTACCACGAGTGCGCAGCATAATGGCTTCCACCCTCTTTCGACGCTCCATGCGCTCCTCTTCCTCCCGTTTCAGCTTCAATTCCATTTCTTTCCTTTGCCTATAAAAACAAAACGGCGGTAAGAAAAAAACTTGTGTCAAAAGTTTTACATAAATCATTTACAAGATTACAGGACTTACTTCTCTGCCTCTTCTTTGGCCTTTCTCTCTGCTTCTTCCTTTTCTGCTTTCTGTTGAGCTTCCTCCTCTCTTCTTTTCTTTTCCTCCTCTTCTCTCTTTTGAGCCTCCTTGAAAATTAAAAGAAAAGAGGGGATGGTAATTAAACATGATTTTTTCAAAGCTCAAACAAAGTTTTTGTTTGAAGACTGAAGAAAATTGATTACCTGGATAGCTTGTAGTAGTCGTTGTTCCTCTGCCCTACGAGCTTCCTCTGCCAACCTTTCTTGCTCTTCTTCAAATCGTCTTTGCTCTTCCTCCTCCTGCCTTAATCTTTCTTCCTCAGCTAAGCGTTCTGCTTCCTGTTAAGAAAAGAAAAAAATATGTCAATTTTTAAATAGAAACTGAAGAAAGTACTGTGAGAGTGAAAACACATCTTCACCACCATATGAACTACAGTCTGTCAACTTACTAAGCGCTGTCTTTCAAGTTCAGCCTCTCTCTCTGCTTGCTCTCGAGCAAGGCGCCGTCTTTCTGCTAAAGCAGCCTTAGCCTCCTCTTCTGTGGTTATACGTTGCTTGGCAATCATGGAAGCTGTCATGTCCACTGCCTCAGACAAAGAAGTATCATTTGAAATTGGAGCAGGTACTGCAGACACTGGGGAAACTTCAACTTGTCTCTGAGCTTCCCAAATCTGCTCTTGGTGCTTTTGCTCTATTTGCTGGAATGTGAGCTCTGCAGAAGACACTGATTGTACAGATGGTTCAGGAACAAGTGCAGTTGTCTCCTGAACCTGCACAGGCACTGTGACTATCTCAGATGATGCTGGAGTTGTCTGATTATTTGATGCACTGGGTAACAACGCGGGAGACGGTGCTGGAATAGGCGCACTATCATTGCTTGAAATGGCAGGTTTCTGAGTTTGCTCAGGTGCCTTAGTTTGGTTAGGGGTAGAGTCTTGAGGCAGTGTTGGAGCACTATCAGTTCTAGGTGACTGCAAAGGAGTTGCCTTAGGGGTAGGACGCGGAGATGCCTGAAAAGAACCAAGAGTCACCACATAACAAAATTAAGCCACATACGGCATTTAAGAAAGAAAGAAAAAAAGTCAGTCCTACAAATAGCTAACTAATTAAGGCTGCTACTTCATTTACATTGATATAGAAAAATATGACTACATAAACAGTATGAAGACATACTGTGGCGTGGCCATCACAGAATTTTGTTTATGTTAAAAAATAATGTGGGACATATAAATTTGAATTACCAATCAAAATCAAGGGTTCATACTAATCAAACTGAGTAATTGCATTAGTCCATACCTTGACAGTCTTTGGAGGCTTTTTGGGCGGATTGGAGGTGCTATCAGAGCACGGAATGGCACCATACATACTGGCAGACATTCGATCTGAGCTAGTTTTCCTTGAACTGCTACCATGTCTCGGAACAGGAGGCTTCTCTCCAGCTCCATTAGGGACTAAGGCTGCAGCGGCAGCAGCTGCCGCCTGTCTCTTATGTTCTGAACTTAAACCTGAAATTTGGAAAAATTGCAAATTAGCCTGTAGTGGAAGTGAAAGTAAATTATCACATACATGTCTGATAGAAGTCACATTTGCAATAGTTTTGTGACAGATAAACCTTGCCTCATACACGTGTGATTATGAGGAGGCTGACTGCCCTCTTTACTTACTGTGTCTTGGTGGAGGATCCACTGTAACTCCTGTGACGGCGATACTGGCTGGTCGCGGCCTTCTTGGTGCCGCCACTGGTTTACTGCGCATGGGGGCGCCAATCGAGGAGCTCACGCTGCTCATGGACTGCTGGCTCATGGCACTCAAAGGCCTTGAGGGGGTAGTCTCTCCTGAGCGTAAACCTGAATTATGAAAGAGATAACATGGATGTTATTATGGTATACCACATTACAGCCATGAAATGACTAAAAGCCTCAATGGCACTTTCAAGCTATCACTAATGTAAGATGATAAGTTTATTTTCAGATGGCAACTAATTACTTAATTGATTAAATTTTACAGAACATCTTTGAATAATATTGTGAAGGTATAATAGATACAACAAATCATATATCATGTGTACTTTGCAAATTTAAGATTCAAAGACACAAATTCTCTAAAACTTATGGAAAGGGAATCATCAGAAAGAATTCAGATATCCTATATATACTGACAGGTTTCTTTTGCCAAAAGGGGCAGTGTCATTATCATAAAGTAGCAATACTACGCCAAATTGAAAATAACAAGGAAATTCCAATTAGAGCTACATCTAGATATGAGGGTTGGATGTGTCCCTTGTGTCTCTAGGTCTGTGCATGGACTTAGTTGGACTGAGAGACCTAAGGGGCTCAAGCCACACTCTTGGTAAGGCCCATCTTAAATATCTTGAAAAATAATATAAAAACTGCTGGACGACATCAGATAACAGTCTTACAACTCATCAATAAAGTGTACTTAAATCAGTTAGATAGACCACCTGACCAAGAATTAAAGAGAGGAGAAAATATTATCCAGAGTCCAGAGCACAAAAGCTTCCCAGCACAAAGGTAAGGACACACTCACAAATTCATAATTCTTGAGCAACAAGAAGGAACTGATAGTTATACAGGAGAAAATAGAATAAAATAGTTGGCTTGGACAATGACAAAATACAATAAGATTACGAGAAATTTGGTACTGTTCACAACACTATACAATACATTTTAGGAACATTTCACATCACTTAAAGGAAGATGATCATGCCTCATCTACCTTTAAAAGCTTATTCTCAGACAAAGGAAACAGAGCACAATACAAAAGACAAACAAAAAATTGACGGGCACATTTGAGCAATATGATCCACTATATTGCAATAAAATGTTGCAATTAAACTAAGGATAATGCCAAACAGGAATTTAAAGTTAAAACCACAATGGTAAATCAGAAACAATCCAACTGACCAACAAACATGGAATATGGAAATTGAAAGTTTGTCCTTATTACAATAAATTGGCAATAGTAAGTCACCTTAACCAAATAAAAGAATTAAAAGTTTCTTGAAAATATGTATAAAAAAATTAAAAAATAAAAATGACATAAGAAAAGTGTAAGCAAGTGCTTAAAAAAAAATATATATATTGTTAGGTTCTTACCTCAGAAGGAGAGGATTGGAACAAAAAACAATAATGTAGCCAATCACCGATGAACATAGATAAATAATACTTACAAGACAACGCCCATCACCTCAAAAAGTTGAATGAAAAAGAAACAAAGAGAAAACCAAAAAGAAGCCCATGCAAAGTGCGGCAATGGGAAAGTTGTGCACACATGCTTTCATTGGTTTACAATCGATTAGACTGTTCGTGTGTTGCACATGAGGAAATTTAATTGAAAAACAAAACAGGGAGGACAAAACGAAGAAAAAAAGGCTTGTCAATAGATTAGCACATAAGAACAAAAAGCTTTCTGATTTTAGCTTTTATCGATTTGTTTTGTTTTGTTCAAGGAAATATGTCAAACACAAAAAAGCAGAAAGGTGCAGCAGCATTCAAACAATCTTGCATAAACAGACTTCCACAGTTAAGTAAAGGGAAAGGAAAATGGAGCACACTTCAATGATGAAGGCTGAACAAAAGCAAGTTTCCAAATAAATTAGAAAAAGGCATATCAGTGAGAAATGACATAATTGAAAAAAAAAATCAAAAAAAGAATCATCAGTTAAGTAAATTCTTGTAAATGCCAAACAGCCCTGCAGAAACTACTTAAAAGCAAATGGAACCCAAATGAGCTTAACTAACTTATTTACTTTTTGGAGGGCAAGTACTCGCTTAAAATGCAAAATTTGGATGCAGTTAACCAACCTCAAGATACACCCCAAAGTGAACTATAGAAGCTATCTAAGTAATTTGAATTTTCAAAAAGAAAAGCTTTGGATTTACAACACAGCACTGTTCTATAATTATGACCTTCATATTGTTCAATGGCATCCAATTGCCAAACCAACAAGAGAGCTTCAACAACCAGAAATGATGGCTCAAAGATAAAATTTCTATTGGAGAGTATATTGGAAATTGGGGTGGCCATTTCGAGTTGAGACAATTCCCTTTCACGTGGCAGGTCAAGGGAACTTTTGTCTATATGCCCGGAAAGGCCTTGACGGTTGAGTAAAGCGCTAATTACAGAAATACTCTGCCAGGACAGCGCTGGGCCAACATATCAGTACTGTTTAATTTTCTATCTACTAATTCTTTGGGCAGGAGTTGGGTGCCGGGTGTTACGGGCGCTCTCGTGCCTCTGCACTGTGCTGCACGGGGTTGGCCCTGCTCTGCCCTGGCCTACTCCTACTCACCTTGCTGCTGGGCCGACTGCACCTGCGCCTGCGGCTGCGCGGCCTGCCCGCCCGCGTCCAGGGGCTGGCTCTTGGCGGCCTGCTCGCGGGCACGCCGCCGCAGCCGCTCGGCGCGGGTCATCCTGGGCGGCGGCACGGGGCTCAGACTGCTCAGGCTGCTTACGCACAGTTGTGTCATGCTGCGGGAGGTGTCGGAGCGCGCGAGGCCCGCCCCCGCCCCCGCCGCCGCGCCCCTGCTGCCGCCCGCCCCCGCCCCCGCCCCCGCCACGGAGAGGCGGCCGCCACCGCCGCCGGCCAGGTGCCCCATGGACTTGGCCGAGCTGAGCCTACCCTTGGCGCCGGCGCTGCCCCCGGCGCCGGCTCGCCGCCGCTCCGGCCGCTCGGGGGCGGCGGGGGTGGGGCTGAGCGCGTCGGTCCGCGGCAGCAGGGGCTTGCGCGGCTGGGAGAGCTGGTCGAGCCGGGACATGGAGTACGCTCTGTTCGGGGCGTTGGCATTACCAGAGGGCCTGCGGCTCTGTCTCGAGGACGGCGGACCCTGGTCGCGGCCCTCGCGCGGCGACAGGATCGTCGGGATGAGGTCCGTCTTGCGGCGCGCCGCCGTCGTCGCGCTGCGGGGCGTCATGTACCCGGAGCCCACACCGTCCGGGGAGACGGCGCCCTGGTCGTCGTCGTGGTGGTGGTGGTGCGTACCGGGTACAGCCCCCGGCCCGGGCACGGCCCCGCCGGGCACGGCCGCGCCAGGCACACCTGCGTGCCCACACGCACAACCTTACAAGCAAACATCATCTCGGCTCCAGCCCAGCCCAGACCACACCCCATGGATTTGCATCTCGTGGGTTTCACCCGGAGATGCCACCCGATAGCCAAGTGTTAGGATAAAAGCGATCAAAGGACACTCTTTAAAGCAGGGTGGTTTGCTCCCACCACCAACTTTGAGACCGGTATTAGCTTCTCATGTCTTAGAGACAGTTTAGACCAGAATTGTAGAAAGAGTAATTACAGATAGTATGATGAGCTACATGCAGACCAAATGCAAAATATAAATCATGAAGCCAAGAGCATAAATTATAAGCATTAAAAAAAAAAATACAACATACACAAAGAAGATTAATACATGACCATTGCCAATGGGTTAGTTCAGCCGAAAATTGAACAAAGTATGATTATTCCCTACCCTTAAAAAACACAAGAAGCAATCATGAGCAGGACACAAAAAAAATATATTAAAAGTAGAAATAGTTTAAAGCTAAAACAAAGTTCCTTATGACTAAGATAAAATAAACAAAACAAAAGATAAAGGAAGATAAAAAAGATCCAATTTACATCAACATCCAATATTCCACATCCAGCATCTTTGATGAGTTTCAAATGCACTTTTCACAAAATTCTGCCTACAAAGCACATTCATTGTTTCATAAACAAAGTCAGAACTTTCATAGAGATATGACCACTGTGCAGTCACACTTGTTTGAATTTCTAGTTCTTAAAAATGCTCCAGCACTGGATGTGTTTATGCCTTGAAGCTTTTAAAATGCAAAGCATTATTTTCACATGCTAGTAAGAGGCTCCTTATTCCAAAAAATGTTGATAAAAATTCAGCTCGTGTCATACATTTAAAAGCATAGCAAATGAAGAATAATTCCGTTTCATCTCAACACACACATCGTAATCACAGTTGCTGTTTACGTAGTTACAACAATGAAAGAGACATTAGCGAATTATTGGTTAGTGAAGCAAAAGAATGCCATCTTTTCATGACTCACCACCACCATTAGGTAGAGAGCATATTTGGGCCCTAGATTCTATAGAATTGGGATGCTGTAGAGGCTCCACCCAAGTCAAAACATCATGAATGTCTGAAATAGTTACGTATCACAGATAGGCTCTTATTAAATGAGTAGCAAAAACAAAACAAAAAGGAACAGAAACCACTAAACACAATTTGTCATAACATAATAAGTTCTGTTTGAAAGCTCAAATAACAGAGAGTGTAAAAACTTGTCTAGTACTAAATTTAGAAATGGGGAAGCCTTAAAGCTCTAGAAATTATATCCCCTCAGTGGACAGTTAAGCCCCATTCTAGCTGGGCAGGATGGAAAACCTACCTACCATAATATCATAAAAACAGAAAGCATAGAGAACTACAGAAAATTACTCATTAAACTATAGTTTGGGAAAGCTAGATTCTAGTCGTAAGCACTAATTATTGATAAAAGAAGACATCTTAACTGGACTGTACAGCAATTATCTTACAGATTCGCCTGGCAAACAAATGTTTAGGGAGTCTAAAATTAAAGATCTTACCTGGCTTTCGGTCTAATCCTGATGCTGATGTGGCTCGCTTCTTACTGCCATCAAGTTCTCGCTCTGATCCACGCCTGGTCAAGGTAAGTGGCGCTCCACTAAACAGAGTGGTAGTTGATGTAGCTCTGGCGATTCAACATAAATTAAACAATTAATTGTAGAAAAACAGAATAAAACAAAATCAATACTCAAATTTAAAGTAACTTATTTGGTTGCAACTCACCTGCGAGTCGCCCAATAGGAACCACCTGTGTCAGCAGGTTCTAGCATTCGAGGTGTTGAGCTTCCAAAAGCAAACACTATGGAGCTCCGCTCGTTCTTTCGCTTCATTTCGATTCTAGCCTCTCTTTCCTACAAGAAAAGACATCATAATTAGACGTAAGGTATGGATGTCAACATAATCACTCAAAACCTTTCAGGAAAAGCCTACTTGATTTTTTCTTAAAATAGCTTCTCTTCTTTCTTGTTCTGCTTCTATTATTTGTCTTTTCCGTTCTTCCACTTGGTGTCGTCGATCTCCATCTCTTTGCCTCATTTCCTCTATTCTTCTTCTCCGCTCCTCCTCTTTCTGCTCCCGAAACTTTTGAGCGGCCAGAGCCTAAAAAATTTGGTAGAAAAAAGTAATTAAAAAAGAGTTTTAACACTAGCTAGGCTCCTGTAGTTCATAAGAATCGTAACACAGCAGAAAATTTACCTGTTGCTTTAGCTCTTCTAACTTTCGTTGCCGTTCCTCATTTTGTTTTTCTCGAAGAACACGGAGACGTTCTTCCCTTTCCCGTTGTAAGGCTGCATTCTCTTTACCAGCTGAAAAACAGCAAAAGAGCTCAGTTTGAATTTAATGGAGTACTAATCAGATTCAGGATGCATTATAGAAGAACGGACTTTCACATTGTGGCCTCTTATAAATCAAATGTTAAATAACGTGCTAAAGACAACAACCAAAAGAGAAAACAAACAAAAAAGAAAAAAAAACACACATAAATCTTCAATGTTGAACTTATTAGAATGTGTGACAAGAACAAAACAAATTAAAGTGGCTAAGTGCGAAAAAATCGATGAAGACAATAAATGGCAACTGTAAAATTACACAAAAGCATGCATTTAAGAATACCAATGCATTATTCACACAGTACATGACTTCAACTTGCTGGTTGGTAAAGGTATCAACTACACAGCAAAAAGCAAACTACTATGGACTGCATTGCAGAATGCACATGAGTTCCTTCTCTGCTACATACACCGGACATGCAGGTGGAAATGAAATTAGACACAGAGACGCTGCAAATTAAAACTAATGTCATGGTGACTGCATTCACAATCCAAGTAGCAAAAGATTTCCAGCTTTTCGAAAACAAGTTCATGAGCTACGAAAACGCATCACAAAATACTTGACATTCAAAGCTGGCTCTACCTGGAAGTGCATTGTGATTTGCTTGTTCCTGCACTGCCACTTGTATGTTTTGCTTGTCGCCGTCCGGCCCAACGTGTGCGAACCAGTGCAGAGTCTGGCTGTTGGGATCGCGCCTCCCTGCACCACCACCATCACCACCACCATTGTTATTTTCATTTATAAAAAAAAAAAAAAAAAACAAGTTTCCATTTTAATATTTAATTATAATATTTGAAGTTTAAGTAAGAGGATAAGATCTACTTAAAAAAAAATAATAATCAGGAAATAGGGAAGGGGTTCATATAGTACAGAACTGTACACACAATACACCCCTAAATTCGAAAGCTACGTCCGTACATATAACAAGTAGAAAAAAATAATTGAAACGTTTCAAACTGTACATTCTAACGTAGCCAGCTTAAAACTACACTGTAGTCGCGTAAGGAAAACTTGAAAAAGAAATCAACGAAACATAGTTTCAAGCTGGAAGGGAACATGCCGATCACTAAGACGAAGCCACGCTTTCGCCGAGACCCACCTGGCTTTCCAGCGGCAGGGAGCGGTTTGCCTCCGGTAGCGGATCCCGGTCGCTGGTTCAGGGCCTCTGACGTCGCCCCGGCTGCAACACACCAACGCAGAGGGCGACCGTCAGCAACACGTCACGTCCGACCCAGACATTACCACCCCCTCCCCCACCCCGAATTCCGTGAACTTTAACTTCAAAGGATATCCACAAAAACGCAGCAAGTCCAGCATAGAGTCCTATGATGACTCTAGTCCAGCACACCCCGAAAACCGACATAGTGCGACGCGGGCATCGGCAAAGTCCACGCTCATCGTACCGGCGGCGGGGGCCCCCGTCCCCGTCAAGCACATGGGGCTGGTGAGCTGACTGGTGAGCTGACGGGTGAGCTGACGGGTGAGCAGACGGGTGAGCAGACCGGCCGCCAGCGCAGCGAGCGCGTCCAGCAGCGCGCGCAGCCAGGCCGCCGACTGCGCCAGCAGCGGGGCCAGCAGCCAGGACACCGCGGTGTGGACGGGCCGGGGCCGGGGACGGGGCCGGGGCTGGGGCAGCGCCGCCATCCTCCAGGAGCAGCAGAGGCCGAGGCAGAGGAGGGACCCGACTGGAGGAGCACAAGAGCATGCCCGGCCCGGCCCGGCCCCCGGCCCAGCGCTGCGCAACGAGCCGTTGCGAAGGCGCATCTCCACCACCTCCTCACTCACTCCACTCACCCCTCTCAGACCATCGCCCCGCACCGCGCGCGCCGCCTACTTGCCTTCGGCAAGGGACAAGGGGCGCGGGTGGAGCGCGAGCGCAGCCTCCGAGCCGAGCGCCCCGCCGGCCCCGCCATCCACCTGCTCTACAGCTGTGTGTTTTCCCCCTTTCCTTTCCGTTTTGGAACTCCTCGAGCGTGGCGAATAGCGAGCGCCAGGCCAGCAGACAACTGGAGCAGCGGCACGCAGGCGCACGCAGGCGCCCTCCCGCGAGGGCCATGAGGTCCGGTTCGGTCCGGGCCCGGCCTAGCCCTGGTCTCTTGGCCCGGCCCGGCCCGGGACATCACAGAATGCACACGACGACCTGCAGACTTATTCCGATGAGCGCTTTCCTTACCCTGTCTCTCTTGCACTCATGAGATCCACCGTACAGCTGCGAGAGAGACAAAGCGATATGAGACCGCACTTCTGAATAAGTCGGCTGACCGCAAGGCAGCAGCTTGGCTTGGCCTGCGGGCGTGCGACGCTGCGAAACGCAGCCCGAAAGGCAGGAGCGTCTACGGCGAGTATCGCCGACCTGCTCAGCACCGCAACGGCCTCACAGACCGGAGGAGGTGCAGATTGAGAGCGAGACAGACAGTAAGCTGATTCCGCAGCGCGCGCGAGGGGGTTTTCTCCCTCGCGAGGGGCCTGCGCGAGGGTCCTCCTTCTCCCTCCTAGTGGCCGATACCCATGAGTGTGACAAGGACAGGTAGAGCAGAAGGGACCCTCGCGCGCGCTGCGGAATCAGCCTACAGGGAAAGAGAGGTGTCCGCGTGTGCAAAGTGCGAGCTGGGGAGGAGTGGGGCAGGGGTCAGGCGCACAGCGCACGCGTCGCGACGCCCACAGCAGTCATTGTGCGGCCCGGCCGGGCACGGCGGGGCTGACACACAGGCCGGGCCGGGCCGGGCCGGGCCGGTCTAGGACGACCCGCCTCTCCCCGCTGCACTGCCCACACCGCACGGCAGCGGGGACTCACGCCCGCGTGAAGGGCGAGTAACGACGCATCACTGCGGGACACATTTCAAATAATAACGCGCGCCGCCACCGTTGGCCGTGGGCTGAGAGAGTCCGTTCTCGTTCGAAAGACGACGAAGATCGACGCGCGAATTTTCCGTTGCATTTTACAGACAGTTCCTTTCGCCGGGTCGTGTGTACGTACATGTACCGCGCGCCCCGCCCAGGGTCACAGCACTTCACCTCACCTCTCCCCGCGCACAGCATTGTGCGTACGGACGTTAAGAGCGTCAGTGTAGCTTGCACAACAGCTCCGGGCGGGCAGGGACGGAGGCGTTCAACCGGAGGAGGGGGGGGGGAGGGAGAGACCAAGGCGAGGATTAAAGACGGGCCAGGAAAGTCACCATAGCACGAAATGCTACGAGGTTGGCGTGTCCGACCAGCTCGCACTTGGACACCGGAGGCCGACAGGAGGCTACAGGGTAAGCTAGGCCGACCCGCACGACACCCCAGCGCGGCGGGCGGACCTACCGCCCAGGGGGCTACAGGGTGAGCTAGGCCGACCCGCACGACACCCCAGCGCGGCGGGCGGACCTACCGCCCAGGGGGCTACAGGGTGAGCTAGGCCGACCCGCACGACACCCCAGCGCGGCGGGCGGACCTACCGCCCAGGGGGCTACAGGGTGAGCTAGGCCGACCCGCACGACACCCCAGCGCGGCGGGCGGACCTACCGCCCAGGGGGCTACAGGGTGAGCTAGGCCGACCCGCACGACACCCCAGCGCGGCGGGCGGACCTACCGCCCCAGGCGGCTACAGGGTGAGCTAGGCCGACCCGCACGACACCCCAGCGCGGCGGGCGGACCTACCGCCCCAGGCGGCTACAGGGTGAGCTAGGCCGACCCGCACGACAACCCTGCGCGGCGGGCGGACCTACCGCCCAGGCGGCTACAGGGTGAGCTAGGCCGACCCGCACGACAACCCCCAGCGCGGCGGGCGGACCTACCGCCCAGGCGGCTACAGGGTGAGCTAGGCCGACCCGCACGACACCCCAGCGCGGCGGGCGGACCTACCGCCCCAGGCGGCTACAGGGTGAGCTAGGCCGACCCGCACGACACCCCAGCGCGGCGGGCGGACCTACCGCCCCAGGCGGCTACAGGGTGAGCTAGGCCGACCCGCACGACACCCCAGCGCGGCGGGCGGACCTACCGCCCCAGGCGGCTACAGGGTGAGCTAGGCCGACCCGCACGACAACCCCAGCGCGGCGGGCGGACCTACCGCCCCAGGCGGCTACAGGGTGAGCTAGGCCGACCCGCACGACAACCCTGCGCGGCGGGCGGACCTACCGCCCAGGCGGCTACAGGGTGAGCTAGGCCGACCCGCACGACAACCCTGCGCGGCGGGCGGACCTAACGCCCAGGCGGCTACAGGGTGAGCTAGGCCGACCCGCACGACAACCCTGCGCGGCGGGCGGACCTACCGCCCAGGCGGCTACAGGGTGAGCTAGGCCGACCCGCACGACAACCCTGCGCGGCGGGCGGACCTACCGCCCAGGCGGCTACAGGGTGAGCTAGGCCGACCCGCACGACACCCCAGCGCGGCGGGCGGACCTAACGCCCAGGCGGCTACAGGGTGAGCTAGGCCGACCCGCACGACACCCCAGCGCGGCGGGCGGACCTACCGCCCAGGGGGCTACAGGGTGAGCTAGGCCGACCCGCACGACACCCCAGCGCGGCGGGCGGACCTACCGCCCCAGGCGGCTACAGGGTGAGCTAGGCCGACCCGCACGACACCCCAGCGCGGCGGGCGGACCTACCGCCCAGGCGGCTACAGGGTGAGCTAGGCCGACCCGCACGACACCCCAGCGCGGCGGGCGGACCTACCGCCCCAGGCGGCTACAGGGTGAGCTAGGCCGACCCGCACGACACCCCAGCGCGGCGGGCGGACCTACCGCCCAGGCGGCTACAGGGTGAGCTAGGCCGACGCGCACGACAACCCTGCGCGGCGGGCGGACCTACCGCCCAGGCGGCTACAGGGTGAGCTAGGCCGACCCGCACGACAACCCTGCGCGGCGGGCGGACCTACCGCCCAGGCGGCTACAGGGTGAGCTAGGCCGACCCGCACGACAACCCTGCGCGGCGGGCGGACCTAACGCCCAAGCGGCTACAGGGTGAGCTAGGCCGACCCGCACGACAACCCTGCGCGGCGGGCGGACCTACCGCCCAGGCGGCTACAGGGTGAGCTAGGCCGACCCGCACGACAACCCTGCGCGGCGGGCGGACCTACCGCCCAGGCGGCTACAGGGTGAGCTAGGCCGACCCGCACGACACCCCAGCGCGGCGGGCGGACCTAACGCCCAGGCGGCTACAGGGTGAGCTAGGCCGACCCGCACGACACCCCAGCGCGGCGGGCGGACCTACCGCCCAGGCGGCTACAGGGTGAGCTAGGCCGACCCGCACGACAACCCTGCGCGGCGGGCGGACCTACCGCCCAGGCGGCTACAGGGTGAGCTAGGCCGACCCGCACGACACCCCAGCGCGGCGGGCGGACCGCACAGGCGGTGCCCTTTCCGCCCGACACACGCGGCGGCGCCGGCACCCTGGGGCGCGGCGGGGCGTGGTCGCGCTTCTGCCGCCCTACAGGCGCCGTGTCCTGTCCTGCCTGGCGGCTCCGCCCGGCTCCGCCTCACACGCCCACGCTAACAACTGTTCATACACACTCGCGGTCTCATCGGAGAGAGACGCGCGTGAGCAGTCACTCAAAGGCGCACAGAGCCGACCCGAGCCGACACTGAGGGATCCTTCACTAAAAAAAATAAAATAAAAAATGTACACCATCAAAAAAGTCGATTAAAAATTAATCGTAATTTAAAAAAAAAAATCTAAAAATCAATCGAAAAAAGTCACTAAAAATTTAAAAAAAAAACGGTAAACATCTGTATTATTTATTTATTATTACTTTTTATTTTTAAAGGATATGTAGGGAAAACGAAGAGATCTGTGAGCGCTGGAATTTGGAGAGGAGAACCCTCGGCCGACACGGTTCCGTCGACATGAGATGGGAAGCGCATTCGTGCCCCTCCCCCTCTGCTGTCTGTCTGTCTGTAGGTCTGCCGGGCCGCGGTCAGCGTGAAGCGTCACCGGGACCATAGCCTTGGCCGAACGCACGCTCCGCTCCAGCCCGACCCGGCCCGGCCCGCGTCCACTGGTCACCGCCAGGGCCACGCCTCTGAGCGTGATTAGTGTAATCTTAGTCCCATACACAGCAAGAAAACAGCTACCGCTTTCAAAAACAAGGACATGAATACGAGGCCATTAAAGACGCGTAAAACGTTCCAGGAACGCCACGGGCGGGGCGCAGTACACGATGTACGTCTTAATTGCGAGCAGTAGTGCATCCCCCCCTCCCCCCGACATCCCTCCTGGAGAAGGCCCTTCGACTCATAAAGCCTCCCTCCCTCCCTCCATCAGATGTGTATGTGTGTGCATTTGTACATTCAACTTTATTTTTTTATTGCTTTCTTTCGCGACGGCAGAGACCAGGACCAGGAAAAGCTCTCGGGCTCGGCGAGGGGCTTTCACTCGCGCACACACAATTATCACACGAAGCAACACATACACACAGACAGACGGAGGGACGAACTGACGCACGGACAGAACGATAGACAGACACGCACACGCACACGCACACGCACACACACACACACACACGCAGACACGGGCAGAGGCAAACGAAATGCCCGCATCTTTGGTTGGTGAAAGGGAGTAGCAGCAGCAGCCTGAACCATCAGTGCGCGGAGCAGAGCGCTGGTAGGCACCGGCGGCACGCGCCTCGGGGCTGCTGCGATCGGGAAGAAAGAAACCAAAAACTGGCAAGAACCGCCGCGGCCGCGCCTCGCCTCGCTGCGCCCGGGCAGCCCGGGCCGCGTGAGCTCGGGCAGCCGCCTGATTCCGAAGATCATTCTCGTGCCTCCGTCCTTGTCGCACTTGTAGGGCCTTGCCGTCCTCCATATAGGGCACCACCACAGCTGTATGACAAGGACGGAGGCACGAGGAGAGCGATCTTCCGAATCAGACAGAAGGACCCCTCGGGCTCGGGGCGCCGGCCCGGCGGCACGCGAAACAGGCAAAGTGGCGATAAGTCGTGTCCGCGCCACGCCGCGCCACGCCGCGCCACGCCGGCAGGTCCAAGCCGCGGCGCCACGCCACGCCACGGTCGCCTTGCAGCAAGGTCGGCGTGACGTCACAGAGCCAAAACAGGCGCGCACCGTGGCGGCGGCAGCATGCGGCAGCTGGCTGCACCGCGGGGCGGGGCGGGGCGGGGCGGGACGGGGCGGGGCGGGACGCTCAACACATTCCTTAACACATACTGTAAAGGTATGAGTGGCAGAGCGACGCCGGCTGTCGAACAGTCAACGCAAAAATATAACATCACAGCCATTTTTAGGCCCCTGTAGGGGGCCTTCTTCCTTTCGCCCGAAAGTTTTATTTTTCTCGACAATGGATTATTAAGACCACAGCAATTTCCGAGGGGTCCGCAACTAGGTTTAAGCGCGTACACCGGCCGCCCGGAAAACTGGGAAGACCGGGAAGACCACCAGGAAGACCAAAGAAAACCGAAGAAGACCAATAAAATAGAAGGCCAAAAATGGTAAGGGAAAACCGAAAAATATTAGGGAAGACCGAAAAACTTGAAGGAAGGCCGAGTAATTCTAAGGAAGACCGGAAAATGTTGGGGAAGACCATTGAAGTGAGGGAAAACCACAGAAAACGGTAGGAAGCCTTCAGAAGATTCTAGAAAAACAGACATTGGGAAAACCAAGAAAAAGTTGGGAAGACCGGGGAAACCATAAGGATAACCAAGGAAAACCAGGAAGCCCACAGCATGTGTACACCGGCAGACCGTACTTGCGGACCCCTCGGCAATTTCTGTCGTACAGATTCTAACGAAATTGCAATAGAAAATAGATTATAAAATTAGAAAATTTTGAAACTGTGTCTGATTGCAAACTGTCTTACCAGATCCAAGTATTTTTTATTTAATTTTTTTTATTTTTTTATTTTTTTTTACCCGTTAATGGCGAATAAAGGCATAAAAACAGACGCGTTGCTTCATTAAAAATTAAAGAGTTTTTTTTTTCATTTTTCCTTTAAAAAAAAAAAAAAAAAAAAAATCGATGACCACTTTATTAAGACCAGGGCTGGTGAGCGTGGTCGTCCGCCTGCGCCGCAGAGCCAAGGTAAGGGGAAGCCACGGGCCACGGCGCACCAGGCAGCAACGGCAAATAATAGCGGCGCATTAACTGCATGTGCCGTGGCGCCGTGGCGTACGCGGCCCGCCTGGGGTGCGGTCAGGGGGCGGGGCGGGGCGGGGCGGGGCGGGGCGGGGCGGGGCGGGGCGGGGCGGGGCGGGGCGGGGCGGGCCCGGGCGGGGCCTAACGTCAACAGCCCGTCAGCTGACATGAGACCCGGCCCCGCCCCAGCCTCGGCCACGCCACGCCACGCCACACAGACTAATGATAACCACACGCCTGACGAGGAGTCGAGTGTTATCGTCCCTGCAGGCATAGAGAACCAAACCGCGAGCAAGCAGACTCATCGGCGAGACGAGACAAGTCAACCCGCGCCGCGCCGGAGCGGGGACGAGCGGGAGCGGGGCCAGCGGCCGCCGGCAGCCGCGCCCACCCGAAGCCCGAAGCTCGACGAACTTCCGCAGTGCTTGGCATGACTACCCTACACTACACACGCCATTTTTCATTAAGCATCTCAAAGTCCAGATACTTGAGTGTACATACTTCTAGAAAAAGGGATTATTGTCACAGCCATATATCCAGGGGGTGGAAACGGCCTATAGAACGCGTGAAGCTATGCTCCCCCACCTAAAACAGGGGTTCTGGACTTCTTTGAGATCTTTGAAACACAAGTGTTGTTTGCAATACGCTTTGCACAGGTCGAAAGTACATGAAAGTTGGAGTTGCGTAGGCTCAGTAGCTTTTCAAAAAGTATGGCTTTGACCCACAATAAATCTATCTGAAAACCACCAAAACTCGAAAAATTGAGGAAGAATCGTCAGCGCCATCTTCGCGAAAACATTTTCTTACTTTTTTAAAGGTACGATTGGGTGGTTCTCGAAGGTCGTTTAGTCCATGCAACCCTAAATTTCATACTCTATTGATCTGTGCAACGCGTTTTGCAAACGATAGTCCAATTTTAAATATCTCGAAGAAGTCCGTAGCCAATGTAAGGTGGGGGAGCATAGATTCACGCGTTCTGTAGGCTGTTTCCACCTCCTGATATATCCCAGCCGGGTATAGTGTACAGGAACCCGAGGAGGCAAAAAATTCCGTTGATATTAGCAGACTGAGGATACAGTCAGTGATCCTAAATCGGGACGATTTTTACAGAAGAACGGCGATAACTTCTGTAATTTTAGTTGTATGAAAAATCGGTTGAGATTCTATATTCTTCGTGTCCAGACGCACCTTTTCGCTCTAAGAAAAAATTTTAGTCGGTAACGCATCACTAGATAGGGCTCCTAAACGGTGTCCGTATTTAGGAACCCAAAGCGTCCTAAAGTGGGACAAAGCGTCCTAAATCGGGACACTTGCAACTTCTCTACGAGTTTCCCGTTTAGAAGACAGATTTTAATGTCAAATGGTTGTTGTGACGTTTGTAGGTCCCTTGGCTCATTCCCGGACAACCCCACCCACCCACCCACCCACCCACCCACCTATTCCACCGATGGGAATTTCAAAGCGCAAAATTGCTTTCTCTCTTATCTGACAACAAAATCACCCAGTTCTACGATCTTGCATATAATCAATTTAATTATTGATTGACCTCAAAATATATCCATTTATATGTAAACACATACAAAATTATTTCAAACACAAAATAAACACTTGTTTAACCTGACTAGCGTCTTTGGTAAATTCAACATGAGCACAAACAATATTTAAACAAAAAAAAAGGAACACTTTTACCGGACTAGGGTTAAGGTACAAATTCAAATTAGCAAAGTGGCAGAAATTCACTGAAATTGAAAGGGAAACGGAGTGGGCATCCCTTTTTCTTTAATTTCTTAGGTGGTTCTAAAATTTCAACCACTTCACTATAGTCCATAGCTTCCATGTCTTGTTGCGCTGGCCACACAAAAGTAATGTTTTTTAGAGGCGTCAGAAACTTGACAGCAAGTTCATGGTTTTCATCGATATGGTCGACCTGGCCAACTGCGTAGGTTCTCCCTCTCTTGACTAATATGTAGTCGCCTTGCTGCGGCTCTACACTTGCTTGTGTGCCATTGCGCACGGGTGGTTCTAGACGTTCTGGGCCGGGAGGGGCGCGCACCGGAGCCTTCTGCACACGACGCTTGCTCGGCTCGGGCCTCGGGCTCGTCGCGCCACCGCCGCCGCCGGCCGGCTCGCTGCACCAGCCGCAGCGCGCTTCAAACCGGGAGGCTCTACAGCAGACACCGGGCCGCCCATGCACATGCACTGTACTGTGGCGCACAAATTGCCTACCCATAAGGCGTTTTGCTAAAGACCCAGTGAGGAAACCGCAAGACTCCCTACCAACCCCACACCTGCGATATTGTGTCCGCCTAGTGACGACTGTTAACACGTCACTGCCACCGATGCCCTCTAAGGTAAGGCGGAAAATGCAGTGTCCCACTTTAGGGCACATACGGAAAATGGCCACCAAATCTAAACGACTCGATGGATTTGATTTTTTGATGTCACATCCGGTACCTGAAGGATCGTAGTTTTACATATCTCAGGGCCGATATGATACAAGCTTCCACCGCACAGGCCCCCTCGATGTGGCAAGACATACAAAAAATACTGCTTTTTTTCCGCTACTTTTGTACAACGTTTAGGAATTTTTAGCAGACAAACTATTGCTCCTACAAAAAAAAATTATTCACAAAATCGATTGGTTATACTCTTACCTTTCCAACGAGCATTTAAAAGTTAAATTTTGTCCACGGGTAGACGATTTAGGTGCAATAATAGGCGAAAATAGCAAAATGTCCCACTTTAGGGCGCTAGTCCCGATTTAGGTACCTTGACTGTATAGATGCATGGATCGTCGGGGCCCAGGCAAGCGGGCGGGGCGGGGCGGGGCGGGGCGGGGCGCGACTGGCGTGCCATAGCCCCAGCTACGGGAACAGGTTAGTCAACTCGCAACACGCCCCGCCCCGCCCCGCCCCGCCCTTCCCCGCCACGCCCCTCACCGCAAGGACGCTACAGCCGCCTGACCCCCTTCTCCCCCCTCACCCTGCCTCAGACTAGCTTCAGGAGACCTTCGTGACACCCGCCACGCCACGCCACGCCACGCCACGCCCGCGCCGCCAGCCATAGAGCGACTCATTCAAACGCATGCACCGGCAACCTCATCACCAACAACACGGTCTTGTACTCGCCGTGCGAGATGGTAGGGGAATACGAAATGCATGATACGTAACAGTAATCTTAGAAAGGGATGCCCGGGGTGGGGTGGGGTGGGGTGGGGTGGGGGCAAGAAAAGTGGCTGCCATGTATGCCCTGGGCCGCCCCGCGCCGCCCCGCGCCGCCCCGCGCCGCCCCGCGCCGCCCCGCGCCGCCCCGCGCCGCCCCGCGCCGCCCCGCGCCGCCCCGCGCCGCCCCGCGCCGCCCCGGCGGCGTGATATGCACGCGGTGGGTGCGGCGGCGGCCAGTGTCAATGCGGACAAAGCCATCTGCCAGCCAACGACCGCATAAAATAAAAAAGAAACGGCTTTACAGCAGTCAATGAATAATCTGAAGAACGGACTATTAAGTAATACAATCATGTAAATGTTTATACTGAGTCCATCACAATGTGAATAGAGTTCGCCATTCTTGTAGCAGGCATAAAGCTTAGAACGATTTTAACGAAGGATAAAATTTTTAAGACTCTATTTCAGGCACTTATCTTTTCTTCGGCGTACCCTTCTGTTTTGATAAAAAGCAATCTTAACATCTTAACACAACGTTATGGGTATGTCGTCCATTCGGTTTCGGGTCAGTACTCTGGAAATCCAAGTGTACGAATGTCGCACACTTGTAGGTGTGCGAGGATTCATTCGTACACTTGGCCACTCAAACGTGTGAATATCCCAGGAAAATTCACACGTTTAAGTGGCCAAATGTACGAATGAATCTTCGCACACCTACAAGTGTGCGACATTCGAACACTTGGGTTTCCAGTGTACGCGCCCCCCTGCCGAACGGCGCTGCCAGCGTAGCAAAGCGGAGCTGCCAACTGGTGGTTAGCCGGAGAGGCGGTCCTGCTTGTTCTGTGTACATTTCGTGGCGATAGCGAGGACGGATCCCTGTCGCCATATTACGTCACGGGAATCATATGGAATAAGAGGATCAAGCCAACGAATCATCTGAGTCAACGAATCTCGGAATCTGTGGGCCGGGCCGGGGCCGCCGCGCCGCCCCCACACAGTCAAGCGGGCGGGGCGGGGTGGGGCTGCCGATACACATGATCTACAAAGCGCAAGGGGACACCTGCCGCCAGCCCGCAGTGCATTTATTTAAATAAAAATGAAATCATCAAAGCGATGTCATCTTGCAGCGTGGCACGGCCAGAGGACATTCAGGACACACACAGACCACTCCCAACGTCAACGCAGAAGCACTGCTCACAATTACAATCCCATCGTTATTTCTTCTTGTTATCGTTCACTTAATTGAAGGAAAAAAAAAACCACCAATAAAAGCTGATGGACATCCAAACTATGAGCGCCAAAAAGGAACAAAGTCGTGGCAAAAGAAGTAACAGTAAAGTCAGGCGAATGGCACCGCAGTGGGAAACAGTTCCACCCATGCAAATACACGCGGACCCAGACCGGGCCGGGCCGGGCCGGGCCGGACGAGTGTGTGCGGCGGCCTTACGGGGCAGAAACCTCTCACGAGCCTCCGTTTTATTTTCTTCTCTCGACGGGACCCGTTGCATAAAGCACACTAGACAGCAGCCAGCAGAAGGCACCGCGGCTCCTCGCTGCCCCTCCCGGTCCCGGTCCCGGTCCCGGTCCCGCCGCCGACTGGACTGGCTGGCTCTTCCGAAAATCACCGCGCCTCCCCTTCCTCGATCCCCGTACGCACACCGCGTAATAACTCAACGCCAGCCAGCCAGCAGACTCATTCAGAAGAGCGCTCTTCTCGCCCTGTCTCTCTCTCTCGCACTCATGGGGTCTGCCGTACAGGTGCGGGACAGACAGAGCGAGGAGAGCGCTCTTCGGAATAAGTCGGCGGGCCCGCGCACGCCGCGCACCTCACCATACCATCGCATTGCGTTCCCATGCAGTCCCTATACATAATGCGATGCGTGCATATGAATAGTGGAGTAGCCGAGCCGGTCTCGCTGCGAGGTACAGAGCGGGGCGGGGCGGGGCGCGCTGTCGGTGGGCGGGGCGGGGCGGGGCGGGCGGTCAGGTGATGCGAGGCGAGCGCTCGCTCGAGTCCCCAGGACAGGACGGCGACGCGCGCGGGGCGGGCTTTCTGCGCATGTATATGCAACAGGTGTCGCCGCCCGACCCGCGCACCTCACGCGCCAAAAAATCAAAACGGAAGAGAGCAGACGACACACCGCATCATGTCTTGTCGCGCGGCCTGAGAATAGAAGACCGTCTTCAAGAACAGCAACACGCGACTGAGCACGCGAGGTGAATATGTATATACACATTGGACGTGTCCAGTCCATCTGGCCCGGTCCAGCGCGGTCCGAGCGAAGAAACGGGGCTGAGGTGAGCGAGCGTCGGAGACGATGGCCCGCGGCTGTCCAGCCAAAAGCCTGTTGGGCCGCGGGGCGGGGCGGGGCGGGGCTCGCCCGACCGCCGCGCGCGCGCACACACACACACACACACACCTATGCTGTCGCGGAAGGTGACCCTGCGGGCGGGAGCCACTGGCGGCGGCCCCGATAGGTAGTCGTCGTCGTCGTCGTCCTCATCGTCGAGAGGCCCTGCCAGGCCGGGGCCCAGGTTCTCCCGGGGCAGGGACGACACGAGGATGCCCCGGATGCGGTCCAGGGTCGAGTGCGGGATGTGCCTCGGGGGCGGCGTCGGCCCCAGGGGGGCGTGCTGTTGCTGCTGCTGGCGTTGCAGGACCCCTTGGGGTGGCGGGGGCGAGGGCGCCGCCCCGGGCACGCCGT
The DNA here is from genome assembly GCA_029379305.1 of Frankliniella fusca. NCBI lineage: Eukaryota > Metazoa > Arthropoda > Insecta > Thysanoptera > Thripidae > Frankliniella > Frankliniella fusca. The sequence goes on along the minus strand of JAHWGI010001430.1, from coordinate 2,525,891 downwards.
CAGCGTCCGGCCCGAGCCCCATGGCGTCAACACAACATGGCACTGCACCAGCACTCTGACACACACACCCACACAAACACACGCGAGCGCTAGGAGGGAGGGAGGTCGCGGTAGCGCTCTGCAACACGCTCTGGCGGGGCGGGGCGGGGCACGGCAGGGCTCGCGGAGGAGCGGCGCGGCGCAGCACGGCTCGGACCTGGTGGCGCGGGCGCTCGACACTGAGCCTGCCCCTGCCCGCCCAGCACGCCCAGCCTGGCGCGCCGCGGGACGCCGCGGGACGGGACGGAACGGAACGGAACGGACGGGTCCGAACTCCGAGCGAGCGAGCGAGCTGTCGTCCCCACTCCACTGCGCGGCATGACTGTACGCCCGCCCCGCCCCGCCCCGCCCCGCCCCGCCCCGCCCCGCCCCGCCCCGCCCCGCCCCGCCCCGCGTCCCTCAATACTTACTCAACCGACTCGCTAAACACTCGTGTGACGTGTAGCCGCCAAGCCGCCGCGCTCTGCACGGATACAAACGGCAGGAACATCTCACTGCCGCAAAGTGCGCGCTCCGGCTTCCCTATGGGTTTTCTCGAAAGACAAAACCGGAATACTTCGACGCAACAGTGAGACGCGTCCATATCACCTTTGGACACGCAACTATGCCGCAGTTCATTGATAAGTCGTGATGTAATTCTGCTTTGGGGCTAGCCGAGCCCTCCTCGCTCCTGAACTGAGCACCCAGCGTTACTGAGTCCTTCCCCTCCCGATGCCTTTCTACAGGCAGGTCCGCCGGACGGAGTGCAGGAATGCCTACCCACCCCGGCCGTCCGGCACCACGGTGCCAGCACCACTCCTCTCTGATGGGCGACGTACCGGTAGACAGGGCAATAAACTCGTGTTCTCAGGCTATGCCTATGTAGTCTTGCTTTATTCGGGCGCCTCGCCAGCAATCTCTATTTAAAAGTGAAAAAGAAAACGAGAAAAGAAAACGCTATACAGTCTGACCTGTCCACCCGCACACATACAGCCGGCATGCGGTCACCGCCACAACATTGTGCCGGCCCGGCCATCCGTCTGCTCATCCATCTGGTGCTCGGCCCACGCCGCCCCGCCCCGCCCCGCCCCGCCTCGCCCCGCCCCGCCCCGCCCCGCCTGGTGTTCCGCAGGGTCCCTGCCACCGTAGCGGCAGTGGCGGGAGCAGCGAGCCTCGAGGGTCAGGCCAGCCCGCCCGGGCCGGGCCAAGGCGGGCCGCTAATGCGCTCCGTGACACATCTCTCTTCACGGCGGCGCGGGGCGGGGCGGGGCGGGGCGGGGCGGGGGCGGCTGGACGCTCAGCACGTCCGCGCCGCCTGCTGATCCCATAGGCGAGTGGACGTGCGCCCCGCCCCGCCCCGCCCCGCCCCGCCCCGCCCCGCCCCGCCCCGCCCCGCGAGACGCCCAGGAAGTCACGTGGTCAGAGCACAGAGGATGAGGATGTGCGCGCACCGCGCAGGGACGCCGACCGAGTGGAAGGAGAAGGTGGGGGTTAGGATCAGCGGAAACATGCGATGGGAATCCCAAAGCCAAAAGGGATATAAGAGGGGCTCGCGACGCAGTCACACAGCGCAGCGCGCGCGGGGACCGACGACGGAGGCCCGCCGCAGACACGAGCTGACCAGACACCGAGGGGGAAACAACTCTGAATTTTGGTGTACACATTTCGTAAATCAATGTGAACTTTTGAGGAGTTTGTAGAATTTTTGTGAATTTTCACTTCAATTTTTTCCAATTTATTTCTGAAGTTTTCAAAATTTCATTATTTTTCAAAATTATCCTGATTTTTTCTGAATTTTCCTGACTTACGGGGAGTACAAACATTTCAGAGTTGTTACCCCCTCGCCAGACACCCCCGGTAGCATCGTACAGCGGTAGGCTCGCAGGACTAAGGGTGGCGGCCAGGGGGAGGCAGCGCGGGGCGGTTCGGCGGGCGGCGCGGCGGCGGCACCGGATACAACGCCGACTGACGGAAGTAGAAGCGTGCGAACCTCGTCATAGGGGCCAACCCCTCAGGGGCATCCACCTCAACACCACCACCCTGGCGGCCAAGCTCAAACAAGCCGACAAACAGATGACGCACGACGGTGCTGCAACGTTTCAACCCGCAAAAGGCAAATATCTAGGGTACAAGTACAGTGTCAGGGTTGGGAGGGGGAAAGGCAGAAGCCGAGAGCGAAAAGGGAGAGAGGAGCGAGGGGTCGACAACACTGGTAAAACAAATGTGCAAAAGTGCACACTTAAAGTGTGCTTCCTGGCACTTTGCGCATTTCATGGTGTTTAAACATATTGCACACTACGTGGTGTGCAAAGTTTCGACGTTTGGCAAGTGTGCAAAGTTTGCACACTTGGTTGTGGAAAATTCTTAATCATAGTACAGCAAAAGGTATACCAAGTGTCGAAATGTTGCACACTACGAGGTGTGCAAAGTTTAGACGTTTGACAAAGTGTGCAAAGTTTGCACACTTCGTGATGTTTAGTTTTGCTCGACACCAGGAAGTGTGCGAAGTTTGCACATTTGAAAAGCACGCCAAGTGGTGTGCAATATTCTACATTTGTTTTACCAGTGAACTCGTGTTCTCCTGTGTTCCAGGCTAGACGTTCTCCGAATAAACTCCGCGTACTCCGGGTGTACTCCGTGTTCTCCGGGTGTACTCCGAGCGTTCTCTGAGCGTTCTCCGAGTAAAATTTGCCTGTTCTCCGGCTGTTCACCGGTGTTCTCCGGAGAACTCCGACTGTACTCCGGCTGTGCTCTTTGTTCTCTCGCTGTACTCCGTCTTCTCCGGCTGTATTCCGAGTACTCCGACTAAACTCCTGTGTCCCCCAAAAACCCGAGTCGTCGACCCCTCGGAGAGGAGAGGAAAAGTAAAACAGGAGAGAAGTAAGGCAAGTGGGGAGTGAAGTAGAACAAGAGAGGAGAGGGGGAGGGGTGAGGCGAACGAGGAAACGCTGCCGAAACTGCACAAAGAGGCACGATATGTTCGGCCATACAATATAATATTTAGGCGACAGTCACACACTCCGGCCGGCCGGCGCACCTCGTTTGGGGGCGGCCTCCTCGCCCTCGCCTCACGGGCCTGGCCTGGCCTTGCCAGGTGCAGCGGCCCAGCCCGGCCGCCCCCAGCGGGCAGGGACAGGCTGCACGGCACGGCCTGGCCGCCCCCGGCCGCCCCCGGCCCCGGCCCGCTCATCAACTATGCGCGGCTGGATCAATATTGCAGCTCACGCCCTCATTGTCACCTCACCTCCCCTGCCGGCAGGTGAAGGGGCCGCGAGCCGGGCCGCGAGCCGGGCCGCGAGCCGGGCCGCGAGCCGGGCCGCCCCAAGGCTCGCCCGCTAGGCTAACCCCCGCCACGCAGCGCTTCTACCAGCAACGATTCGCGACGACACGGATGTCACAGGTTCGTCAACCTGAGGACGTTTGGCGCCATCTCGGTCACAAGCGACGTGCATGCCCTGCGGCGGTGCACAGCAGTGTGCGCCGGCGGGGCGGGGCGGCGAGGGGTTGGGGGGGGGGGGGGGGGGGGGGGTACTGGCCACCCGGACCGGTGCAGAGCATCGACACCGGCCTGCAGCGGATAAGGCAGCGAGCCTCGCTGTGGGTAGGCTAGCGGGTGGCGAGGCGGGGCGGGAGGGAACGGCACGACCCGCTTGTCATGGCTGCGCAGTGCGCTCATGGGGCACCACAGACATAGAGATTGTCCTTTAAACACGAAATAATGTTTGAAGAAGGCAGGCTATTTCAGAAAGTAGCTGATCAACCACCTACAGCTCGGCCTGAAGGCGCGCGGCTGGGGACGCTGGAGGACCGCGACGAGGAGCCCAGCGCTTGCGCCGCCCCGCCCCACCCGTCCGCCGCGCAAGTCGACAAGGCCGCGCAGCGGAGCACCGCCGACACCAAACTGACTTTTTATCAGCAATGAAAAAAGAGGGGCAGGAGCGGGGCGTAGGCTCCCTGAGTCCATCTATTTGGCTGGAGGTCGAGCAATGTGACGGCGGACACTATAAAGAACGCGATTGACGGGACAGTCACAAAGGTAAGTGATGCGCCTACCACTCCTGAGGTAGCGGACGACGGTAGTGCGTGGCGGAACAGTCACACAGCAGATGACGTGTGACGGCCTGTGACAGCGATGACTCGTATAATGCTAGGCTCGCGGTGGGCGGCTCGCAAGACGCGTGTGTGAGTGACAAGGAGGGACAATGAAGGGGCGTGGCGGGGTGGGGCGAGCCGGGGCGAGCCGGGGCGTGGCGGGGTGGGGCGGGGTGGGGCGCTCCGCCGCAAGAACTCAGGGGGCGTCCGGCACTTGAATAAGACACGAGACACGTCAACATCAAACGCGAGAGAAAGAGCTCCCCGCGAGAAAAAGATAACTCTAAAACCGCCGCAGAAACAATGCGGAACGCAGCACACACATGTCATCTAACCAGCAATGGTCAGCCAGAACTTGTATGCGCTGCGCTGCCTTCCCCGCCCGTCACAGCACAAGCGGGAGTACATTCCGGCAGATCCGATCGTATAGACTGCAGACCCCCCTCCCCCCCCCCAACCGAGTCGCCTCCGCGTACGCGGCAGGCCTGAGCGCTCCGAGTGCCCACTGCCCACCCCACCGTCGCGCCTGCCGCCCGGGGGGTAGGCAACCCAACGTGCGCGGTCGGGAAGCGGGCCGCTCGGCCTCGCGGGCGCACCTGCAGCAGGCGAGGGGCGCCCGGCCCCGCCCGCGGGAGCTCCTCCAGCTCCAGCTCCAGCTCCAGCTCCGCCTGCATGCGCCCCGCTCCCTTTCTGGTAGTCCAGCTCACCGTCCTCTCCAGCCAATACACCTCCCCTCTCCTCTCCCTCCCCGGAGGCGCTCCACTCCAGCCGCTGCTAGCACTAGGATAGCGCTGCTCCAGCTCGTCTCGCCGCCCCGCCCCGCCCCGCCGCTTCTCCAGCTGCTCCAGCAGGCGCCGCCGGGCGCGGGACGGGACGGGCACAAAAGGCAAGCAGCCCTGGCCGGCCTTGGCATTATCGCGGTGCGGTGCGGTGGGCCGGGCCGCCGTGGGAGCGCGGCGCACTGCTCGGCGTGTGTCATTGCGAGTCCTTGGGCCGGGGCATGGCCGGGCCGGGCCGGGCCGGGGTCCTCATTCTCCACGCCTAAAGACCGGAGCCGCAGCCGCCTCAATCAGGGCAGCAGCGGCCGCGGCGGCCGCGGAGGAGCGAGCACCGTCAAGATTATGATGAGGGGGAGGAGGCTGAGGGGGACGGGGCGGGGCGGCACGGGCAATTGGCCCGGCAGCCTTCCGTCTCCAGGCGCGGCTCGCGGCTCGCGGCTCGCGGCTCGCGGCGCGCGGCTCCCGCCCGGGCTCAGGTCAGTAGTCCGAGCGGCCCTGCGGCCCTGCGCGGCACCGCACCTCCCTCGCACCCGGAAGGGCGCCGCTCGGCTCGGCTACGGGGCACCAATGAGGCAATGCGGCGGGGCGGGGCGGGGTAGCGGGGCCCGGGCTCAAGGCGAGAGGGACACAGCAGCGGGGGGCTGCCGGCTGCCGTGGCGCCACCCCACCTCGTTCCGCCCCAGAGGGAGGACCGGATGGATGCGCCTCAGCCCGACACGGCCGCGTAAAGGGCGGGCTTTACGCAACGGGGACGAATTCACGAAGGAAGAGCTTTACGCAGAGTACTCGAGTACTACTATGTAACGCCGGAGTCACACACATAAAATGACCATTTTGCTATTTATTTGTCCGACATTACGAGCATTTGCCGCGTCATGCCCGGACCAGAATTATTGCTGCGTATTACTTATGTAAACACCAACTTGTCTCGAAGAGTCGACACGTCCAACTTTTCTTGTTGAATTTCTCTGTGGGCTGCTACTTCGATTTTGGATGTACACAGGATTACGTGATTACAGGGATTACACAGGAATTTTCTAGAATTCTACATAAATTTCTGGGTCTAAAACCATTAAATATGAACAATTAGGTGAAATTTAGTGATAATTCTTCAAAATTTAGTTGAGTATTTCACGGAATACACAGGAATTTCACTTACACCTGTTAACAGAATTACAGAGGTGGTAGTCCCCTCGGTATATCTTAACTCGTAGTTTTCTAGAGGTCTATTATTCCGCGTCTACCTGACTCGAAGGGCGTAACGTTCATTCGATAAGGACGTACTGAGTCGATAGGGAGGACAACGACCCCACCGCGGGGACGGCGGGGGGCGACAAGTGCGGAGTGGGCGCGACACAGACACATGGTTGACGAGACCACGGCAGCGGCCAGAGCGGGCATGGGGCGGGGTGGGGTGGGGCGGGGCGGGGCGGGTGAGAAGGAGAGCCATTACGAAGAATGACTAGGGTCAGTCCCACCCTGGCGGCCCCGCCCCGCCCCGCCCCGCCCCGCCCGCGAGCGGGTAACGGGCCACCACCACGCCCCGCCCCGCCCCGTCTCAACACGCAGTGGCGGCGGACGATTACTAGCGACGCATTGCGCGCCAGTCCCTCGGGCACGTCGCGGTTGCTGGCCGCCGGGCGGAGCGGGGCAGGGCGGGGCGGGGCAGGGCGGGGCGGGGTAGGGCGGGGCGCGGCGGTTGCCAATCCAACGCGCACGCCACCTGTAATTATAACCCGACCGACACCGGCGCGTCCACGCCAATATCATGAGGTTGGCGAAACTGGTCCGAACCAAGTCATCCGTCGTACCGCCATGCCGCCTGCCGCCCCGCTGCGGGACGCGATCACTCACTGGCGGCGCGGGGCGGGGCGGGGCGGGTTGCGGTGGAGCGAGCAAGGCGTATAGCGCGAACCGCTATCACCTGATCGTCCCAGGCAGGCGGCGGCGGCGGCGCGGGTCGGCACGCTACAAAAATGCCACGAAGTGCGCGGCGGCGGCGGCGTGCCTCGTCAAGTGACAATGCGAGTAGAGCAGCAGCAGCAGCGTGGCCGCCGACCACAGCCCCGCTCCCCCTTCCCCTCACCCCTTCCTGGGGCCCCTGATTCGATCAAGCAGCTCCGCCGTCGTGTCGCGGGCAGCGAGGCCTCCGCCGCCCGGCCCGGCCCAGCCTGCAGCCCCAGCCCTGCAGGGCGCCCGCGACCGCCACTCTGCAGTAGTCCTCCTTTATGCAACCGCCGACCCGACCGCCGCGCCGCGCCGTCTAGGGAAGGACCCGCGAGAGCGAGTGAGCGGCAAAAAGGTGAAGGGGTTGAGAGAGAGAGAGAGATGGACAAAGACGCAGAAAGACGGAGGAAGGCCTGCGCAGCCGGCGAGGCTGGACTAGCCTATCGGTAGCCGCATTGCATCGGCGCCAGCCACTGCGGCCTCGCGCCGCGTGCGTACGGGCTCACTGGAGAGGAGGGGGGGGGGGGAGGCACGACCACAGATGGCTGTGCAGGACGGCCCTAACTTACGCGCTAGTCTTTGCGACACAAATGTAGGGTACGGAGTTTGCTTCGTGCATTTCGATACAATTGTTCTTGCAACTCGGCTCTAAAGCCGGCATTAAAAAATAAATTTAAAAAAAGTAGTAGTTTACACATTTGATCCTTTCCTTTGTTATAATTATGTGAACATGATGGTTCGACTTTCAGACGGGGGCCCGGGGGCGTTCCGAAGCAGTGGCCTTGGGCCGGGCCAGCTACGCAGAACATCCGCACCAAATCCATCATCCCATTCCTTTCGGGCCAAGTCAGCCCCGTCAGTGGGCGGTGGAGAGAGAGAGAGAGAGAGAGAGAGAGAGAGAGAGAGAGAGAGAGAGAGAGAGAGAGAGAGAGAGAGAGAGAGAGAGAGAGAGAGAGAGAGAGAGGAAGAGAGAGGAAGAGAGCAGTCAGAGTATCAACCTTTCTGTCAAACCATAAAACCAGTCGTTCGCTTCACGAGAACCTCCCATCTGACCTGACGCCGTGCTGACGCCCACTGCTGGACTGTGAGGGTGACGCCCTCCCTGCTCTCCGCCCCGCCCCGAGCCAGCGGCTCCAGGGCCTCTAGTTCTCCGTCCACTTTGCTACGGGGAACCCGAACAGAGCCCCGTAGAGGAACGACCAGCAGCGGAGCTTCTCCAGATCGGATCCCGGAGGCTCCTCAAAGGATTTTCACGTCTTCCTACGACTCTTTACCATCGGTTCCTCACACTTGATCGGGCGAGATTTTTTTCTCTTTAAATCCCTTCCCCGCCTGTCACATTGCACGAGACCTGTTGTCATTGGGAGGGGAGGGAGCGCGTGCTGGCGGGGCGGCGCGGGGCGGCGACAGGACTGAGGAGGAGGGCGTTGGTCGCTGAGCTCCGTCCAACACCCAACACCTCGGCGCTTGAGTCACGGCGCATCCATCCAGCGCCCGACCCGCGCCGCACCGTGCCGCACCGTCGCAGCAAAAATGTCTCTCACAAAATCAAATAAATTTTTAAAAATAAATAAAATTTGCGATGCCCATCTTAGATACGAACAAAGCTGTGGGAAACCGCGAGGGGGGACGGATCCGAACGACCGCAACGCCAGAGTCTGTTTACTAGCTCCAGATAACGCAACAATAATTTTGACTTTGCATTGACCGTCTCCGCGGACGAGTCCAGGAGGGCCGGTGCGGTGCGCAGTTCGTTTTGGCCCCGACGGAGGCCCCCGCAGGTGAGGCGTGCGGGGCCGCGCGGGGCCGTGCGGGGGGGCCGTGCGGGGCTGTGCGGGGCCGTGCGGGGCCGTGCGGGTCCGTGCGGGTCCGTGCGGGGCCGTGCGGGGCCGTGCGGGGCCGCGTGCTCGGCCCGAGATCACCTCCCAGCGATACCATAAAGACAAAGAAACAGAAGGAGCGCCGCGCGCGCACGCCGATGAGGCATCATCATGTCGCTCCAAATTCGAGCCTCAGTCGGTTCGTGCAGGGCGGAGCGGGGCGGGGCGGGGCAGGAGGTCGGCGGCGGTATTCGGCTCCGGAGGCGACAACGAGCGCTTCGTCTCGCACCCCAAGGTTACAAGTTCGTTAGGTAACGCACGGCACGGCACGGCACGGCACGGCACGGCACGGCACGGCACGGCACGGCACGGCACAGCGGGGCGGGGCGGGCCCCCATAAACACAACGCGTATGTATCCCTTTCTCTCGTTTGATGGGCCGGAGCGGCCGGAGCCCGCGCGCAGCATCCCGCACCACCGGGACAGGGCCGGGCAACTTTCAGCCGGCAGCAGCCGAAGAAATTGTAAGATACAATAAGAGAGTGCGAAGAAATATACACGAGCCTGGCCGAGAAAACAGGGCGGGGTAAGGGGGGGGGGGCAGGGCGCAGGGCCAAAACATAAATATATGGGACGCGGGTGGCGCGCGGGTCTTTTAGCGTTTTCCTCTGCGAGTCAAGAGAAGGTTCGCATGACTCATCGAACGGATAAAATTACTATACGAGATGCCAGAAAAAGAGCTCCAGTTAGGTGCCTGACACAAAATATTTCCAAAGGGACGTTAATGTATTCTTTATTTTTTAAGACCGCTCAGCAGTATTGCACTTAAAGAATTTGTTTTTTATCGACGCCGACGTCGTTTATACACGAAGGATTTCGCGAGAGAGGCAATGGCACGCTAAAGAATCATCAAACAAGCAGGGCAGTAATGACACAGGGCCGTGCGGCGGGGCGGGGCGGGCCCAACCCCCGAGCACACGGGCACGTCCCCGCCCCGCCCCGCCCCGCCCCGCCCCGCCCCGCCCCGCCCCGCCCCGCCCCGCCCCGCCCCGCCCCGCCCCGCCCCGCCCCGCCGAGCGGAGCTTTCACCCGCCACGCGCGCCACGCCTCGCGCGGACACAAGCGCAAACGCGCAAATGCAAAACGGGACACACATCCGGAGAATATTAAGAGGAGTTGTACAGGAAGAGAAGGGAGGAGGGGGGAGGAGGGGGACCTATATTGGGTCCGGGCGCGAGCAGGACCGGCCAACCTGCTCCCCCCGCCTGGTCATAGGCAGGCACTGAGCAGTGCTTTGGCGTGCGGGGTATAACCGCAGCCGTGGCCGCAACCACAGCAAGTGCACTATAGACGTGTGCGAATATGACCTCGCATAAAAAAAGAGTAAAAGAAAAAAATATGCGGAGCGTGAAAGGCGCTTAGGCCGCGGGTGCGGTTGGATACTGCAGGGTAAAATGTCAACCGGACGAGGAAATAGATTCGCTGATCGGCAACATTTGTTGTTCGCGCGGCACCAGTCACCTCACGCAAATGCAAACAACTTGTGGAGCCGAACTTTTATAGGCATAGGTCCACAGCTGAGCTGTGTGGCAGAGGTCACGCGGGACGGCCGGGGGGAGGCGGTCAAAACTTCTGGGCTGGCAGCTTCCGGTAACGTGCCACACCGGCCCGCCCCGGCCCGCCGCACCAAGGGCATCGCCCCCGGCAGTACTGCAGCCCGGGCGGGGCGGGGCGGGCGTGCACCGAGACGCATTCTGCAAATAGCACACCATGCACCTGAGCCTGACAGAGCAGCGACGGCGGCGGCGCGAGTTGCGGTGCTCAGCAAAGGACGTACGACAGAGGAAGAGAGAGAGAGAGAGAGAGAGAGAGAGAGAGAGAGAGAGAGAGAGAGAGAGAGAGAGAGAGAGAGAGAGAGAGGAGAGAGAGAGAGAGAGAGAGAGAGAGAGAGAGAGGTAGCGGGGCGTATCCCACACAAAGTGTGAAAGGGAGGGAGAGAGAGAATGAAGAAGTAAAAGATACGGGTTGAGGAGGACGAAGTGAGAGGACGAAGAGTACGTTCATCGAAGTCAGAGAGGTAAAGGGGAGAGGGGAGGGATGGGGCGGTATTGAAGGATGCCATGCCGAGATATATGGCCGTGTCGGGGTGCGAGCCGAAAGGTGCCGGGCCGGGCAGGGGGTCAGGTGAGGTGCGAAAAGTGCACGCACGGGTGGCAACGGGCCCGGCTGCTACGCTCAATACACGCTTCCTAACGGCTGTTTGAGGAACTGAATTATGTTTTGCCTTTCCACATCGCGATTTCTTTTTAGCACTAGGCGGATCTGGCCTCTGCACACAGCAGTAAGTTCGATGTTGTGACTTCGGTCGACATCCAACTGGATCCAATATCATGAGCGGAACTAATGCGTCGTTCATTGACTGCGGTTCGTTAAGCACGCGCACGCCACAACAGCGCGGGCCGCGGGGCTCGGGCTCGAGCCCGAGACCCGTCCCGCCCCGCCAAACCCACCCGCCCCCGCACCCACCCCTAACCCCACCCAGCCCCAGTCCCAGCCCCGCAAGTGACGTTAAAAGCAATGTCACATGTTTTGAAGGAAAGAGGAAAACATTGAGGAACTCCCTTCATTTAAGTGAAACTCATGATATTTTAGGAAAGCTCCGCGGAAAAATGTGGGAATTTCCCTCGTGTTTTAAGGTATCTGAAATGAAGGAATTCCAATTGTTTCCCAGAGAAAAATCAGACATTGTAGCCGTCGTGAAGCCGCCACGCCTCATCTCCACACGTCAGAGGGCGACTTACCACCGTAAAAACTGGAGAGACGGAGGATAAAAGTTTGCGATCGTATTGAAACGAAAGGATGCCATCAGCACTTGGAACGGAAATTCGGTCAAAATCGAAAGCAGAACAGAACTAGAGAGGATCGGCTAGGTCACGGATAAATTCGATGAATGGAAACTACTTTGCGGTAATGGAGCCTGCACACCGCCCAGGCCCCGGGAGGGCACAATGGGGGAAACTGTTACGTCAGGAGTAAGACTTGTCAGCTCCACGCCACTCTCACCTGGGCTGCTTTTTCCCAGCCCATTTCATGCACGATTGGACACTACTGATGGCGCAGCGCTCCCCCGCCCCGCGTAGCGCCGCGCCGCCCCGCGCCGGCCCGTGTCGCCCGTGGCCCTGCCTGCCACGCCGACAGCTCGGCACGACACTTCTGCACCCGAATCGGCATGCACACTGCCCCCCCCCCCCCTCCCACACCCGTAAGTAAACACAACCACTCTGAAAGGTGTTTGAAGCCCGAAAAGAAAAAGAAAACGAAACAAGCTTAATCTCTGGCGATTCTAGATAGCAGTTGCAGAGCAGCTGCGAGAGACGGTAACGGGCACACTATACACTGCACTACTGTGTGAACTGCTTATGGTAACCTGACACTCGGACGGTGGACACACGCTCCACTGACGGCGCGAGCAGTCGGACACAGGCCATTCTCTTTCTTCGAGCAGCACACGGCCTGCGGGGAGGTGAGGTGCGAGTGTGGTAGTGTCATTTCACAACGCTTGCACAGCCCGGTCGCAGGAAACACTGAGGTATATACTTTTCGGATCATAAAGTGTGCTTCGCAGATACCTTGCGTCGAGATGACTCAGTCGTGCTCGCCACCGGGCGGGCAGTGCACACGTGTATCAGGCATCAACCCCGTCCGGCACAAAACACGGTCCCGACACGATAACAGAAAACGTAACCAGTCCACTGACACACGCACATCACGCCACTGCCAAAGGCGTTAAATAGATTTTAAAAAAAAGTTAATAAATAAAGCACCAAGGAATAAAAATGTTCCGCGCGGTCGCAGGCGGCTGCGCAGGGCGGGGCGAGGCGGGGCGAGGCGGGGCGGGGCGGGGCGGGGCGGGGCGGGGCGGGGCGGGGCGGGGCGGGGCGAGGCGGGGCGGGGCGGGGCGGGGCGGGGCGAGGCGGGGCGAGGCGGGGCGAGGCGGGGCGAGGCGGGGCACTACACCTGTCGAAAAGCGAGCATGGCCGCGCAGCACATTTGCAAAGCAAATACACTGCTCTGTTCTGCTCTCTAATCGCGTCGCCAACACGACGCTGCCGGCCCGGGTGAAGAACCGCCGCGGGCCGCTCGCTGGACGCGCTGCACCCGAGGGGGGAATAACACTGAATTTTTGGGTAAAAATTTTCTGAATTTTTATTGAATTTTTGTGAATTTTCACTTGAATTTTACCTAAATTTTTGTGAACTTTCCTGAATTATCCAGAATTTTTCCTGACCTTCTCCTAAATTATTTTTGGTGAATTTTTGAGAATATTCTTGATCTTTTCCTGAATTTTCTCTGATTTTTTTCCAAATTTTCCCGAATGGTGAGGTCTAGAAAAATGTCATAGTTGTGTCCCCCTTTGGCTGCGACCCGCCGAAGACACACTGGAGGCGAACAGGAGCGACCTGCGCCGGTTGCCTAATGTTGACGAGGTCCAACTTGCACGGTGAAAGCATCGCCTCATTTTTTGAGTCAAGCGAAAACTGCGAGGAAGTCCGCTCAAAAAATGAGGGAATCTCCCCAATTTTTAGGGAAACATCCGCCGCGTGGCCTCTCTGCGCGGGCAGACCCCCACAATACTGCCACGTCTTCTCTGAAGAAACACTTGGTGTTCAGCAGGCCCGGCGCGGCCCGGCGCGGCCCGGCCCGGCGGACAGCTACATCTACATGCCACGCTGTGCGTAACCGCGCACGCGTGTCGGTCGGGCGAGCATGCAGAGCACTCGCGGCGACAGTGTACCCGATATTGATCACCGGCTGCGCGGAGCGGGGCGGGGCTGGGCGGAGGGCGCGGTGCAACGCGCTGATAGCGGCCCAGGCGTCGTGTGGGCCCAGCGCTCCGCCGGGCCGGCGGGGGGGCTATTACACCAGGGGGAGGGGGAGGGGGGGCGCCGGCGCCTCGCTAACAACCTACCGGCACCCGCTCATGCCCGCTCGCATGTACACGCGTACACATCCGTCTGCGCGAGTGAGGGGCGGCGCGGGGCGGCGCGGGGCGGCACGGGGCGCGGCTCTTTAGCTCTGCGTCTTTAGCCGCAACTAACTTCCCTCTCCCCGCTCAGACCGAGCATTATTTGTATCTGGAACACCACCCGGCGCCCGGCGCCCACGTCCATAAGGACGCCTTCCGCATTTGCAGGAGGACGTTTCAGGAGGTTCCGCTGCGCTGGTCGAAGTACACTGGGGTGATCGACGCGGCGATCGCGCGGGATACGTATTGCCCGGGCGGGGCAGCGCCATGGCAGCGCCGGCAGAGGTCGTTATTTCTAATCTGCAGAGCAAAAACGTTCTAGTCCCGCGCACGCGCATTTATGTATTTTTCAAACGACGCGCGCGCGGTGGCCGGAGAATAAGGCGGGCGGCCATAGGCGCTCCAGCCATTGTGCACCCTTGCCCTGACCCGGCTGGTCCGGGCCCCGGGCCCGCCCCGCCCCGCCTCCGCCGCTGATCACCGGCCGTTAAACAAAACACAACAATTGAACGGGCTGCAGGCGCAGCGGCAGTGCAGCAGCAGGCTTACAGGCCGCCCCGGCCTCCTCCACGACGCGTGCACTGCTCTTAGTCACTACTGCACACCGTATCATTTTCTTACCGTTTGGAAACAAAAGAGCAGAACCGACGTGAATTTTTAGCTCAAGTAACGTTGTCTATTTGCCCAGTGGGTCCGGCCCGGCCCCGCGCGGGGCGGCCCTGCGCTGCACACTGCGCTGCCCCCAAAACCCAGGCGGCCCAGGAGTCTTTGGGGAGCGCGGACTTCCCTGCAGGTCGTTCCCACGTCGACCGCGATCGACAACGTCTTGTTGCCACTTCACTTCTCATTCTCACGTTCTCGAGCAACGACTCCCATCCCACCGGTGAAGCGTGGCGTGGCAGGGCGCGGCGGGGCGGGGCTGCGCGTGACAGCCGCTACCTCACACGGCAGGCAGGGGGCAGGGGTGCCAATCTCTCAATAGAGTCCCCATCCATCACAACTGCGCGGTGGCCCCGCCCGCTCCCGCCCCGCCCGACCCGCACGAGAGCGCCGTCCTCAGTAGGCAACTCGCTCGCAGCCCGACACTTCGGGCCGCGGCGCGCGATCAAGGAAGGAGCAATAAATACATAAATAAAAAAAAATAAAAAAAAATCGAAACAGAGAGAACTGCCTCAACCACATCGTGACAAAAAAACGTATAAGCTACTTGAATCATGTTTTTTTTTATTGCCTTTTTTTTCCGATCTTTAATAACGCGTTTCCCACGCGGTGGTGTCAGGGGGGGCAGTGGCGCCACCACTCACCCCTCCACAACAGTCAACGACCCACCGGGCGGGCCGTGGAGAGGGGGAGGGGGAGGGAGGGCACGCGCGAGCGGGGGAGAAGGGTGTCATTAGACCCTTGGGGTGGTCACTGTGCTACAATTGTACGCGGCCATCAGTCCCACCCCTGACCGGCCGGTCGCTGCCCCGTCAGCCCCGCCCCCGCACTCACCGCGCGCCGCCTTGCGAGGGTGGGTCCTGTCAAGAGCAAGTTTCAGCCGCGAGTAGGGGAAACTCTACCTCAGTCGGGGGACCGCTCCAGTTGAACAAGTAGCTCTTCCAGTCCATATAGTTCGTATCAAACTCTAACTTAAATGCTATTAGCAACCCCATCGTTTTATAGATTTGCGCACATCCCTTCGCGAATTGAAGAGGAATTCCAAACTGCGGGCTCCATATGATGTATACTCTGAATGGCAAACGGAAACCATTTGTGGGCAGACAAGAATGAGCATAATGGATGCTTCCTCTCGCGTGTTAGACGTTACTGCGCGGAAGCTCCTTCCAATTTCGCTAAAACCCTCCCTGCAGCCTTGAACCTCATTCTCCGGTGGCGCCGTCCCGCAGACGTCGATACACCCTCGTGCCGCGCAGCGCATCACTCACCTGCAACAAAAAGAGGGGGGAAAAATAATGAAACGCATATACATCAAGAAAATGCAATCTTTATATAGGGAATCCCTGACTCCAATCGAATGCGCGAAATAATGTTATTTCAGTCGTGAAGAATATCGAAGAAAAGCCGACAGAAATCTAGACGAAAATGCAGAAAGTACACGATTACACTCCCCGCGCCCAGCTCGTCATTTCTATTTTATTTTTTTATGACCAAGCACTCCGGTGGCGGTGCTACGCCGTGCTCAGTCGAGTCGTGAACTTAAACTGAAAAAAAAACAACAAAAAAACGAAGGTGATCTGCAGCACCCCACACGGGTGGTACTGCACTCGTGCCATTACTTCTAAATGGTGCCTGCCTTCAGCACTTTTGATGCCTTTACAGAAGGCCTTTGAAAATCATCGAGCATATTTATAGAGGTACGACAGAAGAGGCACCCCTTTCGGGGCTCTACGGTGTGCAGGTTTTTTTTTTTTTCTCCAATGTCTGTTTTTGTGAAGATTTTCGGCGAGCCACCTCGATGAGCACGGTACTAATTGCTACCTGCTTCTCGTTTCCCTGCTCATCAACCTTTCACCGCCAACAAACCGCACGCCCGGCCCCGCCCGGCCCCGCCCCAGCGTCACGTGACTACAGGACTAATGTCCCCAGCGCGGGGGTATAGGGGGAGCAGGGCGGGAGAGTCTAAGGTCAAGGCAAAACGCCCCAACACAAAAATGGGTAGGGCAATGAATCAAGAGAGATTGGTGACAGCGTTTCACTTTTTCAGTGTACGCGAACATGGTTCTGCATTTAACACTTAATTGAAATTTATATAATATAATATTGTAACACGATTTTAAGTTTTTATGGGAAATTAGACACGAATATTATCGAAGTATAAAGTGTGAAGGGGAAAAAAGGCGATCGATTGAGGTTGCCAGTATATACGTGCCGGCGCCGACAGCGCCTCCGTGCCCACACAAGACTCGGGCCGCACTATTCCCGGTAATGGATGGTCCGCCCCCAGCGGGGTAGGCCGCACACAGCGCACCACGCCCTGCTCGTGTGTCAGGGGCGGCGCCACTGTAGCGCACTAGAGACACCTTCACAAGGACGGCGGAGATGATTAACTGCTGTTCCAAGTCACTCGAAACTGAAAATGATTTTCCACAGCTGATTGCAAATGTAAAATATTATACAAGTAGGAGAGGAAAAAAAATTCGCGACGTCTTTTCTACAGGGCGAGTGTTAGAGCAACAACGTAAATAATATAGACATTTACGGACAGTCCCGCCCCGGGCCGGGTCCCTCCTTAAACACAAAACACATTCCGTCACGTCAAGCGGCACCGGGACGCGTCGCTGCAAAAAGTTTGACAGCAGGACGGGAAAAGAGGGACATAGAGGGGGAAAATACTGCCGTGCAATTGCTACGGCGGAAAAGAATGAGCCAGCAGGCAGGTCGTTTACAAGCTTTAATAACAGACAGTAAATAATTGTGCTCAGTGAGTCTTAAAAGCGGATATATATTTTTTTCGTTCGAGCCATCTGAAATGTCAGCAAAACAAACGTGAAAATCCGTTACAGGGGAAATGATTTTGATCAGATTGAGAAAAAAAGAAAGGATAAAAAGAAAGATAAAAAAAAGAAAAAGCTAAACGAGCGGTTTCGTCCGAAACTAAAATGAACATACCCTGAACTAGAGCAGCTCATTGCACAGTGTCACTCCGGCATGAGCGTAATAGCGTCTAGAGCTTCAAGACTAGAAAATCGGATGCGCCGCCATTTGGCAAGGGTACGGCCCGGCAGCCCAGTCCTGCCCAACCCTTGCGGTCGGTCAGAGTTTCGAAAAAGCCAGCTGTTCTTCAACGTCGCGGCGCTGACAACCACCATTATCGTAATTCCGGACGGACGAGGATAGAAAGGCGCTGCACAGCGACAAGGATAGAAGAAGAAGTCGGCGCGCGGCATGTCGCCCGCGAGGGACGGCAGGACCGAGGAGCCTCGCCCCGCCCCGCCCCGCCCCGCCCCGCCCCGCCCCGCCGCGCACTGTGACGAAGCAGAGAGGTATTCCGCAACCGAAACAAAAAATGTCGGTAACCCAGTTCCAAACAAAAGGGACGCCGCGCGGCTCTGACTGCAGTGCGCGCTCCTCGGCAGGGAGCCGCCGGTGGGGCGGGGCGGGGCGGGGCGGGGCGGGGCGGGGCGGGGCGGGGCGGAGCGGAGCGGGCTGGGGCCCGCGGCGGACCGTGGCATGTTCACGCAAACCAGCCTCTATTTTGCAGGTGCGACGAGAACCTTGCCTAAGTCACCGGAGTACAGAAGGGAAGACGGAACAAGATGTATTTATAGACCTGCAGAGAGGGGGATGAAAGCGAAGCCGCAGCGCCGTAGTTCAGTCACTTCCCTCATTGATCAGATCACAGAAGTGATTGGACGCACTTCACTTAACGGGAGAAAGTGACGAGGCCGCAACCAATAAAAGGCGACTCAAGGTGTTCTGCGCCGACCTTGGCGGCTTCGTGTTGGTTATCACGGCAACGGCACAACCCTGCTACGCACGTCAAAACCTTGCGGTCAAATCGCCTCTCCCTCTAACCCTCACACGCCTCTCTCCCTTACGCCGAACATCTTTCTCTCTCACGCTATCGCTGTTTCTCTTCATCTCTCTCCCCCCTTGATAAAGATCAAATTCAATGAGGGAACAAGAGCCCGGAGTCCGCGTCCAATCGGCCCTAACCCATCGACGTATTAATCAGAGGAGACGAGTTTCGAACCTGCGCGCGTGAGGCTGGGGGGCTCATGCGCAAGCGGGTCTCACATTTCAGGGTTGGAGGGCCGCCAGCAGGCCTTGTGGTGCGTACTGTTCTCGGGGAGCAAAATGGACTGATCGGTTACGAGATAAGACGTGTGTTCCTCGCTTTGGTCACGGAAAATCAGGTACTCTACTTCTTTTTTCATTAACTGCAGCAAGTTTCGAAACTCCATTGGTAAAACTAAAGCGTAGTTGTACGCCTTTTTCAAGCGTACCTTAAAGCGTAAACAACTACACTCCAAGGCAATTCCCCCCCATGCGCTTAGATAGGAGACAAGGAGCGCATGACCTCTTGTCCGCTTAAATAAGGGCGAAAGTAAGTACTCAGACGATTCAAGAAAAGGCGTAAAACTACGCTTCAGTTTTAACAGTGTCGCGAGCAGAACTCAGAGTTCCCGTTTCGTTCCCTTTTCGGTAGGGTACGAGCAATGACAATGACAAGGTCGATATTATTGAATTTACACGGGACATTGGTGCGCTTTTGGTAGCCGAACAGGAGTTCTGCACAGAGTATGACTGCACAACCCCTCAAGTGTCCGCCATGGCGCTAAAGAGGAAGGCGGCGGGGCGCACTTTGGCAGTGTACCGCGAGCCGCGCGGCCTTGCTCTCAACTCGGCGTCGGCCGCACCCCGCCCCGCTCGTACAAAGACGCGAATCACTTGGCGGGCCGGGCTGGGCCTCTAACGCACTCCGATGTGCGATCGGCATCGACCCCGCCCCGCCCCGCCCCGCCCCGCCCCGAGCCATGGCTCGTTTCGGCCCGGCCAGCCCGGCCCCGGCCCCGTGGGCGGACGGCCCCGGCCCGGCCCGGCCCGGCCCGGCTCTCCCGATGAGTGTTTCGAGTTCCACGGCCAAGGTTTAAGAGAACCGGCTGGCTGCCGCTGGCTGCTCTGCTCGACCCACACTCTCCTTCTGATGCTGCTTCCACATTGCCAAATTGGGACGCAGGCACACAGGGGAGTTTCGCACACAGGAAACTTTCCGCGAGCGAGTCCCTCCGCCGCTCGGAGTGCCGGGGGCGCGGAGGTGAGGCGGGGCGGGGCGGGGCGGGGCGCGGCGGGGTGCGGCGCAGCCGCGTAGGAAGTGCCTGGCGATAGGGTGCGCTCGATTTGGCAAATCAAGCCGCAGGGCGGCAGCAGCGCTCCTGCCTCATTTCAACCAGCAGGCAGCTTCGAGACTACAACAACGAGTGGTGCCGCACACTCATAGGGGCAAAGAATTAACTGACGGAAATGTGTGCGTAAAGAAGGGGGAACAAACTCTGACATTTTAGGACAACTCGTAATTCATGCAAATTCTCAACAACAACAAATATTTAAAAAATCACAAAAGTCACAAAAATTTGGGAAAAATTCAAGAAAGTTCAGGAAAATTCAGAAAAAATACAAAATTTAGGAAAATTCACAAATATTTTGGTATAATTTAAGGAAACACTCACAGAAATTCTATTAAAAATTCACAAATAGTAACGAAAATTTACAAAATGTGTACACCGAAATTCAGAGTAGTTTCCCCCTTGGCGTATGCGGGGTGGAAACAAAAACTCAACACCCCCGAGCGCGAGAACAGAACGATGCCTTCCTACATTGGCAGACGCCGGCCGCAGGGCGGGGCAGCCGGGGCAGCCGGGGCAGCACACCCCGCCCTGCCGCTGCCGCCTCGCCCCCCGGCCGGCGTTCCCCCTGGTCGCACCTGCAGGTGCCGTCCCAATTCTCGTCCACAATGAGCCGCAGCGCACCGCAGCGCCCGCCGCTGCCTGCGCCTCCACCACTACAAGGTGCCGCCCCGCCCCGCCCCGCCCCGCCCCGCCCCGCGGCCACGAGCACGCCGCACCAAGCGCTCCGGTTCAAAACCAGCAGCAAAAGAGGAGAGGGAGGAGGAGGCGGAGAAAGTTCGTTAGCCGACGCGCTAAAGACTGCAGCCTCCAGCAGCCTGTGCCTGGGCACGCCGCACCAGCGCTGCTCCAGCAGCACAGTTGCATAAACTGCGTCCGGCTACTGGAGCGGAACCGGGGCGGGGCGGGGCGGGGCGGGGCGTGGCGGGGCGTGGCCGGGGCGGGACGCCCACGGGGAGGGTAGGGCACAGCACAGCGCGGCAGGGCCGACAAACTGCACCGCCGCCCACGCGCCAATGTTGACAAAAACACAACGCTGTGAGAGAAGAGGTGTGCGCGGCCGGTGCAGCGAGCTTCCCGCAATGGGCGCCGCCCCTGGAGCGTAGACAGGCCTGCAACACAGGTGTCACCCGAGGGGGAAACAACTCTGAATTTTAACGTACAGATTTTGTGAATTTTTGTAAATTTTCGTGAATTTTCGAGAATTTTTCTGAATAATGTTTCATTGAATGTTACCTACATTCTTGTGAATTTTTCTGGATTTTTGTGACTTTGTGCACTCTCAGACCGTTAAAGACATTTTCCTCTATAAAAATCTGTTTAGCCATGAGCTATAGACTAAATAAACTTTTTAACTACAGAAGATGGGTTTTCTACATACTTGTAAAGTTTTTGTCTACAGTTATGCCATATTTTTACAATTTCTGTAAATTAACAGACGAAATAGTCTGTAAGTGTAGACAAATAGTCTAAAGTTAAAAAGTTTGTATAAATTCATATTTTATACTGAAAAAGTCAACAGCGGTCCCGTCAGATTTTTTTTTTCCTGAATTACGAGAAGTAAAAATAAATTAAGAGTTGTTTCCCCCTCGTTGTCACCCTTCTTGCAACACTAAACACGTACAGTTTGCGGGTCTGCCAATCTCTCAGCCACACTTTACGCATGTGCAAAGTGACTGCCCTGCAGGGGGCCTCCTACATGTAGCCCTGCAGACACCACTGCAGGTAGTCCTTTACTGACGGGGTAACCTTTAACGTAGCCCTGCTGCAGCATCGCCCGCTAACCACCGTGATCTGCTCCGCGCGTCAGTTTTCCTTTCTGCATTTCCATAGCTCACAACCCTGGCAGACAGCGAGGCGGCAGGCGGACCCCCGCCGCCACGGGGGAGCGATGACTCCGTCAGACAGCCATAGCGGCTCAGCCCCGCCACGCCGCGCCACGCCGCGCCACGCCGCGCCGCGCCACGCCGCGCCGCGCGGCCAAGAAAGCGCGGAGGAAGGCCGCGCGCAGCACAGCAGGGCACGCTGCAGCGGCGCGGCGTTGTTAACGACGCTGGATGTGACATAATTCCAAAACACTTTCCTTCTTTACTCCGACGTGCCAGGGCAGGCCCGCGAGCGCAGCGCACCGCTGTGCGCCATCACACCACAGACCATTGCACCGGCTGGTGCCCCCGCCGCCCCACACAGTGCGCGCGCTCTCACTCCATGTACTCCGAACCAAGATATCAAATCGCGCCCCGACCCGATAGTCACGTGATGTAAGTGGTCGCGTGCCTCTGCGGCGTGTGAACGCCCCGCGGCCTGCTGGGCCCCGGGCCACGCCGCCGGGCCGCGCCGAGCACAGCGATGCTCCTGCCCGGGGGACGATAAGGACCCGCTGCAGGTGCCTTATACTTATACCCACTGCCTGCCTGCCTGAGGTCATCTAATGTACCTACGGTGACTAAGTGCGGTGTGACGACAGTCCGGTACCCTTCCCCAAAAAAAGTCAAACGACAAACGCACTGGTAAAACCGTGCAGCACTGCAGCTTACGGAGAATTTTCTGAAATGTTCGGTAAGCTATAAGTGCTAAAGGGTTCCCCGTAGCTTTCAGTGAAATTCCCCATAATTAGCGCGGAGATCTGGGACCTGGCGATTTCGATAAGACATATGCATCGCGTGACAAGCGATCTCGATGTCTCCAAGTCAGTGCGGGTGCGGCCCGCCCCACCCCGCCCCAGCTGGCCCGCCTGATGTTGCCCTGGACTCTTGCCCTGCTGATCGCCCTGGACCGGATGTTGCTCGCAGAACTGATGGCTTCCTCTCTGCTCGCTGGGAGGAGGTTGGGGAGACACTTGGGGGGGAAGGGCGGGGCGGGGCAGAGCTGGCGGACGAAGGGCGTTCTGTCGCTCCGCAGGGCAGCCCCCCCGCCCCGCCCCGCCCCGCCCGGCCACAGACTGGCACTAGCGGCACTAAGGGCCGGGGCCCGCAACCGCCCTTCAATACGGCCCCACCTCACCTTGTCGTCAAAGTCTTACTCACGGTCCGGAAGCACGGCGGGAGAAAGAGAGAGAGAAACAAACTCGAGTCGAGTAGCGGAACGTACCTGCAACAGAGAAGAGAACGGCCGTAAGACAAAGGGGAACAGAGTTGCGGACAGACAGAGACACGTGCGTCATTAGGGGGAGGGGGGGATGGGGAAGGGGTCACGCTCGCCCAGCAGGGGGCCGGGGGCCCGCACCAGCAATCCCGCAGAGGGATCACGGACAGCGAGTGAATCGGCATTCAGAGAGAGGAAGAGAGCGCATACAGAAATTACACAGCATTCACATGGGTCAAACATAATAATAGCTTTAAATAATCAATCAATGAAATGAATCAATTGACCACGCATATAACTTTCACATTTGGAAATCATCAAATTTTGTCGAAAACAGGGTATGGCCGGCCATCGGGCGACTGTGCACAGTGCAGCCAACGGCCCATTCGTCACACGGCGAGTAAATATTAAGTTGAATGCGAGTTAAGTTCGTCACGCGTGGTCACCGCCACCGCGACCAACACACAAGGCGAAGGTCGGACGCGGCAGGGCGGCACGGGGCGCCCCTCTCCGCTCGACCCTTTTTCGTGGGAACGCCGATACGAATCTTGAGTCACCATGCGCGTTGCTGCAGTAGCAGTGGAGGCAGTGGTGACTGCCCGGTCACTGTAACGTTATTCACATTCACTTTCCTGTGAAACGGACAGCGGCAACAACCACTTATCGCTGCTCGCAGCAAGGGCATCCAGTCCAGAGCGGGGAGGGCGTGCACGGCGTGCGAGAGGGGGACGGTGAGAGGGACCGGGGAGGGTGGGGGAGAATAGGGAAGAGAGAGAGAGAGAGAGAGAGAAAGAGAGGAGAGGGGTGTCAACATTTGCATGGAGGTGCACTGCAGGGGCGCCTACATATTGATGTGCCGTGGTCACTGGCCGCGCTACCACTATACTTTCCATCCGCTGTCCTCGGCCACGGAGGAGAGTGGACATGTACCGAGGGGGCCTTCACTATAACCTCAAGAGTAAGTTATACCAATTTTACTGATTGTTCCTTTTTTTCCTTTTTTTCCTTCTTTTTCGGGGGGTGGGGGGGTGGGGGTGGGGTGGGGGGTGGGGGGGGTGTTTTTTTCCCTTGTCTGATTTGCCTCCTGATTTTTTTCTGATTTTTCACTGATTTTGATTTAGAGTGTACACTGATTTTTTTGCAGTGATGGACCCCTCGGCATGTACCTCCGAACTCATTTCTTGTTTTTATGACGACATTTGCATTTTGAGTTGAAAGCTTCAACGGGCAGGGGAATGACCCCAAGCGTCGACCGTCGAACTCTTTCCGACCAATTCAAGCCAACGGACCGGACGCGCCGAACCGAAAACCCTCTTATATCCACCACCACCACGCCCCGCCCCACCACGCCCCGCCCCGCCCCGCCCCGCCCCGCCCCGCCCCGCCCCGCCCCGCTACTCCTCCCGTCACATTACATTACGCCGAGGCGGCCTATGGCAGATTGCTGTGCTGACAAATGCGCCCTGCTGCCGGCGGCGCGACGCTCAAACTGGAGCGCACCGGCGTCTCGCGGGCTGAATCGCACT
This sequence comes from Frankliniella fusca, assembly GCA_029379305.1. Taxonomy (NCBI): domain Eukaryota; kingdom Metazoa; phylum Arthropoda; class Insecta; order Thysanoptera; family Thripidae; genus Frankliniella; species Frankliniella fusca. The sequence goes on along the minus strand of JAHWGI010001430.1, from coordinate 2,501,751 downwards.
CGCGCACCGCATGTCGTCACGCCCGCGCCCCGTCACGTCCCGTCACGTCCCGTCACGCCACGGGCCGCCGCGAGGGTTGGGCTCACGCGCCCCTTCCTTATTGCCGAGCCATACCGTCTCAAAGATTAGCCTTTACGAGCTAACGTAACGTCATACAGCTTGCCCGACAAAAACAACACCACGCCGCGATAAAGTGTTATTTTATTATTAGGTTACTGTCGTTTTACCATGCTTATATTTCAAATTGGCAATATTTTCTGTTAAAAATTTGTCCGGACGCAATTTTACCTATCAATTTTTCTAGGCAGTAGGAGAAAACCTCCACCTCTCCAGCCATAATGATTTTTCCCCCTCCCTGGTGCTGTTTACAAAGTGCTCTGAATTTCCCTCTTGTAAATGATTAGCCGACGCATCGCCACGGGCGATAACGAGCAGCCTCCCAGTTATTAGACTGATTTGCGACCCAGCAGCGCGAGAACCTGAGAGAGCGGGGTAGGGAGGGGGTAACACACTCTGGCGCGGACCTGGCTGCGCGGCGAGTGCAGTGGTAAGAGCAGCGCCCCGCCCCATTGCATGCAGGCCGCAGACAAAACACTAAAGCGCGCGCTCCGGGTAGTGCAGTAGAGCCCAGCCACAGTCGGGCGGATATCGTTTTACGGAAATTCATAACAGTTGGCGTTACACACGCGGTCGCTTTACAGCGGCAGGAGAGAGAGAGAGAGAGAGAGAGAGAGAGAGAGAGAGAGAGAGAGAGAGAGAGAGAGAGAGAGAGAGAGAGAGAGAGAGAGAGAGAGAGAGAACCTGACGTAATGCTCTCATGCTAACGGGAACGGGACCAAAGGCAAGTAATGTCACACTGACATTCCCTCTGTGCAAGGCTGATTGGAGGTAAGCTTCGACGACGTGAGCCATCACGCCCGCTCCTCTCATCCTACAGGGAGAGAATATAGGAGCAGGACTACACGCCCAAAAGACAGAAGCAGTTTCTACAAATGTTTAAACAATCGCTACATGATGAAGAAATGGAGTGGAAAATATTCTCGACAAAATTGACGTAGAGGACAGCATACTGGAAGACAAATTTCCCGGGGATTAAAAGAGCCCGCTGTCTTTATACAAAAACTTTAGTGCGGAGCATAACCTTGAGTGCATAGGAAATGCACAGCAACGCGGGCCGAACACATAATTTCAGAAGGAGATAAATCCGGGGACATTGTGCATCTTCAAGAGATGATATAGGGGTGAACGCGTCAGGTTGTAACTCCACTCCTCCGCATATTGGCCGGGCCGGGTCGACGTGATGTGGGGCGTGGCGGGTCGGGGCGTAATGGGGCGAGGCGAGCAGGGACGAAAGAGGGAGGCGGGGCCAGGCGACAGGGATGGGTCGGCCCGTTACGCCCGTTAGAACAAAGTGGGCTAACATGAGCAATAAAAGGGGGTAGAGCCGCCCCGGCCCCGCCCGGCCCTGCCCGGCCCCGCCCGGCTAGCGCACACACCCGCCGCAGCACTACAAGTGCCTCGGGCTGCAAGGTGGCGAGGCCTATGGGGCCTTCAGCAGCAGGCCAACTAGAGACAGTGGGGTCACGCGCTATGAAGTGTATCTCACTTCAGACCACTGCAGCAGCGAGAGCGAGTGAGCAGAGAGAGAGAGAGAGAGAGAGAGAGAGAGAGAGAGAGAGAGAGAGAGAGAGAGAGAGAGAGATGGCCTCTCATTAGCGGGTCCTGCCCAGCCCGCTCAGGCCAGGCCCCCTGCCGCGCGTGGTTCGTATCGCCGAATGCAAGCCCCAAGCCCCGGCCCGGTCTGCCTGCATGTACTTTCGCTCGGTATCCGGTGCAGCTAGCAAGCATCCCCGTGCGGTTAGAGTGGGTAGAGCGAGGGAGAGAGATAGAGAGTCGATGCGAGGGAGACAGAGCGACAAAGAGAGAGAGAGAGATGTGGAGGTGGGTAGAAAGCAGGGGCACGGGGCAAGAGCAGGGAGGGTCTCTTTAGCAGCCGCGACCGGCCATCACTATCAACCGTCAAATTCTAAATAATTTGTTTTGAGGAAATCATGTTTAAAAAAAAAAAATTCAACCGAACAGCAGGAGAAAACCGGATCATCTGGGCTCCGCTAGGTAGCCGTCTCTGTGGACGCGGCGTCGATGCATAAGTGAGGAGGATAACAAAAGTGAAACCGTCGGGCAGAGTTGAGGGGTATAGCCAGCCAACTCACCTCAGCTGTGTGCCGTGTAATATGGTATGGTTTTATACGCCACGTAGCTCGGGATTTTATGTTGTTGTTTTTTCCTTAAATAGAATACTATACGGTATTTTGATGAATACGAAGGGGCAGTGTCAAGTATTACGGAGATGGTTTGGGTCTCGTGTGCAGTGCGGAGCACTATGCCAGCTGCCCGGTGACACACGGCATGGTGCCGCCCCACCCGCCGCGCCGCAGTGCTGCTGCCTGCCGCATCGACGCAAATATACGCTGCGGCGAGAGTGCGCCAAAAATACTGCACTAGACACGACTAACGCCTCGGCTACTTTGCGCGCGCCAACAGTAATCTGGCAATCCTTTCTGAGCCCTCACTTCCGAACGCCCAAATTTATTAATCAATTTATAAAAATGTGTCGAAAATAAAAATGGGGTGGTCAAAATATGATTATGTGTATTCAAGGGATCACATGAAAAAAAGATTACTGCGTGCCGTGTGGCTGACACACAAAGTCTCATTTTTCCGAGGGGGAAACAACTGATATTTTTGTGCACCTCGTGATTTAGAAAAATTCAGAAAAAATCAGCGATAGTTTTTTTTAAAAAATCAGGAAAATTTAAGTAAAATTCAAGCGAAAATTCACAAGAATTCTCCAGAATTCTATAAAAATTCACAAAATGTGTACACCAAAATTTAGAGTTGTTTCCCTCCCTCGCTTTTGTCTGGGTGATTTACATACGACCACGGAGCCTGCCATGACAGTCGTACCCTTCGCCCTTGCGCCTCCAAAATAAGACGGACGAAAATGAAATGAGCGGAACAGCCGGAGTGCCCCGCCCCGCCCCGCCCCGCCCCGCCCCGCCCCGCCCCGCCCCGCCCCGCCCCGCCCCGCCCCGCCCCGCCGCACCAGCAGCGTGTTCGGAGCGACGCGCTGCCGGTTCACTTCCGTCATCCGCAGCCGAACCGGACGGGCTGAGCCGGCCGGGCCCGAGGCCCGCGGGCCGGGGACAAGACGGCACTGCGGCGGCTCCAGATAGAAAGTTGCGCAAAATGTTGTGTGCTCCGCGCCACGCCGCGCCACGCCACGCCACGCCGCGCCGGGGGCGGGACGAGGGCTGGCCGGGCCGCGCCGCCCCGGTCGGGCGCGCGGGTGACGAGGTGTTACATTTGTATCAGAGCAGCTCCACCGCTTGCACAAGACAGTGAGATGACGTCGCGCAAAAGTTGGGTTCTCGTTTCTTTCTCCCCCCCCCCCCCCTCTCTTCCTATCCCTGTGTCTTTCGTTTTTGTGGGAAAAAGAGTGGATACTAAAGGAAACGGTGAAAGCATGCGGCGAGCAAGACTATGGCGCAGCGCGGAATCATAACGACAGTTAAGAATATCAGCATGCGATTGAGGACGCGCGGGGGGGACGCCGCAAGGCCTTTCAGGACATGCGAAAATTACGAGAGCCGCCGAATTTGTTGAGAAGTCACGGCAGAGTGTGGGTGGGGAGGCGGGCTCCAGCGGTATGCAAGAGAAGGGGGGAAAAAAACAATGGAACAACGCGCAGTGGCGTCACCCACGAAGCCTCCAAGACTAGCACTATGCTTACTGTACATCCTTTCCCTCTAATTTCGTCTTCATACCGCTTCACGCGCATATTTACACGACAAAGCCTAATTTACAATTCAATAGACACAAATATTGAGCACACCGGGCAGAATTAGGAGCTAATACGCTTCACTGAGTTGTCACACATGCAACGTGCCAACCTGTTTACATTAACCATAAACTGGACACAAAATTAAGCTCAATATCAAGTTTTTTTTTATTTTATTTTATTTTATTTTTAAAGGCATTTAAAACAACCCGTTAAGCCGAATAGTAGAATGGGGATGCAACTATGCGACTTTGCAGAAAGTATAGATTAAAAACAATAGCAAATCTCAAAATATCAAACGTGCGAAGCACACGTAATGCCAGTGTACGCGAACTCGAATGCGATTCACACGTTACGCGCCAAGTCAGCGCAACGAGACCAACAACGACAAACACGTGTCGCGGCTCTGTCACAACCACGCCTCCTTCATTTTCACTTCCCAAAACAAAAGAAACAGCACGACGCAGAGACAGATAGGGGAAAAAATAAAGATCCGTAGATGTTTTCTTTTTGGGAGTGTACATTTCTTCTTCTGCCGCCACGAGTGCGGGAAAACGCGACGTGCCGCGAGCTGAGAACGGTATGGCACACGGCAGCGCGCGCTCCATCCGGATCCCCTCTCTGCTCGCTCCGTCTCTCTCTCTCTCTCTCTCTCTCTCTCTCTCTCTCTCTCTCTCTCTCTCTCTCTCTCTCCATCTCTCCCTCTCCTACACACACTCATCCTCCCACTTCCGCCGCGTTGCACACCTCATGACCAGTGTTGAGCAGTATCTAGATAAAAGTATCTAGATACTGTATCTAGATACTTTTTTAGTATCTTTAATCAGTATCTAGATCCTTTTTTTGATCGGTATCTATATCTTATCTTAGATAGTTTTAAGCGGTATCTTTGCTATCTTAGATACTAGAAAACTCAGATACTATTTCGTCCCTCGTAAAATGTTCAAAAACAACGAAATGACTTCTCACTGTGATACTGATACTCTACAAAAAAGAGTGCGTGACAAAACCCCATTCACAAAAGTGTGAGTGCCAAACTGTCACACGCAAAAGTGTGTGTGACACAGAATGTCACTCACTAAAGTATGCGTGACAAACGTGTCACACACCCTTTTGTGTTTATCTACTATACAGTTTTCCTCATTAGTCACTTTTTTTGCGAATGTCATTGATGTCACACACTCTTTGGAGTGGGACATTTTGTCATACACTTTTAAGTGTTGCAATGTCAAACACTTAATTTTGTAGAGAACGCTTAACATATCTGGAACACAGGGACCAAACTTACAATATGCTTCAAAAATATAAGATAGTGAGCGTGTTTTTCCATTAAAAATATAAGATAAGCTTGCCATCTTTTGCCCCCGTCAAACGCGTCTTCAGCTTTGCGGGGCAAATTTTGACTCCACGTAGGGGCCGTCTCGGGTCACGACAACTACGAGAAGCAAAGGTAAACTAATATTTTTCACCCTGAGTTTGTCTTTCCTTTTGTAATGATTCAAAGTCCAAATTTACAACCTCTCTGTGTACTCTTATTGCCCTTTATAAATAAAAATCATTCTTCATTACATTAACAATTGTTTCATGACTTTCTACAGCTGCAAGTCAGGAAAATCGGGAAAATGTCGGAAAAATTGAATAAAGGGGCTTCTGTGCTAATTTTGTACGAGTATCTGACGGAGTATCTGAGATACTTTTGAATATCTAGTATCTAGATACTTTTCTGGTCGAGTATCTATATCTTATCTTAGATAAAATTTCACCCAGTATCTAGTATCTGTATCTAGATAAAAATTTCGAGTATCTGACCCAACACTGCTCATGACATCCGCCGCGGGAGATGCGTCCCGTCCTTCTCCAGGGCCTTCCTCTCCTGCTCCACGCGCCGCGCGCTGGGGTGCGACTCTCCTGGCCTTGCAAGCGGCGCGCAGCCGCAATGAGAACGTCCTGAGGATGCGCGTCCCGTCCAGCTGATGCAGGTCCAGCCAGCCAACGTCCCACACACGACGACTACTGATGCGAGGGCGGCCCGGGCCCGGGCTGGGCCAGCAGGGAGGCGAACCTCAAGCGCACGATGCCATCGACACGACCGCCTCCCAGCGCCCTCGCCCCCCCCCCTCTCTCTCTCTCTCTCTCTCTCTCTCTCAAAGAACGATAGGGAGGAGCATTTAGTCCCCTCACGACGAGTGCAGGTGGCGCTCCACAGCGCCTCACTAAACGTGACCGGGACCGGCATCGTACAAGTGCCGCCGCTATTATGCAAAACCATCATCTTCTCTCTTTTTCTTTTTCTCTTTCTATACTCAAAGATTCAACTTCAGAAACTTATGCGTTTGCAAACGTTTTGCAGTGAAAGCGCGCGGGTAAGGGACAAACCCGACAGCCAGAGGAGCCGCCTGTAGGATAGGCATAACCGCCAAGCTTATGTGTGAGCGAAGTGCATATCTGCAGGGGGCCCGCACAGGAGGAGAGAACGCACACCCAGCCGGCATACCCCGCTGGACGGTAGGTACATACGCACTCAGAAAGCGAGAGAGCGAGCGAGCGGGAAATCTGTGACGCTCGCAGGTACCCATAATCACGGCCGCGGTCACTAATCGCCGAGGATGAAAGCGAAAAATCCTTCGAAGTCTACTGGCTGCGGAATGTCACCAGTCATACCCTACCTCTCTGATACGCCCTATTAAACGCACATGCGATCTGGGAAAAGGCGGGTAGACTGAAAATAATAAAACGACGTGCTATATGGATCCCTGTTGCCTCCAGTTCCAGGGTAGAGAAAGGAGAACAGAACGGCAGTGTGTCAAGCTTCAGAGCCTATCGCGGACAGGGACACGGCGACACGCGAGAGGAGGAGTGGAGGGAGCCCTCCTTCAAACTTGGACGGAAAACACACAGACAGCCAGCCGGACGGACCAGCACACGAGTATACCGAGGCGCACGGCACGCACGCAGCCTACCTCCTCTCACCCGGTAATTGCTCATTACACAAACAAAGATGCGTAAGCGAAGGCTTAATAAAAGCCGGCGATGGTAAACAGCCACACCTTTAACCCTCTCTTCCCTCCCCCTCTCCGTCGGGACATGCCGATGCGGTCCTCCGATATCTCTAGTCGCATCAATGGGAGATGCAGGAGATCCAAACAAGAATAGTGAGACTGAAGCGCGCACCTAGAGGAGCACTGCAATATTGCATAAACACACAAAGAAACGGGAATCCTGTAGCCTTCCTGAGCCAAATGTTATTTTATCAAATAAACCGAGAACGTTACAAGAAACCATGAAAAAAGGAGTAACCATTTATAAAAACATTCAGCCTAAATAAAATCGAAGCCCGATACAATCATTTGCACATGCGCCAAAGGTGGAATTGACTTCAACTCCTGAAAATAAATCAAACGAAACGATTTACAGGTCCCTCTTGCACAGATAGATCACGGGTCGATGGTAATCATAGGCTGCATCTCCAGTCGCCTCACATAATGTGCGATTCATTGCAAAACTCCCTGTGGCCGTTTAGATCCTATACCACGCTACAATGTTCGCCAAGGGGCGAGCAGTTTCGGTTGTGTCATCAGCTCAGCACACTCTGATCGCTCGCACAGACCCTTAGTGCGCGCGCGTGTGTGTAAGAGAGTGAGTGAGTGTGTATGTGTGTGTGATGACACCGCCAGGCCCCCCAGCGCGCGACCCCGCTTGACCCCTCCGTCCTCCTCTCCAGCCTGCAGCCCGTAAGGGGCGTTGATGAGGCGGACACGACACAGTAGTTAGCGCGCTTATCGCCGGCACGCTGCAGCGGCGCAGAGGAGAGAGGCGGCAGCTCGGGGAAACCGCGCTCAACTGCACGGCCCGGCCCGGGGGCACACGAGCCACACAGAGCCAAAAGTTGTCACATTCAGCGTCACGTTCGTCCAGCAGCAGCCCGCGGGCCGCAGGCACACGAGCCAGACAGAGCCAAAAGTTGTCACATTCAGCGTCACGTTCGTCCAGCAGCAGCCCGCGGGCCGCAGGCACACGAGCCAGACAGAGCCAAAAGTTGTCACATTCAGCGTCACGTTCGTCCAGCAGCAGCCCGCGGGCCATACAGACGAGGGCGTCTAAGTGATGCCAATCATGATAAGGACCCCTGCTGGCTGTCAGCCTTCACTACAATATTATCATAACGCGCTGTGCCTGCCTCGCGATCTCCAATATTACGTGTGAGGCTGGCACGGCCATTCCTCCCGCGCACCCCTCTCCTCACCCTGCTCGCAAAACGGCTGGGGGTGACATAACTAAATTAGATCGGAATGAAACAAGAACTGCCACAGCCGGCAAGGGACCGAGCGACCCCGGACACAGTCACCGCTGCGAGCAGTCACTCACTGGAGCAAAGATGAGAAATAAAAGGAATATCGGGGACGAGGAGGATTCATTAAATCGATCAACTAGGGTCATTGAAAGTTTATTTCAAATACGACAAATCGTAATTGATGCACAAAACTGATTTACTTCACATTATACTTCAGCAGTATTTATTATTTTTGAAGTAATTAAAATACTAAGACCGAACTCTTACTTGATACTATGAGTTCCAGACTCCTTTGACATACGTCTTACCGTTCAGTTAAACTCACTCGCTGGAGCATAACATTGGAAAAGTGGACGGGATACGACAGCAAAATCAAGTCGAAACGACTAAAACTTCCCTCTTTTTCACATCTTTGTCGTCGTGAGTTGGTAGAACCGTAAAAACCCGTAAAAAAGTGGTCCTTGATACAGTGGGTTTTCTCTGATGAGGCGGCTGGCCTGAGGGCAGCGCTAAGCGGGACCGATACTCTCACTTTTAGCCCGGTCCGGTCCGGCTGGGGCGGGGTGGGGTGGGGGGTGGGGTGGGGGGTGGGGTGGAGCGGGGCGGGGCGGGGCGGGGCGGGGCGGGGTGGAGCGGGGCGGGGCGGGACCATCCCGAACGAACGCCAAGCCCACTCAAAAGATAGCATAGCATACCGTTGCACAACACGAGCCCTCGATCAACTGACCGGCACTCAAGAGTGCATCACCTCGCCACCTGTGCATGGCTCGGCACGGCTACTGAAGAGACTTTGCCCGTACAAAACATCAATAACCGTGAAAAATATAAGAACTTACAACGGTTTAAATTGAGGGGTCGACCACTCCGAATATTGGAGTACATGGAATATCTAGAATATTTGAAGGATTTCTGGAATATTTTGGGAATTTCTCGAATATTTTGGGAATTTCTGGAATATTTTGGGAATTTCTGGAATATTTTGGGAATTTCTGGAATATGCTGGGAATATCTGGAATATTTTTGTAATATTTTGCTAACTTTTTGTGGAATATCTGGAATATTTCTGGAATATCTGGAATATTTTGGAATATTTTTCAGTGTGTGCATGGAATATCTAAGTAGTTGACCCCTCGGTTTAAATGCGCAACCAACAAAAAGCCAGCTCAAAAAACATCAGTATGTCTAAGGACCGACGTACACGGCAGGGGAAAAAATTCGCGTTTTAACCGCGGGGGTCACTGAAAATGGAGGAGTCGCCTTTGTTGCTCTTGGGGGAGCGACTTTTCTGTACCTAATTTTCATGATCCTGGGAGAGCGAGATGGATTAACATCGCTCTATTAGAGTCACTTTGATGACTCTTTTTGAGTCAAATCATCAGACGTCACTCTTCTAGAGCGATTTCAAAATGCCAGAGAAAACTCGATTTGAGTCGTTTTAGCGAACGTCACTTTTACTGAGCGATGAAAAAAACCCTTCGCTCATTACAAGCGAGAAATGTGACTATTGCATTTCACATTTCCAGTGGTTTTTACTTCAAGGTACCTTACACAGACTACTCAGCATTGCAGGGTATTTTGCGGGTATTTTTTGAGAACGCTACATCAGTTTTATCTAACGAGAAACAAAGAAGGCGAGAATGGGCGCACGGTCTCAAGAGCAACGACGTAGACAAATTGGACGCACTCAGCGAGAACACGCGGGTCAAGTCGGTTGAGGTCGATAACTTCTTTCTGCACGACCTGCACCGCGCGGGGGTTGATGGACAACCGGACCGACCGGCACGGGACCGGGCCGGGCCGGGCCGGGCACGGGCTTCATATAAGAACCTGGATGTCTGTCTGCGAGAGGAGGTCAGGAGAGTGTCCGGGCAGATAACCATCTCGACATGCCCCGCCCCGCCCCGCCCCGCCCCGCCCCGCCCCGCCCCGCCCCGCCCCGCCCCGCCCCGCCCCGCCCCGCCCCGCCCCGCCACCTCCACTCCCCCGCGGCATGGAGTGGCACGCCGCCGCCCCGGCTCGCCCTCAGCTGATTGCTTCCCAATCAATAATCGATTTCGATTTGAACCGCTCGCCACTCTCGCCTTCCGCGCCACGGGGCCCCCGGGCGGCATCACGCCACCGCCACACACACACACACACACACACACACACACACACACACACACACACACACACACACACACACACACACACACACACACACACACACACACACACACACACACACACACACACACACACACACACACACACACACACACACACACACACACACACACACACACACACACACACACACACACACACACACACACACACACCTCGCAGGTCAGCCACAGCAGGGCGGGCCAGGGCGCACTGCACCGCGCCCCCGGGGTGTTCTCGCGCGCAGGCTAACCATCACCGCCTGCCGCCGCCTCACGTGCGGTCGGGTAGGCAACCCGCCTGCACGCGTGTGTGCGGTACAGCATACCGGCAAGGGGCCCGTCCCGTCCCGTCCCGTCCCGTCCCGTCCCGTCCCCTGCGCCAGCAGGCCGGCCGGCGGTGCGCGGCGCGGGCCACCAAACTGACGACAGGTGGGGTCAATGCACAGACGCGCGACGTCCACATTGACACCGCATGACAAGACGGTCGGAGTATAGTAAGTCGCTTTGCGACGCGAAACGTAGCAGGACGGGGCAACGTGGCGGGTGCCGTCGAGTGGCACAGATCACTGCAAGGTGGCGAGGTGCCGTGCGCGAGTCCGAAGGTTTCGGCTCGGAGCAGACCCACTTGCACGTCGCGTTCGGACCGGTCGCACCGGTGTCTGACTCGCTGACACGTGCTGTCCTCGATTGTCCTCGGCCGTCCTCGATCGTCCCGCCGCCCGCCCGACGCGGTCCGGTCGGACACTCACATAGCCACACGTTGCCCTGCGGCCCGTTGTGCAGGAGGTGCACGTTGAAGTCGAGGCCGGCGAGGTCCTTGCGGAGGCTGGCGCTATCCATGCTCAGCACCCTGACGGGCAGCAGGAACAGGTGGTCCAGGTCGAGGTGCTCGAGCGGCGCGTGCTGATGCTGCTGCTGCTGCTGGCCCGGCCCCGAGGCGCCCGCGGCCCGGGCGGCCGTCAGCATGCTGCCAGCAGGGCGGGGGCCTGCGCCAGGGCCTGGCGGGGCTGCACGCCGGGCTGCACGCCGGCACGGCTCACTCCCGGCGCGGTGCACTCGCGGGCTGAGCGGCGCAGCGGCGCGGCACAAGGCGACTCCACAACAACGCGACCCGACGTACACCGCGGGCTGGGCTGGGCTGGCCTTGCGCGCGCACCGGCCTGCCTGCCTGCCTGCTTGCCTGCCTGCCTGGCGACGGACTGACTCACTCGATGCGCGGCGCGCGGCGCGGCGCGGCGGAGCCGCTCAGTCCGCCCGGCGGGGGGAGCTACTGCACCGCACGGCCCGCCGCCCGCCGCCGCGCCGGACCAGCCCGGGCCAGGCGCATTCCACGGGTTAGGTCCCTCACGGTCTGGCCCGGCGCGTCTGCCTGGAGGCCCAGCGCCCAGCCCGGCCTGGAGGCGCGGCCGCCACGTTCCAGCGCTTTGTCCAGGACGACGGCAGGACGGGGCGCTCTGCCCGCGCGGCTCCACGGGCGAGGCTATATGCGGCGAGGCGCGAGCAAGGCCGCACTGCGCAGGATCCCGTTCCAACTCCAGCGATTTGGTAAAGAAAAAAGTATAGCACGATCCTACCTCAGTCCAATTTCAATCCAAATTTCCGTGTGTTTTTCGTTTTGAATCGGGAAGTCCCTCTCAACTGGAGCAGGAGAAAAGACTCTGTCCATCTTCCTGCTCTCTTTACGCCAACGATCTCTCAGTACACCCGCGAAGTACACGTCCCACACCAAGCAATAGAATACTTGTCCAATAGTTCATTTAATGCCACACTGAAATTTGGAGAAGACACAAATCTAAACACCCTTAGGCGTACGCTACAGGGTACATACCTATTCCGGGACTTTTTTCGGACACCTCTACCCATAACATTCCCACACCTTAGCACAGGCGTTATGACGACAACAATCTGATGTGGGTGTAGGTATTGGTCACGGTCACTTCCCTTAAAACCATCTGGACGCCACAAAAGGCGCGCTCTATGAAGGCAAGGCACCTCAGACTGCGTGAGGGGTGAAGGGCGTGGGTATGGTTAGTACGGCATTGGCCGAGGGGGCCTAAACTCCCGAAATCATGTGTACACAATCGCTGATATCTTCGAAATCATTGTCAAAAAATGTGGATCTAATGTCCCAAAAAATGATTTGAGTGCGTATTTTGGGCTCATAAAGCTAAAATTACGCTTGTATTTACTTTACGAATTATTTCTGTCAACTTTAAGAGGTGTAATCAAGTGAAATCATGTGAAATCTTGAAATCATGTGTACAAATTTTGGGTGAGTTGAGGCCCCCTCGGCATTGGCCATATGTATAGGTGTAGGCCAAAGATGTTCCAAAAGGATGCTCCAAATAATGCCACTCTGGAGCACGCGCAGCAAACGCCATAAGGCGCATACGTTTACGTTTGGTGCACACCTAATTACAGTCCAGGCGCCGTTCGGCCAGCCCTGGCGCTTCTTCAGGCACAAGTGTTCTGGATTCCACGCTGCTCCCCCGCCCCGGCGGAGGTATAGGTTCTACCGAACATTCTCTACGGGGGAGAGCAGAGGCCGGGCCGGGCCGGGCCGCGCGAGGCGCTCGACCACAGCGACAATAAAAAGGGGACGCCACGGGCGGGGCGGGGCGGGGCAGGGCGGGCACAGGCCCCACGCTCTGCAGGGCAGGGCGGCCGTCCCGTCCGGCCGGACAGTTTTCCACCGATCAATACCCATTTCCTTCCACGAATAATGTGACTAGCTGAGGCGAAAGTTCCTCCCGGCCGCCACCGCGCCACCAGTGCCGCCCCGCTGCGACGAGCACCATCCCGCCGGCGGCCGGGTCCGGGGGCGGCGCGGGGGCGGCGCGGGGGCGGCGCGGGGCTGCGGGTCGGTTACCTCCCGCCGGTGTCGGTACCGAACCGGCCCGCCCACGCTCCTACGCGACACCTCAAATTTCCCTTTTTGGTGGAGGCGCTGGGCTGGGCTGAGCTAGGACAGCTAGACTCTCGCGCCCGATACCCGCTCCACAGAGGAACTTTTGAAAGAACAATGACCACAACCGGTCACAGTTGACTAAGTTGACTTGACTTGAGAGAACCAGGCCACAAATGACCCGTCCAAGGGGGTAAAAAACTGGGAATTTTGAACATGAGCATCTCTCAATTCAAAGAAATAAATGAAGAAAAAAATAAAGAAAAATAAAGAAAAAATATAATGAAAACTCATTTTAAAGAAAAGGAAAAAAATAAAAGAAAAAAAATCACGCTTGTACACAAACATTTCGAGCTGTTTCCCTTCATCGTCATGACGACCGTCACAGCACAGCGAAAACCAATGTGCACGACGAGAAGAACGTTCAGGGAAAGAAATAAAAAAAATAAAGAAGACATTATACAAAAATATCAATCAAGATTGGTATTGATAGCAGATGATACCGCACCGCAAGAGAAATTGCTATGGGGTGCGACAATTTGAACGCACACGATGTAAACGACGAACGACGCCAGCAGCGCCGCGCCGCGTGCCTGCGGGGTTGGGAGGGAAAGGGGTGGGAGGGGTCCGCCGGCGGCGTGGCGGACCGAAGCGGTCGCTGGCAGGGAGGAGCTGTTATAGTGTTACACGCTGCGCGCGAGGAGGAGGTGCCATTGTTCCGCGCAGACTGCGCGTCAGGCGTTCATTAGGGCCCCCCCTACCAGCGCCACCCTATATTATTGTATAGTTGCAATTGGTTTCTGGACTCGAGAGTACAAGCTAGCTGACACCTTAGTGTCTTGTACTGTTCTATAGTAAAGAAAGTAAAGGTATCATCTGCTAAAAACGGATTAGTGGGGGTGTTGGCCTCAAAAACACTCCGCCGGACAAAACTGCTACAGAAACGGGGTAAGACTTTGGACAAAAGCATAAAATTATGACCCCACGTTGCATAACACGGAGGCGGCAGAGCCGCACACGCGAGCGGGCGCGCTCGTCAAGCCCTGCCCGGCCCGCCCGGCCCCGCCCCGCATGAGGTGGATGCAACACGTAAGGTGAGTCGGGGATGAAACATTGCGGGCAACACGTCAGGAAAAATGTGTTATAGGAAGCCCCGAGGGATGGGGCGCGGGGGGCGCGGGGCGGGGAAGGGCGGGGTGCGGTGGGGTGTTCCGGAGCGGCAGCAGTCCGGGCGGGGCGGGGCGGGGCGGGGCGGGGCGGGCAGCCTCGGGAGAGAGAAAGCTCGAGGAACCTTCAGGACGACAAACGGACCAGCGGTAAGGTACGACAGGGAGGTGGGGGGAGCTGCACAATACTGTCGCCGCGAGCGAAGCGCGCACACAAGATAAGAATTCAAACGCGTGTGAGTAGGGTGTGAGGCGGGCGGGGTACGTTACGGGGGGAAATTTTCAAAACTGTTCACCAATTCCTGTCTATGAATTGAAGGAAACACGCGGTAGGCGTAGGCGTCCGGGCCAAGGCTCTTCTTACGTCATTACATTTTCCAAACTGGAAAAAACTAAGATGCGAAAGGCGCCGCACCGGTACGCTAATGCCCCATCACAGGTGAGCTGCTGCTAGACCTTACCTCCTCACACACACGGCGCATTGCGACACGATAAGGAAAAAACTATAACATCTGCACAAACCAGGCAGTGCGTGCGCTTCGGAAGATATTTATTTAATTAACGATGTAGCAAGTACGCGCAGTAGTGCGTGCAGGCGTGGCGGGGCGTGGCGGGGCGTGGCGGGGCGTGGCGGGGCGTGGCGGGGCGTGGCGGGGCGTGGCACGGCAGCAGGGCGCGCAGCGCTGCTAGGCGGCGAGGAACGCCCTCCCAGAAGCAGCAGGAGAGCTGCACTCGATACCACCGGCCACGCGCCACCCGAGGGTAACAAGCCTAGCCCCATTCACATATCGACAGGGAGGTATATGGTGCAGCGAGCATGCCTAGCCGCCGGCCGTCTCAGTTCGGTTCCCTAAGAAGTCCGCACCGTCCTGGAGCCCTATTCACTAACTTCCTCGGTTCGTCCCTCGGTCTCGGTTCGGTCCGGCGGCCGAACCGAGACCGAACCGAAGCTTCGGTCGGGTACTCGAATTCGGTATTCACTATGCCTTTCGATACGGTTTCGATTCGGTCCGCGGCCGACCGAGGGAGGTTCGGGCAGCGAGCCCGAAGTCGAGGCGCTGTTGCCGGACGCTAGTGTCCTGACCAATCAGAGAGCAGTGTTCGCCTCAGCTGAACGCAGCTTATGTGAACGTGTTCCTTGACGCACTTGACGGTTGACGGCTAGTCTTCCCTCCACCTTGTCAGTGTGCCAGCACGTGCCAGTCGTTAATATTACTCACATATCTGTTATTAAGCGGAACAAGGGGATAAATTGACTTAGCCCTAAAAATATTACAGCAAAGTACCCCATAAGTTGGGAGAAATAAGGATTGGTAATAGGAGATAAGTCGACACACCCCCTTTTTAAAGTACATTTGTTCGCAGCAAAAGGAGGTAAGTCGACTTATCTCATAAGTCTTAAAATTTTCAACTGAACAAAATGAGTTAATTGGACTTGACTATTTGATTGAGATTAAAAAAAAAAGTTATGTCAACTTATCCCCTTTTGCACAAAAAAATAGCAAACATATATCTTTTTATTCTGTAGTGGCACGACAGAACTGAGTTCCAGATTAGAAGTTGACGCAAGGAGTTCTAATATTTCCTTATTTTCTGTGAAGCTTTCGGAGTATCCTTTGCATTAAATTTTGAGTTTAGACCTGGTTGTTATCTATTGTATACCTTAGTTGAACCACAATATTGTTAATGAGGATTCACTACTGATGCCTTCATATTTTTTCTTCGATTCACTTAATAATTCAAAACGAGTAAAAAATGACATATTAGCGTAGAACGACTTAGCTCTTTTTATCAGAATGGCATAAGAAGGCAAGTCGACTTGACTCTTTATGCACCTTCTCATCAACAAAGTTAAGTAGACTCAGCTCCTTTTTCCAAGTTTTCAATGCCTTGACTCTAAAGTCTCAACAAGTAAAAAGAGTCAAGCTGACTTGCTTTGTTATGTCTTTGATGGTAAAAGGAGCCAAGTCTTGTATCTCAGCATAGAAGCATAACACTGAAAAAATCATAAAGCCAGTTATATCCTACATGGGGTTGCATTTTAATATTATCATAACATTTTTGAAAAGTTACGTGCCAATAGTTTTTTCAATTTCCTGAAAAGTATGGGTTTTGGACTTAACCCCATGTTCCGCTTCACAGCAGAGTTGAACCAGAATATTATTTATGAGGATTCACCACTATTGCCTTTATATTTTTTCTTCGATTCACTTAATGATTCAAGTCCTGTATCTCAGCGTAGAAGCATGACACTGATAAAATCATAAAGCCAGTAATATGGTAATATCCTACTTATGATTGCATTTTAATATTATCATAACATTTTTGAAAACCTCTGAATAGCACGGAACCGTAAAATACCAACGGCGTCCATGATATATCACGTCACAAGAAAAATCTGAACAAAACACGACCCAACAGCTCTTAAACCGACTCTCGACTGGCTTACCGACACCTAAATCCCTTCGGTGCCTGGGCCTCGGTCTCGGTACGCCGGACCGAGTCGAAAACCCCGGGCGAGACTTAGTGAATACCACGGGAAGCGGCCGGACCGAAAACTGACGTCACGTACCGAGGGGAGCGGGAGTGGGGGTACCGAACCGAGCCCGAGCGGAGTTAGTGAATAGGGCTCCTGGCCCGCCGCGCCGCGCCGCGCCGCGCCGCGCCGCGCCGCGCCCCGCCCCGCCCCGCCCCGCCCCGCCCCGCCCCGCCCCGCCCCGCCCCGCAGCCCGCGAGAGTCAGAGGGGATGCCTGCCTTCCAGGCGGAGCGAGACGCGCTGTGCTTTGCGCCTCCTTGGAACTCCAGATTGCACAACTGCGCGAAGAAAGGCACCCCTTGCTGAGATGCTGAGCGGTGCAAACTGGGTTAATGTGCAGACTTACGGCTACCAAAACGTATGTCAAAGCATCATGAAAAAAAGGAGGGGAAAAGAAAAGAAACACCCACGCTACAGACAAACGCGGAAATAGTACTAATGAAGAGAAAAAAAGGAAGCCAGTCTTCACCCAGCACTGAGAGAAATGTTTCATTGCAGCCATAAAAAATTGTTCGATCGATTCCGTTGGGTCATGGGCATCAAATTTTTAGTCACAGCAACTAAACCTTTGGTTAGAGCAACCAAAATTTCGGTTACAGCAACTAAAATTTTGATGCCTATTACTAACCGGGACCGACCGAACAAAATTTGATTATAATGGGTATCAAAATTTTGATGGCTGCAACGAAACATTTCTCTCAGTGAGAAAGACGCAAATCTCGTCGATAGCACTCTGACAGGCTCAGAGGCAGAGAGCGGTGCGAGTGCACGGCACGGCACGGCTGGTGAAGGGTAACACGATGCGTCTCACCCACTCGTGAGCGAGGTAAGCAAAGAGGAGCAAAACACTCTAACTGGCAATGTACTTTTTCGAACGTATAAAATGTAACAGTACACTGGAAAAACAAAGGAGATACATAATTATGCCTTTCAAAGGCACTACTGCAAGAGCGCCTTTGGAAAGGCACTAAAACAGCCGAAAATAGCACTTTAAAGGCCAGTAGCGCCATTGGAAAGGCACTGTTTCACTAACGCCACTATAAAGGCATTAGATATAGCACCTTTGTCTTTCCAGTGTATAAACATTGAGATTTCTGTAAGAAATATCGTGCGAAATTATGTAGAATATTGTACACGTGATTGGCGCACTGATTACAAAAGTTCAAAGATGACATGAGCAAGCATTCCACGCTCTCAAGGAATAACACACTCTCTCCAAAAAGTGCAGCCGCGCGCCGCCCAACGAGCAGCATACTCTGCGAGGCCCGGCCGCGCCCTTTGAGGTTATGGTGTGGCACAAAAAAATGTCACTGTGGCGTAGGTTCCCCAGTGAGCATGGGCCGGCCCCGCCCTCACCCCCACCCACAGCACCCGCCCCGCCCGGCCAGGCACGGCCGTCATAGGAAGTGGCCGCGGCTGTACTCCCTAAAACTTGAGTCCCGCAGCGGCGAGCGCTCCACAACCCGCACAGCACCAAATAGTGGGCGGGGCTGAGAGAGAGGGGAGGGGGAAGGGGGCGTGCTTTTCACTGAGCGGCGACATTCAACCCTAATGACGGTGAGAAACACTGTCACCACTCGGGGGGCCGGCCTCCCCCTCTTCCTCCCCGCATCCTGATGAGCTGCATCCCCCTCCCCTTCCCCCTTTCCCCCCGCCTACCCATTCTGCTTGCTGAGGACTTTCTTCAGGGAGGGAAAGAGTTGTAATAAATTGTGGCGCAGAAAATGAGGACACGGCGGGACGACGGCGTTTCGGCCAGAGGGGCGAACAGCGAAGGGTTTCGCCACGCAGATCTAACGATGGGTATTACAATAAAAATATATTAAACCATAACTCTAGTAGTTTTCCCCCTGCCTACATGGTTTCAAGCTTCACAACCGACAGCGGCGGCGCTGCAGTGCGCCGACAGCAGATTTTAAGAACGTTCTGCTCTGTACATCAGGGGGGAAAGCCTGCGGCGCTTCGCTAGACAAACTCCCCTATACATTCTATTTGTTTCCAGTGGGAGAGTGTACTTTGGATCTGCGTGCGGTCAATAGCATGGATGAAAAATTGTTATACAGCACTCCGCGGTATAGCTGCTGAGTAATGGACGCGGAGGTTTGCGAAAGCCAAGGCGAGGCGAGACGCGGCCCCGGCGGCCCGGCCCGGCCCGGCCTGCGGAGCTGCATGCAGGCTCAGTCCATGCGCCAATTTTACACACTCCGTAGAACTTGCGTCACGGGGGTCTTAAAGGCCCTAACTGGTCCCCCGGCGAACAGAAGAAGAAGGGTTATGAGCGGTAAAGTGCCAGGTCGTTATTTTTTATTTTTTAAAAGAAAAGAAAAATAGTGCTAGGCAAGAAAAAAATAATTTAGCGAAAGGGGCATTTAAAATATTGAAATCGCGTATCCCTAGCCAGGGAGAGCCGCTGGTTTCTCTACCGCTATTTCGAAGCGACAGGGCAGGCCGAACAGAACAGGACAGCCCCCGAGGAAGTCACGCAAAAAAAATAGAACAAGGCGGAGGAGTAAAAACAATTTATGTATCTGCTAACCCAACCAGGCCTCTAGTTTGCCAAGTCACTAATCAGGGCAAAAGTAGAGGGGGGGGGAGGGGGAAGGGGGAGTGACAGGCAGACCGAGGCGCGCGATTCCACTTCCGGTGCGCAGCGAAGCGCAGGGGCAGTCATTTCGCACGAACGTAACGAGTCCGTTTGATAACAAAACAGAACACGACGGTATATCGGCCGGGTACAGGTGAAAATCCGCTTCGTGCGCTCGTACAAAAACCGACAAAAATAAGTGAGGTATCAAGATCGCTTTAATTTTCCACGCAGCAGCCTCCGGGTCAGAGGAAGACAACCGTTCAAAAGCACTTCACGAATGCCCTCAGGAGGACAGTTGCCTGCCTGTCCAACAGACTTGGCGGCCGGGACGGGCCTGACGTCATAAGCAGCCGAGTATACTGACCCTACCAACAGGGAGCGCAGGGCAGGGCGGGGTATAGGACGAGGTGGGGTGGTGCGGGGCGGGGCGGGGCGGCGGCACCCGGCCAACAGGGAAGCTAAGCGGGCGGCGGAGGTAGCGGGTGCGGGGCAGGTGCGGGGCGGGTACGTGCCGCGGTCAGGTGCCGTGGGGTAGCGCCGCGCCGGCCCGCGCTGGGAAGTGCACCTTACGGGGAGAGAGAGGGAGAGAGAGGGAGAGAGAGGGAGAGAGAGAGAGAGAGAGAGAGAGGGAGAGGGAGAGGGAGAGAGGGAGAGAGGGAGAGAGAGAGAGAGAGAGAGGGAGAGAGAGAGAGAGAGAGAGAGAGAGAGAGAGAGAGAGAGAGAGAGAGAGAGAGAGAGAGAGAGAGAGAGAGAGAGAGAGAGAGAGAGAGAGCGTATCGCAACGGTGCGGCCTGCGTGACCCCTCAAGTTCTGATGCCAATGTCCCGCTGCCCCACCCAGCCCTGCCCAGCCCGTGGCCCGTGGCGCGGCAGGCCGCAGATTCGCCGTTCCGACTGTGCAAGGGGCCCTCCTCTGGTCGGCGGTCGGGGCGCGCGCACGTCTAATGTGGGTCACACGCGCTTGGACTTGAACATCATCGTCCCGCACCGCTGGCTGGGGAGAGGAGGCAAGGAGGCCGCCGTCAACGCCCACCGCCGCGGGCGGACAAGAAGCGTGGTCACGTTCAACGAGTACAAGTCCTACAGGGGGTGGATCGGTGAACCAGCGCGGGGCGCCGACGACAACCGCACCAGGCCATAACGTGATGTCTGCCATATTGGAGGGGGAGGGACAGAAGGGTGGGCCTGTGAATCGATTAGCAGCCCCCCCCCCTCCCCCCAGGGGCCCAAACGTACAGACAGACGGTAGCGCGGTAAATGTCAACACTGCTCCGGAGTGACCCGCGGCAGGGCGCCAAGGGGACCAGTATTGCCATGAAAGTTGGCAATAGTAAAATCAAAAATAGTAAAGTGTAGCGGGCTGCATCTGCGCCTGTATGCTGTACAATATGAACGCAACTCTGTCACGCACTTGCCAAGCACGCAGGCGCAGCCCTCCATACTCCACGTTTATAGGGATTTATTCCTATGGCCAACACGCATAAAACAAAAAGAAAAAATTAGCGTCTGAGCAAAACAAAAATACCAGGTCTACTCTTATTATATCTCTATACGCGCAGCTATTTTGTAAGGCTACCGAGCCTACTTTCTAGCAGCCATGCTATTTGTCAGTTTTTAGCCGTAGTGCTAATTTATCAAATCTGCTTTCAGCTGAGCCTTTTTTTTTCTTCTTTTTTTCCTCTCGTGGACATTTCTGGCACCAGGCAGAGGCCAACCTGCAGACACGAGTCCTGCCGTCGGCAGACTCGCCCTTATATCTACAATAACCCCACCCTCCTGCGGGACCCACGAGCGGCGGGCGGCTCACAGGGGCGGCCGATATACCCCGCGCGGCGCACACCTGTCGCACCGCGACGATCCAAAGGCAATGCGCGCCGGCGCTACCCCACGCCTGTCCCTGCAAGCGAGGGGTATCCTCCCGCGGAACGAGCAGGAGCGATGATCCACGCGGCCGGGCCCGGCCCGGCCCAGCCGACTGATTCTGAAGATCGCTCTCATCCCTCCGTCTTTGTTGCACCTACAGCGGTGCCCTATGCTGGCCATGGTGGTGTCCCATGAGTGCGACGAGGACCGAGGTATGAAAGCGATCTTCGGAATCGGTCGGCAGTAGGCCCGGCAGCAGGCCCGGCCCGGCAGGGCAGACCAGCCGCCACGACCATGCCATGCCATGCCATGCCCTGCCAGGCCGCCCACGGTCCAACGCGCAGCGCACCGCGCCGAGCCGAGCCGAGCGACGGGACGCGAGTCGACGCGAAGGGCTGGGACGGGAATGATTTACAGGCCAGAGGACTTTGCCGCTAATCATAGAGGAAGTAGGTGTGGCGGCGGCGGCACCCGGCTTGCCCTGTCCCGCCCCGCCCCGCCCCGCCCCGCCCCGCCCCGCCCCGCCCCGCCCCGCCCCGCCCCGCCCCGCCCCGCCCCGCCCCGCCCCGCCCCGCCCCGCCCACACGACAAGACCTGCGGATCAGTGCTGCCGCCGGCCCGGCCAGCCCCGGGTGATCCACACCGCGCATCAGCAGAGGGGTTATGAGCCCTCCAAGCGTATACGGGTATACGGGGCCGATTGGTCATACGGCGCGAGGAAAAGAGAGAGAGACTGCGATACTCTGCGCGGAGCGGAGTGACCCTGCAGCTGCGGCCCCCCGTGGGGAACGGCGCCGCGCGGGATGCGGAAGCGCCAGCGTCTCGCCCTGGCCGGCCCGGGCCAGGCCGGCCGCAAGCAAGTCGAGGTGCTAAAGCAGTACAGCCGGGAGGAGGAATTTTTCGACACTTGCGTCGGCGTCGCCTTGCTGCCCGGCAGCTGGTGCGGGTGCAAGCCGAGGGGCCCTTCACAATAAATTCAAGCGTACAACGATTTTTCTGATTTCTTTCCTGATTGCTTCCTTCATTTTTTATATATTTTTTAATGATTTTGTTTTCGGTTGTAAACTGATTATTTTGAGTGAAGGACCCCTGGGTACACACGGTAAAAACGAGTCCTGGGATTCCCAGGAGAATTGGAATCCCAGTGAATGTCCTGGAAAAAAAAGTAGTTTTTCCCAGGAGTTTTTCCTGGAAAACCCAGGACATTCCCTGGGAAAGATGATACCTCCTGGGAATGCGCAAATTCTCCTGGGAAACCCAGGACTCGTTTTTGCCGTGCACGCGCCGGCCAGGCCCGGCCCGGCTGTGGGTGAGCACGCTGACGTTGACCTCCTAGCGCGGTGACGTGGCACTACTGCCGCGCTTTGAGGAGTCACGGGCGCAGCGCGCGCCGCAGGCCGCAGGCCCCGGTCTCACCTGCTGCAGCAGAGCCCCGGGGAGGTATGCAGTCCCGTCAAGCACGCGTGTACGCCGGGCCTGCCTATGCGGCGGCAGTGGCAGTCAGGGGCGAGCACCCGCGTGGGGTGACTTTCTCGTCGCAGGGCGGTTTTTCCTTCACGCCTGCGCATCCGCCGCGGCACGGAGGGGAGGGGACGGGAGGTGCGACCCCACTACTGTACTTCTAATGTAACTCCGCGACAGGTGACCAGACAGGCCACACGCCCCGCTGGCGGCGGCGGCTACAACCGTCTCCTCATACATGTCCCTGCGGAGAGACACGAGTCACAGCTGCCCGCCCCGCCCTGGTGCAGCCAGCCAGTGCACTCAGATCTGGGATCTGCGGGCAGAAAGGACAGCCTCTGAGACTGGCCCCGACGGCCCCGCAGTGACCCCGCCCCCGCTTCGTGCTCATTCAATTAACACCGCAGGCGTCTCGCGGCCTCTGGCTGTTTTTCTTGCTTTTCCTTTCCTGTGACCGCCCCCCCCCTCCCTCCCTCCCTCCTGCCCCCAGCCGTACGCGGCCAACACCTTTTTTTCGCTCCTTTTTTAATCTCGCACGATCCTGTCGCAAGGGTATCAAAGTACAGCGTGACGCTAGGCTGCGCGGCGGTGCAGCGGGTACTGAGATACACCCGGGCGGGTCCGCGCCGCGGTCGTTACATCATGTCGAGCAAGGGGATCGATGCAGTGCGAGGAGTGCGTGCCCGGGGCGGGGGCGGGGGCGGCGCGGGGGCGTGGTGCCGGGGCCGCCTTGTCACTTCCGGAGGCCCACACTTTAATATCTAAAACGGCTTCTTTCTTCCAAGGGTTTCGCTGCTAGGCTTCTAAGCTCTTTTCTATAGACATGAAAGAAGCGCAATACCAAAGAGCAGGTGCGTTATACAGCGGGGAAGGTAGTCCTTTCATATAGACCTCACAAAACTAAATAGAAATTTTAAAAATCTCTCTCTCTCTCTCTCTCTCTCTCTCTCTCTCTCTCTCTCTCTCTCTCTCTCTCTCTCTCTCACTCACTCCCCCCCCCTTTTCCCTCCCTCCCTGTGCTGCAGGCGCAGACATCCGGCCTGAAACCCTCTCCCAGTTCCAAACTACTAAAACTGATGTTGCGCACCCCCTTTCCTGCGCGCTTTCGCGTGAACGAAGGTCGCACCGCGCCGCACCAGCGCGGCAGGGCGTGGCCGGGCGTGGCCGGCGCCGCCGGGCCGGTTGCATAACTGTCGGGCGCGGAGCTGCCCCCAGACACGCGAATACGTCGCGACGTTGGGGCTGAAACAAACTCTGCGCTGGCGGGACGGGCCGGGTCCGGGCCACGCCGCCGGCGTGCTCCCGGGAGACGTCACCCACACCGCGATCAATGGCGGCGGTCTGGCCGGGCCAGGCCGAGGCCCCCGTCGGGGTCCTGGAGGGGGTCCTGGAGGGGGTCCTGGAGGGGGCCCTGGAGGGGACGCACCGAGTATGGGTACCACCGCGTTCAACCTCGAGTGCCTCGGCGGGCCGGGCGACCCTGAGCGCTGGAGCCGCCGCTCAAGCGGAGCAGCAGAGTGTTCAGTGGGAGGGGTGCGGGGGAGAGGCTGACGGGCTCGCGCTGACTCACCAGCACAGTGGGGCCCCAGCAGGGGAGAAGAGAGGGTGGGGTGTTCGCGAGACCCCACACCCACCCCGCAGCTGGAGCGAAGAAAGCGTACTCCATACCGAGCTGCTGCTGGAGTGTTAACATCTCATACGCAGGGGCAGGGCGGGGAATCTGAAACAGGGACGGAGGGGGGGGGGGGGATCCAACCGGCTTTCTGGACGGAGAAGACGAAAATGTGTCCAGGCACGCCTGCTGGAGCGGAGCGGAGCGGAGGGGCTTCTTTGATCCCAACTGAAACGGAGCAGCTGAGGATGTGTGAGACGCGGGAGGGTGCATTCCGACACAACCAGCTGGAGCGCGCGCTGTGACTGGTGACTGTGAGGCACAGCTCATTATCCACACCGTTCGCACCTTTGCTTCTCTTTTCTCCAGGCGTAGTTTACCTGCTCGCTCGCCCGGAGGGCTTAACTACCGTCGGCAGTCCCTCACGTGACGCGGCACCGTCGTCCACGCCCCGCCCCGCCCCACCGCGCCCCGCCCCGCCCCGCCCCGCCCCGCCCCGCCCCGCCCCGCGCGTCCGGGCGGAGCCCCACCCGAAACCAGGCCGCGCCCATAGTCAGGGCGTGCCTCCCGACCATCAACAGCGCGACCGAAACGCGCAGGCGAGGTGGGGCCCACCTCTGGCCCGCTCCACCCCGCCCCGCCCCGCCCCGCCAAGCCCCGCCCGAGCTGTCCGGGCAGGCAGAGAGGCTCTTCCAGACTCGGCTCAGGGCAGGGCCCGATCAGAACCACCCCCCTTGCAGACGTCGTGTGTCTTCGTGAGAAACGTGACGACAATCAGGCGCGAAGTGGGGTGTGGCGGGGCGGACAGACACACAGTGTCGGGAGGGGGTCGATGATACCGCGATGAGGCGCCGCGATCGCGAGGCGCGAGGGTGAGTAGGACAGGTCAGGCCGAGCAGCGGCGGGCAACAGGACGCGGCGTGGCGGGGCGGGGCGGGGCGAAGCGCTCGGCTCGGCTCCAGGGGGTGGCAGAGATGCGGCGCCGCCCACTCTGCACCAATCTATCGCGGGCTGTGCTGTGCGAGTCACGTGCGACGTGCGGCCTCGAGCAGGGCGAGCGTACACAAACTATACTCTTTCGCAGGCGGAGGTTGGAGGGAGGGACTTCGTCACACAATCAAGAGGTTTAATTCGACCACGAAAGTTTTTCACTGAGAAGCGACGCGAAGCGCGAAGCTCCCTTACGTTCCACTCCGTATTCAAACGCTCACAGCACGGGGCCGCTAGCGAAACATTGCCCATACGGTGTGTGTACAGTATGGCCTCACAATAAACCACCCACTCACTCAATCAAAACGTAAAGAAAAAAAAAATAGAAAAGAACAGAATAGCAGAAGTAAAAACTAGTCCGGCGCTGACCGAGCGTGGACGGAGGGGCGGGGGCCGGCGGGGGCTTGCGCGCGTTGGAGTGAGCAGGGAGCCGCGTCCGAAGCGTCACGGCCGCTAATTACCCGGCGCGGAGGCAGCCCGTACCTGCTGCCGCTGCTGCCGCTGCTCCGGTAAGGCGAGAGGGTGCGGCAGCCAAGCGAAACCGGCGGGGGGGGGGGGGGCAAACAGACAGGAGAAGAGAGCGGCCGTCATAGTTCATACACGTAGGAGTGAGCGCACCGCACCGCACCGGCCCGGTCTGACTCCCAGCAGGGGCGGCGCCAGAGAATCATTCGAGGGGTTAGAGTCGGAAACTCAGGAGGTATACAGTGTGTATGCATCGCGTACTGACGACCGCGGCATGCAATGGGTGTGGAACGAACTCCGGGTGTACTCCGACTGTTACTCGCCGGCTGTCCAGTGCTGCCAGAAAAGTAGGCAAAACCCGTCCAACACACAGCTGTGTGTAGCGGGCGGTATCCGCGCCTGCCTACTAGGCCATTCCTCTGCACACGTGTGTTGATGTTGCCTAGTAGGCAGGCGCGAATACCGCCTGCTCCACACAGCTGTGTGTTGGGCGGGTTTTGCCTACTTTTCTGGCAGCACTGGGCTGTACTCCGCGTACTCCGACACGCAGTACGCCGTGTTCTCCGACTGTACTACGCGTACGCCGTACTCCCGTGTACACCGAAACTTCGGGTCGTACTACACCGTTCGGTCGTGCTGGGCAGGGCTGGAGTCCTCCTGGCGCTGCAGGACCCTAAGCAACAGGGCAGGGCGTGGAGAGGGGTGGCCGAGCCCCGCACGCACCGCCGGGGACGGGGCGGCCCCCTGGGCCGGCGCAAGCGGGTATACGCAGCCCCGCCGACACCGTCCACACAGTCACCGCGTCTGTGTGGGGATCTCGTTGTCTGGTTCCCAGCTCGGCTCTATAAGGCGCCATGCAGACCCGCCTAACCTCACACCAGGCACGAACACATACACACACACAAAGCGGCGAGCATATACCTGGGGAGGGCCTTGAGGGAGCGGCGCCGGGCCGCCGGGCGCAGGGAGGGTTGTCGAGGGTGCGGAGCGGAGCAGCGGAGCCCGCAGCGCGGCGGATAGGAGGGGTAGCGACTGCGGCGCGGCGCAGGGCGAGTCACTCACTCACTCACTCCGCCCCAGCTGACTCACCGCCAGCCACGTGCCCCCCGCCCGGCGCCCGGCCCGGCCCGGCCCGGCAGCGTCGTCGCGGAGCACGTGGAGATGGCCACGCGTGTGGCCGAACGTCTAGTCACACGTATCGGCGGTGGGGGCGGGGTCGTGTTCGGCGCGCTGCTCACGGGGCTCGGCGGGATGCTCTGCTCTCCGCCCCGGAGGCCGTCCAACTGGAGTGGCACGGTGCAGACAGCGCAGCCTGCAGCCCCCCGGCAGGCCGGCCGGCCGGCGAGGTGTGACCGGGCGCGGGCGAGGAGTGCTCCGCCGCGGCCACCAGGACCAGCAGCGTGACGGGGCGGGGCCGGGCGGGGCCGGGCGGGAGAGCAGCAGCACATGCAAGCCGCCCCGTGCCGTGCGGTATGTGTGCGTGTGCACGCCTGGCTGCCCCGCCCCGCCCCGCCCCGCCCCGCCCCGCCCCGCCCCGCCCCGCCCCGCCCCGCCCCAGCCGCTGACCAGAGGCTCGATCAGCAGCACGCCACACGCGGCCTGGAGCGGGGGGACGGGCCGAGGCACAGCAGGACCCCCAAGCTCTCCAATGATCGGGAGGACGACCTCCTCGACCAGCAGTAGAACGGACGTGACGTCTATTTGTCTAGTTTCTTCCACATATAGTGCGTCTTACACAACAAACCCTCGCGTCCACACACACACACAGAGACGCTGGTATAGGCGCCCGGCTGCCGCCACCTCCCTGTCCCGCCCCGACGCGCTGCTGTTTCGAGCCGTTCCCTCTCGGCCCCCTCGGCGCCCGGCCCCGCCCCGCCCCGCCCCGCCTCCTATAAATAGAGAGGCACGCGGAGGGCCGCGTTAACACGAAAGGCAATCGTCGCCCGCGTGGTGCTGCTGCGGACAGACCCGCCCCGCCCTGCCCCGCCCCGCGCTGCTCAGCTCTCTGTGTGGGGGCACCACCCCACCCCATGGGCACACAGGTGCGGCACGGCTGCTCGGCTTTGGGGTCAGGTGACGACATGAACTTGCTCTTCCCGCGAAAATACTGGCACCCGAAAGGGAGGACCTCCTCGAGAGCGCGGGGAGGAGAGGAGAGGTGGGGTGAGGTGAGAACATCCGGTTGTCAAAGATAATTGCGCACGATAACAGTCCGCGTGGTATGAGAAAGGGGAAGTGCGCCATGCTGGGCGCCATGACTGCGCCTGCCGGACTGATTCAAAAGATCGCTCTCATCTGCTCCGTCCTCGTTGCACCTCCAGCGGTGCCCTATGCTGGCCACGGTAGTGCTCCATGAGTGCGACGAGGACAGAGGTATGAAAGCGATCTTCGGAATGGCTCGGCTGGTCCGCGGTGCTGGCCTGGTGGGCCGCGCTGCCGCGGCGCTGCTCGGCCGGCCGGACCCAGCCCAGCCCAGCGCCCAGCAGCGCGCCGCACCGCGCCGCGCCGACCGGAAGTGGGTCGGGACACCTCGCCTCGCCTCGCGCTCTCCACCGCAGCTGTTCCTCTGCTCCCGCCGCGCCACCGCTGCAGCTGCTGCAGCCACGGGGCCTTTGTCCCGGCGGGACGCGACGAGCTGCAGGGCAGGAACAGGACATCGCAGGCGAGGCGCAGGACGGGACGGGAGACGGGGGTCTAGTTCACTGCCAGCTAAATCCATCCCAACCGAACGTGGGCGGGAGCAGGCCGGGCGGGGGGCGGGGGGTGCAGGAGAGGCAGGACCCAGACGCCCTACGCACCGAAACATTGTATATGCCCGCTTAAACGCCTCGGCCCAACGAGAATTCATTTGAGGACAGCTGTTAAACGGGTCGAAGCCTGACACAGTGTCTGTAGGGTGGGGTGGGGTAGAGAGTCTCTCTAGTGTGGGGCGCGGCGGGGCGGGGCGGGGCGGGGCGGGGCGGGGCGGGGCGTTGGGAGGCACAGGCGGACCCAGAATGTGTCCAAAGTGCAGGAAAAAGCACCTCATTTCTCTGCAGCGCACTTGCTCCGATAGGCCGGCAGAGCGGCGCGAAGAAGCGTTCGAACTTTCGAACAGAGAGCCCCCTCCACCCTCCACGGCGGTGCGCAGTTTGCATAGCGTCACTCAATATTCGTTTTTGACGTAAGTAGGCGCGCAGTCCTGCCCGCGCGCTCCACGGTAGTGTATCGTGAAACGATCAGGAATCAGTTCAAGAGAAAACTGTCGGTCCGGTGGTGCTCTGACATACATCGCAGCAATCTACCCACAACGCCAGGTTATCATACAGCTTTATAATTGTCGTAATATTACAGACGCAAACTTGCTTTGATAAATTTTAATTGCGATAATTTTAAACAGTGGGGCAGGTCCCGCGATACTGAAGGTATCTCTTGTAGTCTAGAACAACCATGATGACTTAACTAAATACAGGTTCTTAAAGTAATTTTCTATTTGTTAATAAGTGTGAGTTCTAGTCTCTCGTTGTCTCAACACCTGCTGAAGCAGAAATTCGTTTACCAACCACACTTGTATTCAACTAACGGCCTTAACATAGGAAAATAGCAATGCTAAAATATAGCGTGATAATCTTCACAAAACTTGTGTGTCATTACAATAATAATACTTCAGATTCACACAGCTAGAAAACAGCGTGACTTGAAAAATATAAATAGAGTTGCAACAGACAGTATCCTCACTTTTGGTTTTGTTATTGTTTAGAAAGGACTCATTGAGGCAAATTATACTTTTTTGAAGTAAATGGAAATTACAAAAAGATCTAATGAGAAATAAATTTTTAAATTTTAAGAAAAATTTAATTAAAATAGTCTAATGCTGATACTTGTAAATGACACAAACCATACACATATTATAAACCAGCCATGTCTTGAATGAATGATGATGTTAGATGAAACACTGAACCTTATTTGAATGTTTAAGATAGACCTCCATATAACTTAAGAATAGCCGTTGTCAAAACATATGTACATAACTGACAACAATAATATACCCCTGGGTGTCTCAAACTAAGTGAATTTGACACAACTGTTTGGTGCAGTTTAGATGAAAATTACTGAAAGAACACGGGATGAAGGGGCTGTAAAGAGTACAATAAAAATGCTACAGTTCTGATGTACTCTGATCCAGTAGGACAAAAGTACAGTGTATTACTTGCACACTCAGGCCCCTGAGCCCATGACTACTAGTCTTCTGCTTGTGCATGACCCTCACACAAGAATTGCAATACCCAGTGACGCACCATGTACAGAAAATCAGGGAAATTTTCAGGGACTTTAAGGATGGATTCAGACATTTTGGTCAGTGTCATAGAACGACTAGCTTGACGAAAGTAAAGGGCTCGGTGTCTAAAATCGTGTGTGGACTAGGCGAGACCCTACCCGTCACCCAGGGGCAGGCCATGGAGCCTTGACCCCTGGCGCCTCAACGGCCGCGCCCCGACCCCGCGGCCCAATGCTCCGCAAGCATCACGGGCTTTTGATAACGGCCTAGGCCCAAACAAACAATTTTTACACGGGAAATTGTCGTGGATTTTTACCTGTATTTTCCGGTGTCTCAGCAACGGGGTCCCTGACGTCGGCCATCTTAGCACCAGTCACTGAGGACTCTGGGTAAAAAACAACAAGGAGAAGAAGAAGTTGAAGTCAAACAGTCGAGCATCGCGTTGGCGTCGTCGTCGTCGTCACCACAACAGCTGACCCGCTGCAGACGACACACGACCTCCGTTTCAGCAGTTTTGAGCTGCAGCTCTCCAACAAAATGACTGAAAACGAAGTATACATAGTGTCTGCAGTACGGACCCCAATCGGTAAGTTACTGTCAAGTCGCAAAAATGTGACACTAGCTATAGCCATCTTTCATAAGCAGCTCTTGCTTGTGATCGTAACCTGATCTCCCATCACATTTCGTCATATTTTGGCAAATTTGTAAATGGAGAGGCCCGGTTGAATGGGCTTCTTGTATTGAAACAAGATAAAGGGTACCATTGATATCTTCAAGCTAGAAAATCAATTCCAATTTCAATTACTAAACATAGACCTAACCTAAGTCCGGCGTCATTCTATTTCAAACTGTTTAGTAGATAATCGGATTTTTTTTGCGTCTCCCCTTTATCTAATTCTCTCTGTCTCAATCATATTAATTTTAAACATGTTATGTATTGTTGATGGTTTCTATGATAAATAGAATAACCCAAAGTAGGAGGTATTCCCTAAAGTGAAAGTTAACTTTCTCTTTTTACATCATCAGTATGATAAATTGACATGAATTTTGCTACCGCCCTAAGAAACATTTATTTACATTTTTCCATTCCTTCTTATTTAATTCTATTTTGATTTTCAGGATCTTTCTTGGGGCAGTTTGCCAGCCTTCCTGCCCATGAATTAGGAAGTGTTGCAGTGAAGGAAGCAGTTGCAAGAGCAAACATATTGCCAACTGATGTATCTGAGGTGATCTTAGGGCAAGCACTAACTGCTGGACAAGGCCAGAATCCAGCAAGGAACGCTTCCATTAAGGCTGGGATTCCAATTGGTGTGCCTGCCCATGTAATCTCGATGCTTTGTGGATCCGGACTGAAGTAAATCCATTGCTCCCTTACTACTCACTCAGATATTCTCAATGGAAATTTTCTGCATTTATAATTTTCTCTCATTTTTTTATACAGAGCAGTAGCATCAGGCTATCAAGCGATCAGATGTGGAGACTCTAGCATTGTTGTAGTTGGTGGTCAAGAATCAATGACTCGGGCTCCTCACGTGTGCAACCTCAGAGCAGGTGTCAAGATGGGTGATGCAACATTCAAGGACAGTATGATTCTTGATGGACTGACTGATGTGTTTAATGATATACACATGGGAGTTACAGGTAAGGGAACCCAGCTAATTCAAGATAGGATTCTTTCTTGAGCTGCGCAAACTGGGATGTTCATTGTACTATGTTATTTACAGCTGAAAATCTGGCGGGCAAGTTTACAATTTCCCGGGAAGATCAAGATATCTTTGCATGTGAGTCACAAAACCGTGTACAAAAGGCAACTGAGGCTGGATACTTCAAAGCTGAAATAACTCCAGTGAGTGTAAAGGGTCCTGGTCGTAATTCACAGCCTGTAGCCATCTCTGAAGATGAATTTCCCCAGAAAAATACTTCGGTGGAGACTTTAAGCAAGCTAAGACCAGTATTTAAAAAAGTAGGCATATATCCAGTTATCTAAAATCAGACCATCAAGATTTTCTTGGAAAACTAATCAAAATTAATTTTTCAGGATGGCACTGTAACTGCTGGAAATGCATCAGGAATTAATGATGGTGCAGCAGCACTGGTTTTGATGTCAAAAGCAGAGGTTGTGAAACGGGGAACACCAGTATTAGCAAAGATAGTTGCTTATGCCCAAGCAGGAGTGGAGCCAGAAATTATGGGTATAGGTGTGGTGCCAGCTGTTGAAACTGTGGTAAGACATGTTATTCTCTTAGATAACAATTTAGACTAACAAATTCACTTCACCAATTGTGATGCTCTCATTTTTCTTAATTCCAGCTCAAAAAAGCTGGCTGGAGTAAAGAAAATGTGGATCTTTGGGAGCTGAATGAAGCATTTGCAGCTCAGAGTTTGTGTGTCGTCAGACAGTTAAAACTTGATCCATCCAAAGTTAATGTCCAGGGTGGTGCTATTTCACTGGGACATCCCATAGGAGCATCAGGTAACACAAATTTGGGGGTTCCTGAGAGAATTAATTAAGGGACAAATACTGCTTACAAAATATTAATGAATTTTATTTCTTTTTCATTTAGGTGCTCGCGTACTTGTGACCTTGCTTCATGCACTTAAACGAACGGGTGGGAAAAAGGGTATCGCTGCTCTCTGTATTGGTGGAGGCATGGGTATAAGCATGGCTGTTGAATGCCTATGATTGATTCAGTTGATGTCACATTCAAAAGAAAATAATTTTCATGCGAGTAATTTTATCATTAAGTGCACTTTTTAACCATTCACCGATTCTGATGTGTCATTTTATTACAGGTATTGATTATTATCTTAATGTTTAAAATAGTACTCATATCAGATTGTTAGTTTTCATCTTAAACATTTTATCCAATTTTATTGCTTTTCAAGAATTTGTGCAGTAATCAGATGAAATAAGTGTCTTTTTTTTAGATTCTTTTTCCTGCTATACCAAGTTTACAGTATTTATACTGCATCCCCATTTATCTATTACTCTGACTTATAATATGAAACCTTGGTTGATTAATTTACTTCTCTTGTGTGTAATTAATGAAATGTGTGCTATATGCAAGGCCATGTATGTATTATAGAACTACCAACATATTCAGTATTGAGATAGCAAAAATTGCTAGAATAATTTTACCCTCTCAGATTGTTTTATTTGTTATATCTTCCTATTTTCTGATGTAAGTGTTATGGAAATTTGTTATCAAGATTATTAATTTTAATGGTTACCAAGGACCTCTATCTAGTTGTACGATTTATATATTTGAACCAACAGACTCATTCAGTCTTCCATTCTGATAAACTTCTCTTTGAGATAAATGTGATATTTTTGATCAATTTTTCCTCTCTACCCAAATGATCTGTAAAATTGTATCTGAAAATAGTAATGAACTTGTATGTCGTTTTGAATTTGTAAGAAATATATTGTACGTGAAACCTTCAAGATATCAATAAAACTATTTACAAAAAGAAAGACCAGAAATTCCCTTCTTACTGGAGATGAATGTATTCTAAATGACAAATTTCAGAAAATAACTCACAGAATAAAATTGCAATAGTTTACAATCAAGAAAATCCAGCTCAAGTGGACAAATTCAACCAGTACACAGATCTCAAGCAATTATTTCTTTTTATCTGCCTCTCTAGCTTTGATTCTTTGAACTCTTGCTATTGTTTCTCTTTGTTTGCGCAATGTGAGCAATTTAACTTTTTGTGGCTCCTGCTGCCTAGGGTTCAAATTACCTAGGAATGTCTCCACAGATTTCCGCATATTTACCTTCAGAACAAAATGGTTCTAATTACACCAGTAATGACAAATGTAAGTAAGTTCACGCATTAATGAGCTCTTTACCTCAGGTGGAATATGAACGTATCTAAGATTTCTCTTGTTCACAAAAAAGTACTCAAAGATATGAGCTTTACCACTTGTGTCTCTAAACAGAACATGTTTCAGTTCCATGTTCATATACCTGCAATGAGAGTAAAGATAAATAGAAAGCTATGAGAAAAAAAAAAAAAAAAAAAAAAAAAAACAGGGGTTTTGATGTGAAAAAAAAAAAGTTTTGCTTTCCTTTAAGAGACAATCAGACACAACTAGAATTTGCATAAATTTTCTAATTAACATAGATAAAAAGCAAACATATCTCTACAACCCGACTGCGGTTGAGAGGAGACAAGAAAATAACATGGGTACGTACGCATCACATCGCTCGATAGTTCCTGTTACTGAGGATCGGTTTCTCAAATCTACTGTAGTTTGCTGACCTTTCAATGACATGAGAAGTGATACTAAAGTGTTGTATGTGAGGTGCCTTTCTTTTGAGGTCAAGCTCGGCTCCATTTTGATTTGATTGTGGATTATTTCCTATTTGAATATTATTTTCTCGTTTCTCGTATTCCTTAACCTAACCCGAATTTCAACGTTTCGTCTGCAACACAAATAGCGCGCTCTCCAGAATGTAAACAAACCGCCTTGAAGTAAACCTTCGTGAGAATCGGGGTGGATGGATGAAGTTCCCGAGGGAAAATGTAAAGTTTCAGTCGGAAAGGCAACGTCACACATCTACGAGCGGAGTGTTTGTCCCCGACACCTCACTTGTAGCCTTGGACCAAAGAAATTTGAAAAGAGGAGAAAAGCCGAAATTATTTTTGTATGGATGTGAGGGTGGTAATCTGCGTCACGCGGGAATTACAAATCTACTAACCGA
The DNA here is from genome assembly GCA_029379305.1 of Frankliniella fusca. NCBI lineage: Eukaryota > Metazoa > Arthropoda > Insecta > Thysanoptera > Thripidae > Frankliniella > Frankliniella fusca. Next base: position 2,466,920 of record JAHWGI010001430.1, on the reverse strand, counting down.
AATGGTCGCTGTAGCAAAGAATTTGAAAACTTTTGAAGACTGCATTTGCATTCCTTTGAAATTAAAAAGCAAATGCTGTGCTATCTGCAATACTTCAAAATCATTTGTAATTTGGGAAGAATTTGTTGTCAGGATTTAAAAGTGAACACTTAATACTTCCGTTGGGCCAGTCGGGACTGTGTTAAAACTTGAACGAATTACCCTTTTGCTTTTCTTCTATCACTGGCAATATATAGTCAACAGTTACTACGATGAGATGCTGAGTCTAACGGGAGGGTCATCAGTTTGACGACTGTCGCATACCTAGAGACGGTAGGGTAAGTCAGCAGCCCCGTGCTGGTAGGCAGCCACCGCCTACTCTTGCGTGCGGTGCAGTCTTTTATTGAGCAAAAGAAGAAGGGAGGTCTGTGAAACCTGCAAAATTCTCGCCCCGCCGCAATCTGCTTGCAGAAAACATAATAAAATAAATCTTGGGCTTCGATACCAAGATGTTCTGCTTCCCAGATCTTCTCGGCTCGCCTCACTCCCCGCTCATCATACTCGAAATTCAACCATTGCTACCCGTTGCCGCTGCCGCTCACCTTGGCCTTCACCGTCATCTGCTCTGAAATGTCACAGGTCTCGCCTCGCGCCTCGCGCCCGACCCGCACGTCCTGCTCGTCTTCAATTCCACGGCATCCCAGATGCTTTTTGTAATTTTTCTGCAGTAAATCGGTATAGTAAGCAAACGTCAAACAACGATACAGGATACAGGCATTTTTCTCAATACAAGCTCACAAAAACAAAAAATACTATTTTTATTTCAGCAATTTTGCCTACAGCACTGTCAGTACACTTCGCAGACGGCTGCGGCTGCAGTCGGCGACCTCATGCGGCCGAGCTGTGCCGCCGGTGCCGGTCCGACTGACGAGTGAAGGCCTGAAGGACGTTTGCGGGGCGGGGTGAGGCGCGCGGGGCAGGGCGGGGCAGGGCAGGGCGGGGCAGGGCAGGGCGGGGCAGGGCAGGGCAGGGCAGGGCAGGGCAGGGCAGGGCCCTGTCCAGGCGCTAACCTTCCTGGGCCTTCCCTCCGCCCGCCCCGCTACCCCGGTCCCAACCGGACGAGTTCCGATCGTCCCGTTCACCCTTGGATAAGGGCAAGAATACATGGATCGGCTTCTCCGTTGTGCATTGGTACTTTCGTTACCAAACCACGCCCATAATATTGGGTCTACGGAGTTGGCGAGACACTCATTACACTCGGAAAGGATTGGCATTTACAGGTATGAAGTTGGTTTTGAGCTCAGGTAACCGCGAGCGTTAAAAAGAGCCAAAATATTGAATAGGCACGGGTCCCGGACGAATTGTAGAGGCGGAGCGTAGCGCAGCGGCAGCGGCGCCCGAGAGAGCCCGGCCTCACTTTGTTACCAAACTACTCCCGTAGTATTGGTCCTACAGAGTGGGCTAAACAGTCATTACGCTCGGAAAGGATAGGGCTTGTGAGGTATGACATTCAATTTGAAGTTAATATCACGAAATAAGCACCAGAGGGTGTTAAAGACGAACATGTCTGCGGTGGCGCGCCGCTGGAGCCGGGCCCGCCCGGCGGCCGAGCGGCGGGGTGGGGGAGCCCCGCCGCTCTCTTCTTACGGGAAGCGCTCGCCGCTGCGCTACGCTACGCCTCCTCAAAACGTCCGAGACCCGTGCCTACGCGCTCCGGAGAAGCCGATCCATGTACTTTGCCCTTATCCAAGGTTCACCGTTCACACGACAGGACAGGGCAGCGGCGAGCCCCATCGGATTACGCGGGACCACATAACGCGTGGGGCCGGGGACGGGGCGAGGCGATGCACACGGACGGACGATTGGAGATTGTTATAATAGTGAAAGTGAGCCACCTGCCCGGCCCGGTCCTCCCAGGCAGCGCGTGAGTTGAGGCCATGGATCCGCGGGTCCGCGGGTCCGCATGGAGGCCCCTGCAGCCGTGGAATGTATACGGCGCTGCACTCACAAACTATCGCCTTGCACGTGAAAATTTCTACCCCCCCCCCTCCCCTGCCCCTCCCCCTTACCTGTCGTCCTCTACTGAACCGCCTGTCAGAAAACACGCTCTACAAAACCCCTGCAAGCAGACGACCAGTGATACGTGCCACCTACCACCTTCGATCGCTCCTATGACCGTGTGGCGGTATTTTCTGGGGGCAAGTCAAGTGGGAGGAGGAAAGAGGTACAGACAAAGAGATTATGGTGGGGATGCTGAGGGGGTGAATGTTGTGAGAGAAGGGGGAGGGGAGAGGGAGGGAGGGGGGAGGGAGGAGGCTGGACCACTGGCGCGGCGTGGAGGGGGCTGGCTCGGGCCCCGCGGGCCCCGAGCCGGGGCTGGCCTGGGCCGCCGGGCTGCGCCAGACTTGCTTGTGGAGTCGCCGAGGAGCAGTACAGCACGTCAACGATGACCGTCACCCTCTCCAGGGCGGCCTGCGCCGTCGCGCTCCTCGCCGCCGTCGTCTACCTCCTGGCCGACGAGGCCGCCGCCGCACAGCAGGTGCAGTTGCCACCAGTGGCGTGAGCGAGTGAGCAAGTGTCGTGAGCGAGTGAGTGCGAACAGGCGAGTGAGTGAATGAGCGAGTGAGCGAGCAGGCAAGTATTAGGGATCAAGTGAGGGAATGAATTAGCAAGCGAGTGAGTGATAGAGAGGGGGCGGACGTGTGTGTGTGTGTGTGTGTGTGTGTGTGTGTGTGTGTGTGTGAGTGAGTGAGTGAGTGAGTGAGTGAGTGAGTGAGTGAGTGAGTGAGTGAGTGAGTGAGTGAGTGAGCAAGAGAGAGAGAGAGAGAGAGAGAGAGAGAAGAAATATGGAACAATCGAGAACTGGAGTAATGAAGCAAGTTAGTGAGTGTGGAAGTGCGTTAGTGTGCATCTTCATTAGTAAAAAGAAAATATGTTTTTTTTTTTTTTTTTTTTCAAGAAATAAAAGGAATTGGAATAACATGCATGAAGTGGCCTGTGTGCATCGGGTGAAAACACTAAACTTGCAATTGTAAAATAACCGCGGTTTGGATGTGCGAGTGAGAGTGAGTTCAAAGTGCGCGAGGCCAGCGTGTCCTGGGCGTCCCGTCCCGTCCGCTCTGCAACAGGGTCGCCTTGGGGGCGGTGCAGGCGGTGCAGGGGCAGGGTGCGCAGGGGAGGGGCAGTCAGGGGGGCCGGGCCGGGCCGGGCCAGACCAGCAAGGCCCGGGCGGTGAGAACCGAACCCGCCCGCGCCTCCCCGCGACCGGACTGGACTGCAGTGCGGCCGTGTGATTGAGAAATGCCTGCTTGAATTGGGTGCGGAAAGAGAATTCCAACTGAATGCAGCGTAGAGCATCTCGATGCACGCGTAAGAGTCGTTATGGGTCGAACCATCTGTGCGAACAATTTTCACATGACACGTCACTCTATGTCAGCTCGTCACGGGCTCGCGCGTGCGGACCAGGCTCCAGGGGATGCAGCAGGTGGCAGGCAGCGCGCTGGGCTGCGGGCCTGTGGAGGGGCATGAATATGGAGCGAAACCGGCGCCGCGCCCGAGCAGCCCCGCCCCGCCCCGCCCCGCCCCGCCCCGCCCCGCCCCGCCCCGCCCCCGCCCCGCACCGTTTGGCCGCATGCACTGCGCGCTGCGGTTGACATACCCCCGGGCCCGTGCCGGCGCGGCCGAGCAGGCGGGCAACAGGCCTTGCGAGATCGCACTGCTTACAGTAGCACGAAATTGCATTTTCCCACTGCACCTGCCTCCATCCTTGAGGCCTGGTCCCGGTACGCACTCCACCTCGCATCCCCCGCGCGACAAGCCCGCCCCGCCCCGCCCCGCCCCGCCCGCCTGCGCCTGGCCCGCCTTCCAGTTCCCCGCCCGGAAGCCCCCCTTGTTTTTCTCGCCTGCGGGCCGCCGCAGCACACGCGCGTCTAGTTAGTTCCTGATCGCCACTGACTTGATCGCTTTCACGCCGCTTCGTGTTGGGTCGCTCTCCCGCCTTCCTCTTTCTTCCAGTATTTTCCGGACTGTGCTCTCATACCGGCCCCGCCCCGCGCCAGCCTCCACACACCCAGCACCTGTTAACATACCAATCGGTGCGGAAGAGTGTTTTTCACCTTTGTCAAAACGAGAGCGATAGAGTAAGCCAGCTATGCTAGGGAAAAAAATCCCTCTGCCACCGCTGACGCGTCTTTGGCGAGCTGTTCTACCATGAGAGAAGGACGTCCTTCTCTCATGGTTCTACTCCCGTTCCAGGGAACACCCAGAGTTGAAGCGCTCAGCTCTAATCCAGCATCCAGCCCAGGTCCCAGATGTAACCATCGGCCCATTCGTGTCCACTTCCGGTTGTCCTGCAGCAGCCCACCTCCTTCTGCCTCAGGCAGATCCCCGGTCCGATCGAATTCCCCACAGACAGCGGGAGAGGAGCGGTATCGTTGGGAGCAGAGATGAGCCTACCGCGGCCGCGCCCGCACCACACCATTGACGCAAGAGCTAATCAGTATTGCGTCGGGCAGAAGGCTGGCCTCACCACCGCAGGAAGAGCAAACGCGGCGTGTTGTGACAACGACTCTATCTTCTTCCCCACCCCGCGCCACGCCCTCTCGCAATTCGGCCATTATGCTATGATTCCTCCTCCTCCGGCCGCCCCGCTTCATCTCCGGTAACTCGGGAGGGGCGGGGCGGGGCGGGGCGGGGCGGGGCGGGGCAGGGCGGGGCGGGGCGGGGCGGGGAAGGGAAGGGCGCGGCGGGACGGACCGCGTACTCCAAGTTCCCTTTTCCTCGTGCCCTCCGGCCTGCTGGTCACGCTCACGATATTGGCTGCTTCCACATTGGTTCATACAATGTCTGGTTCTGGTGTAATATGGGTGCCACGCGCTGCGGGCCGCGGCCAGCGTCGTGCAGCGGGGACCACGCCCGCCCCGCCCCGCCCCGCCCCGCCCCGCCCCGCCCCGCCCCGCCCCGCCCCGCCGCTCCGCACACCACCACGCCCCGCCCCGCCGCGGTCTGAACCACGGCACAGCAAAGCTGCCCGCAGGCCATGACCTTGGCCTGCTTGTGGCGCACACTCAATACATATACCCCGCGTGCCCCTTTCTTTTCTCGGCCCACCGCGCCCAGTGGTGCCGGCCAGATAAGTAGGCAAAACGGACACACCGATGCAAGGCAGGCGGGTATCTCCGAGGGTATCTCCACCCGATGGTAAAAAATCGCCTGAAGTGTGAATGGTTTGCCTATCGTAGGCAGGCGGAGATAACCGTCTGCTTCACACAGGTGTATTGGTGCACTTTATTCTTTTGCCGATGTACCTGACGGCACTGACCGCACCCCGCACCGCTTCCCGTGACGGCGCTCGGAGACTTGCACGCGCGGGTGCATCAGAGTGACGCAGTCCGTCGCAGCAGAGCGCTACAACGAGCGAGGGGAGGAGGGGATCACTCTTACAAAATGTGAACAATAATACATTTGACTATAATTTTTTTAAAGATTTTTAGCAGATGATACCTTTACTTCTTTACTTTCAGAACAGTACAAGACACCAAGGTGTCAGCTAGCTTGTACTCTCGAGTCCAGAAACCAATCGCGTAACCTTACAATAATATAGCGCGGCGCTGCCAGGGGGGGGCTATGGCTGAATGTCTGACGCGCAGTCTGCGCGGAACAATGACACCTCCGCCCCGCGCGCAGAGTGTAACAACACTTACAGCTCCTCCCTGCCAGCGACCGCTTCGGTCCGCCACGCCGCTTTCCTCCCAACCCCGCAGGCGCGCGGCGCGGCGCTGCTGGCGTCGTTTACATAGTTTGCGTTCTCACAACAAATTGTCGCACAAAGCGCACCCCATAGCAATTTCTCTTGCGGTATCATCTGCTTTCAATACCAATCTTGATTGTTTTATTTTTTAAAGAAAATTTCAATTTTTGATAAATTTTGATCCCCCCCCTCTACTTCTGACTTATTTCAATTATTATTGCAGTTTTTTGTTGATTAGTTCTCGATTTTTCTTTTTTTGTTTCTGTTTCTTCTAAATTTCATTTTGGTTACTTTCGATTTTTTTTTTTAATTCTTTAAATGATTGTTTGGGAGCCGTAATATTGTTTCTCGAAATGAGATCCCCCCCCCCCCCTCTTTTGCCTGCTGCCAGACAGCGCGCATAACGTCTTCACGTTCAGACGTTGGGCTGCATATGCGCACTCGTCGATCACGTTTCGTCCCAGCCCAGACCGATCACACACTTCCCTGCGTACAAAAAGAACTCGGCGACGTGCCGCGGGGTCCAGCGGAAGGAGGAGGAGGGGATGGATGGGGGGAGGGGAGGGGAGGGGGGATCAGAATGACATAACGCCGCCGCGGCAGAGACGGGGATCAGAGGTGCGCGGGTCGGAGGGAGGGAGGGAGAGGGTCCGTCAGTGGAGCAGGCGACTAGACGGAGAGACATCATCCAGACCCTTCTCCTCGCGATCTTAAAACTCAAACGGATTTCCGAGGACCTTGCGCCAACCTCGCGCCATTCCCCCTTTATCTCTACCGCCATTTCCGAGGCAGGCAGCAGCAGCAGCTGTTACCAGCTGTGCGCGAGGAGGCCCGGGCTGGACAGCCGTCGGACCCACAAGGCCGGTTGGGGGGAGGGTACCATAGGGACTCTCCGCTCTTCGTTTTTTAACGGCGGTTGTTTTACGGTCGTGGAGTGGTCAGGCTGGGTCGCTGGCTCGCGTCGCGGGTTACAGGCAGTGCGCGACTGGGTGGGTTGATCGGTTGGTTGGCTGAGTGGTGTGCTGCTTGCTGGTGGAGAGTTGGGGGGCGGGGCGGGGCGGGGCGGGGCGGGGCGTGGTGGGGTGGGGTTGAGCGGGGCGGGGCGGAGGAGCAAAGCGCTGGTTTGGCTCCTGACCTGTTGTCGATCGGGCCGGCAAGTTGGGTCGGCTCGCAGCTAGTAGGCAGGGAGCGCGTGCGGCGGGCGGGGCGCGTGGACCGCGGGGCGCGGCAGGGCGGGGCGGAGCGGGGAGGGGCGGGGCGGGGCGGGGCGGGGCGTGTCGACACACCACCACTTCGGCGCGAGAGTAGGAGGGCCGACGGAGAGAGGGAGCACGGAGCACAGCACTCGTGGAGCCAAACCACCTTCACTTGCAACAAGCACCGCACGCGCAGGGTGCACCGGCACTGCGCAAGCGCATGTCCCTTATACTATCTGCACTGCGCCCACGGCATTTTGTCTCCTCCACAATGATTATCTACACGCACTTTATACTTATGCCTTGTAAGAGCTGTGATAGGGGAGACAAAGAGATGACCGTTTGTAAGATCTACTCGCCGACACACTCCAGCTGAACGCCTGCGAGGCTCGGGCTAGGCCACCCCGCAGTTCACACATGCACTGTAAGCAAGACGTTGCCTACCTTTCGGGCGCTCTCAACCACTTGCAATATGATGTGATGTGATTACGCGCTTCTGTCTTCAATCGGAAGGGTTAGAAACGCCCCGCGGTGGAAAATGTTGGCAAGTTTAACGGAAAATTCTTTCATTACTCTTTCGCAGAAGCGACAGGTGTACCGAGGCGGCTTCCACCAGGGCGTGGCCGTGCCCGTGCAGCTGACACGCAAGCTCACGGAGGAGGAGAAGGAGGCCTTCCGCGCGGCCAAGCGCGCCCAGAAGGCGGCGGCGCACGGCCACGAGGAGATCCCGGGGCGCGCCGGCATCGACTACCCCACCTACCACGAGGTGCCGGCCACCAGCTTCTCCTGCCACGGCGTCCCCGTGCTGCCCGGCATGTACGCCAACGAGGAGACCGGCTGCCAGGTTGGTTTCTCTTCAGAACGTATAACGCCTTCTAACGGCAATTGATTGCTGCTGCAGAACACTTCGCACTGTGAAAAATAGTAGTGGGTTTACGGGAAAATTTTTCATGAGGTTAGTCGTGAAACAACAATCTAAAATTGTAATTTTACAAGCACTTCCTATCGACCTGGCATTGATCGCCGATCAAGAAGGCACAGTCATAAATTTACAACATATTATTTCGTGAATCAAAATTACAAGAAATGTTGTAAATTTACTGGGATAAATTTTACAGTGACGGAACAATGGCGAATATGTGCCCGTGGTTTGGAATTCGCGATGGCACACTTGATGTGTGGCGTATTCATTTTTTTCTTTTCCTTATTATTTTTCCGTTTCGTACTCACTGGTCTGAGATTATATTTGTCTCTCTCCCCCTCCAGGCCTACCACGTGTGCCACGACGGGCGCGAGGGCGACCAGGGCGCCTCCTTCCTGTGCCCCAACGGCACGCTGTTCAACCAGTACGACTTCAACTGCGACTGGTGGTACAACGTGGACTGCAGGCAGGCGCGCAGCCTCTGGAGGTGAGTGCGGCCAGCAGCCATTCCAAGTGTCTCTTCCGGCAGTTCCTGAAAATTTTCGAAACAGAATCCTGCTTTGACAACCTCACATACTAGCTCTTACCATGTGTGTGTCACTTGGCTCGATGAAAAATAACACAAAAATCTGCGCAGCTACAACGCGGACCCCGAGAGGAACCCTTACTACCCCAAGAAGAAGACCCCCGAGCAGATCGCCGACATCGAGGCGGGCGCCTACGCGGCTGCCGTGCAGCAGACCGGCCGCTACCAGGAGCAGGCCGAGAAGTACCAGCAGTACCAGCAGTACCAGCAGTACCCCCACGCCTTCTAGATAGTTATTTTATGGCTCTTTTACTTTTGCTTTCGGCAAAATGGAGATTACAGTAGTGATGACGGAACGACAAACCACAGAAGAAGAAAAATGACAGGATGAAATGAACATGTAGAGCCACAGACGTTTTGTAATATACGTTTTAATTTATTTGCGACTATTGATCGATGAAGTTACCTCAACGGAATGTAACAGCTCTCAGTCTCTGTCAACACTCGCCTTCAGTTGTTGTTTGGGAGTGAGAGATTTAAATTATTATAAATTGACCTAATACAGAGAACGAAATAAATGATGTAAGTTTCAATTGATGGTCAATATGACTGCCATCCTCTCTTGTATTAACCATAGTTGTACTGAATACTAGTTGGAACACAGTTGCGCGAAAAGATATAGCATAGCGAAATGAATAATGACTCAAAAATTTACACACATAGAGACCCGTAAGTTCTCGAAACATCGATAACATAATAACAAATGTATGGCTTCACTTTACATTACTGCTAATATTTACATTAGTCCAACAAAACAACGGCTCTAGACTTAGAGCGCTCTGCAATAGGAGCAACAAAACAAAATCTACCCGGACGACCCGGACGTCACGAGTTAACAAAGCGCGACGTGTGCGTGCAACAAGCTCCTATCTAGAAAAGTTGCTCAGTGGAGCGTCTTTTCTATTTCATTAGCATCTATTTCTGTTCCTTCCAAGACTATCGTTTTTGATTTTGAGTTCGAAACGGAACACTTATACTCTGGACCGATACGGCCAGTCATGGCGTCCGCTGCACATTAATTACTCTGGAAATCAAAGTGTGAGACAGCCTCACACCGTTTGGTGTGAGGCCAAAATTTCTCACACCATCTAGCTAAACTTTTGCGGTGACTAAAAAATGTTTGTATTTTCTCCCATATTCTTATTCTTTATCAAAGGAGCTTATTTGAAACGAGATAAAATGTGATGGGTCTGAAAGCATAATCTTTCTGGCCTCTGTACTACTTGAAATAAACAAAGGGGGTACGTACTTCCGGCTGCAATCAGCCTCAGACCCGTCACATATGGTGGCTCGTTTGAAAGCTCTATCGACGAAGAATCAGAGTATGCGGAAAAATACAAACATGTTTTCGTCACCATAAACGTCGAGCGAAATGGTGTGAGAAATTTTGGCCTTACACCGAAAGGTGTGACACTGTCTCACACTTTGATTCCCAGATTTGGCAAATCTTCCTACGCATTCCCTGCAATTTTATGCACCTGTACATAAATTCTTGGATTCATCTTTTAATTAAGCCAATATACTCCGAAATAAATTGACGCAGAAACAGGGTAGTCTTGCACGGCACATTCGCTCGAATGTTAATCGCGTCACGTTCGTTGGAATGCTGAGTCACATTCGTTTTAACTTGGATAGACTCTATTGATCCTCTGCTCACGTTCAAATGCATGTTACCCATATACCAAAGAACGTGACACAACTCAGATTACAACAAACGTGATGTAACATTTCCTTAGATAACAACATTGATGTAGTTCTGAGCGAGCGAAATTGACACGAATTTGATTTAAGCAACGTTTTTAGACAGGAATTTGTTGGACTAACAGGTTGGAATACTCTCTCTCTCGCTTCAGAGGATAACTCGCGACGGATGCATGAGGTCAAGCTGGTCCAAGTCACTCTTGCAACCAAACTTCAGCAATTTGCAGCACGTAGAACTGTTCCGTAAAACTCAGCAGAGCTCCAGAAAAAGGAAAAGTTCCTGCGGAGGCGTTAAAAATTCAAATCAAGTAGTTTGACCTTACTTGAGTTGTCTTTCACAGAATTATAGTTGTTGTGTATTAGCTATTCCCGCATGGCTCTGGCGCTGCGCCGATTGACGGGGCGGCCTACAGCGCGCTGGCGTGCGATGGGTTGCCTATGCTGCACGGCGCGCGCCGCCCCACCCCCTCCCGTCCGCCTCCTTTCACCCGGCCGGGCTCACGTAATACCGCGCTGCACTGGCCGCCCCGCCGCGCCACGCCGCGCCACGCCTGCCCGGGGAGGAAGGCATTTCGCACGAAATACGACACATCGCGACTCGACGCGCAGCTCCTTTCTGGCGCTCTCTACGTTAAATAAAGTGAGCAATGGTTAAAAGTCGGCTGAGCGCGCCTGGGATGCGGACGGTCTCTGAAGGGGCGGAGCGAGGGACGGCCACGCTGCGCCGCGCTGCGCCGGGCGGCCGGGGCGCCCGTTCAGAAGGAGGTCAGCGAGTGGAGGTGCTGGAGGCGGTCCTCGTGGTCGCTGTTGTAAAGGGCGGCCAGCTGCTCCGGGCTCAGGAGGCCTCCTGCAACAGGCGAGCCTCGTCAGTGCCGCATCGGGAACGAGGGGATCGTCGCAGGACGGGCCACCCCGCCACCCCTGACTCATTTTATGGCCACCATTGCCACCATGCGACCACGTTGAAGAGGAAGCGGTCAAAAACACAAGGCAGTCGGCTCAACCGGATTTTTTCCCCGCTTTCTGCACGTGGCCCTTCACGGTAACGTAATTGACGCTCTACTCTACGAGCTCGGCGCGGACCGCCGCTTTGGCTCCAGGCTCTAGGGACTCACCCGGGAGCTCAGAAGCCCAGTCGTCGTCCAGGAAGAAGGCCGAGTCGCCCAGCAGGGACTCGTCATCGCGCAGCTGCAGGCCAACGAGGGGTGTTTAGTGGTGCACATGTCGAGGGGAAAACCGCACGACTCCCCCAATCGTGAATTCAAAGGGATTTGGTGAAATTTACTTCAAAGGGATGGGTTGACAAAGGCCGACTACAGAGACAGTTAAAACTGCACTCACCTCCGACAGCGACCCATGGCGGAAGCTGGAACCGGGCCCTGAGCTGAGACTCGAGCTGGGGCCCGAGCGCAAACCATGACCGAGGCCGGATCTCAGACTGGATCCTAGGCCGGAGCTGAGGCTGGATCCGAGGCCGGAGCTGAGGCTGGACCCTAGGCCGGAGCTTAGGTCTGAGCCTAGGCCGGAGCTCAGGCTAGATCCGAAGAGGCCAAGGTCCCGCCCGGGTCCGAGGCCGTGAGGCACGTGCTGCCCCCAGCGGTGCCGCGGCGGCGGGCGGGGCGGGGCGGCGGGGGCCTTGGGGGGCTGCGGCACCTCGAGCGGGTGCACGCCGAGCGCCCCCGCGGACTGCTTGCCGTGGTACAGGCTGCCCGGCGGGGGCGGGGGCGGCTGCAGCGCTGGGGACGGGAAGGGCGTGAGGTTCACGTCATCCTGGGGGCGCTGCTGGGGTGGGGGCGGCGGGGGCGGCGGCGGCGGCGGTGGTGGTGGCGGAGGAGGAGGAGGTGGCGTGGCCGGCGGTGACGTCACCTGCTTGTGCTGCGGGGCGAACGGTCTCCGGGGCAGGTCGCCACCCCCGCCCCCGGAGGCGCCTCCGGTGCCGGGTAGCTGCAGCGGGGGCCCGACCGGCCGCTGCAGCCCCACCAGCTGGGCGGCGTGCTGGTCCCAGCCGGCCGGAGTCCTCAGCAGGTACGTGGAGTCCACCTGCAACACCAGCCGGACCTAACCTTCAGAAGAGTTTTCAGCGCATAGCCCGTGGACCGACGAAAAGGGTGAAGGACTTCGTCTCCAAATCTCCATCCGGCCTACGGCGTGCGACCCCTCCTGTCACGCGTTTTGCCTATACTTTCCCGGGGCGACAACTGTACTGCCCGCCTAGCCAATGCCACCCAGCTAAACTGCCGGCGCTGACTGCTTTAACGGCATCCTGAGCCGCGCTGCGCAGCGACTCGAATAATTAAACAGCGTCCCTTAGCGGTTGATCGGGCGGCGTGACCTTCGTGCCTGCGCCCTGCGCCTCCGGCCCCTCGGGCCCGGCCCGGCCCGGCCCGGCCCGGCCCGGCCCCGCACCGGTCCCTGCCGCCCTCGCCGCCGCCCTGGCCCGGCCCGGCCCTCCCGCCCTGCCCGCCCTGCCCGCTGTCATAACCAGAGCCTCGGCCCGCGGCCCGCGGCCCGCGGCCCGCGGCGGCGCTGACCTGCGGTATGGGTCCGGGGGTCCGGGCCCGGGCGCCGCGCACTGGTCTGAACGCAATCCCAGCCCCCGCGCTGTGAGCCTCGGCCAGGTGCCAGGAGCCAGGCCCAGGCCGGACCGGGCCAGCGGCGCCTGAAGCCGCCTGCCTTCAGTTTGGACGCTGGAGAGCGTTTGGATGTCTGAGTCGAGACTGTCGAGACTGGAGATGTCCTGGAGCCGGGGCGAGGCTGAACGACGCCCGGCTGATTACTGCAAAAAACGGGCGACAAGCAAGCGGCCAGGCCAAGCCAGCGCACCGCACCGGGGTCGTGGCGCCCCGCGCGCCGCGCGCCTCGCGCCGTGTCACGTGACGTCATCGTGGACCAATCACCGTGGGACAGACAGACAACAAAGCAGCCGCCCCACCCCGCCAAGCCTGGCTCCATCTCTGCTTGATCGGCCAAACCGAGGAAGAACGATACGCTTAAATCTGCCAATTCCGTGAGCTCAAATTAAATGGTGGGATTTCATCTCACGCGGGGACGAAGCTGGTGGGGCTAATGGCAGACCCTTCTCTATCGCGAAGCTTCCCTTCAAATACGTAGGCCCACAGCCAGAGGCGCCGAGGCCGAGGGGCACTAGAAACGCCAGATAGGTAGGCCAAACGAGTTACATTCGGCCCATCACCAATCTATTTCTACTCCTTTCAGAGCGCGCGCAGTGTAGTGGGCAGCGGCTCCACGCACGCCGCCGCGCCGGGGCCTAAACAAACACCCCAGCAGCCTCTTGCGCGGGTCCGGTGGGATAGGGCAGGGCAGGGCGCACAGGGCGGGGCAGGGCGGGGCAGGGCGGGGCGGGGCGGGGCGGGGCGGGGCGGGGCGGGCAGAGTCGTGCGTCCACGCGGCTCATGACGACCAGTGGCAGCACGACTGCCCCCCCCCCCCCCCCCCATGGGCAGGTAAGCCGCGGCCGCGCGCGCTGGCCCTTTAGGCTTGCGTCATGGGATGGATATTATTCGCTGCCCCATTTAGTTCGGCCCCGCCCCGCCCCGCCCCGCCCCGCCCCGCCCCGCCCCGCCCCGCCCCGCTGCGCCGCGCCCCGCCACAACTCTCCCGAGCATTAACGGCCTCTCTGCCGCGGAGGTGTGATTAAAACGTTGGGCCTATAGTGCTCCTTTTGTCAACACAGTCAAACAAAGTCTTCAACGTTAATGGAGCGTTTTTTACATGCTGAACTTAAAAGATTACTGTGCCATGTCACGATTAAACGTTTCGAAAGAAAACAAAGCCACGCACATGTATACTTGCACTGTGCAGCTTGAGGCCTCTACAGGCTCAAGCTCAAAGCCGCCGACCTGCAGTTAGACGCGTTTGTTTACGCGATCGTCGAGCTGAAAGTCCACACGGAAAAAAATCGCTAAGCTGATATTAGATGTGAAAAATTAGTACTACGGCCAAAAACTTAAAACAGCGGAAAAATAAATAGTAGGGTATTTATAAAATAAGCACCGTAGCTCAAAAACTTAGCTGCGCCTGTACATCTAAAAAATTAGTACACCTCCTTTTTTTTTTTTTTTTTTTTTTTTTGCTTTTTTGCTCAGACGCGAATTATTATTTTTTGCGTGCACAACAAATGAAAATCTGTCACGGCGGCTATCGCCTGGGTCGTTATCTGGTCGGATAGCGATAGCCTTAATTCCCGTGCTCTTGTTATCAACGCCGGGTGGCTCGCACGTTATCGTCTCTGATTTTCTTTTTCCTTGTCACGTTCCTTGCACTTGAAAATTCCGATTTTGCCCCCTAGATTGGCTCGCGGCCGCGTGGCCGCGTCCACGTCGTGTCGCGACTCACCGTGTTCTGCGCCTGGTGAGTCTGCCCCTCGGGCGGCACGTATCTCCCCTCGTCCGCCTGCAGGATCTTGATGACGGACAGGTGCGGGTCGGCGGTGTGCGTGTGCCCGTCCGGGTGGCCGTGCGGGCCGTGGCCGTGGTGGCCCGGGTCGCCGCCCTGGCCGTGGCCGCGCCAGTGCAGCAGCATGCCGTCCGGCACGGAGAAGCCCGCCTGCTGCAGCTTGTTGAGCGCCAGGCGGTCGGCGCGGAACGCGTCCTCGGGGATCTTGCCGCCGGTGTGCGGCGACACCTGCTCCCTGAAGATCTGGCGCTTGTGCTGCGGGCAGGGCAGAGGGGTGAGGGGGTGCCTCGTGAGCTCGACATGCGACATGCACGGCGCGCAGCATGCACGGCGCGCCAGGTGGACCAAGAAATCTTTTGTACAAACTCCGTAGTTTAAAAGAGGAAACAAAAATCAGAGAAATTAAAATAAAAAAAATTGAAGGAGTTTGGGAAAATTCTGATAAGTCCGAGGAAATGCAAAGCCTGCACTGCTAAAAAGAAGTACAAAGCTGTGTGAGAAAACTTAAAGCCTGCAATGCAAAATTTTAAAAATAAATATGTATATTAAAAAAAAAAAACCTTAACCAAAATTTACCTATATTTTGGGAAATTTTCAAATATTCGGGACATTCGAACGCCAAAATTTTAAGTTGTGTCACCCTCAGCCAAAAGCCTTAGGCCAACATCCAATATATTAAAAAAGAACATTACGTTCCTTCAGACAAAACGATAAGGGGGTGGGGGCATTTGGACGGCCTCAAACAAGGTTTGCAGGTAGGCGTGGTGGGCCACTAGCAGCTCGCTCCAGACGAAAATCACGACCTCGGCGTCGTGCTGCTCTGCGATGGGCTGCGCCAGGCTGCGCCAGGCTGCGTACAGCTTCCAAATACGTTGTTCTCACGGTTTCGATCCGCCGGCCTTGCGCCTCCCCGCCCCGCGCCGCAGCTCTTACCGCCGTAAATCAAACAGATGCGCGCGCCACGTCGCGCTGCTTATGGCTTTTGCTATTATGGCGAGGCGTGTCGGGGAACAGAAGCATTTCTCCACGGTTTCCACAGAATTTACTTTAACTCCAAGAGGAAAAAATGAATGACGAGTAGACACGAGAGGCCACAGCAAACCGGTCTATAGATAGGGATATGAACGCCTTGAATGTCTCCAGTTCACGGTAGTGCCCGTAGCGCTTTTTATTTTGAGTCCTTTATCTTTTTGGAACTCTTAACACTCTGCAATATCTTGCCGCGGACCGAAAGTTTTGTGAAGCACTTTGCACTTCTTGCGGCCCGAATACAAAGAGATTTTACCGTTCGTCAATAACGGGGCCTCCCTCTGTATGCACTTGAGACTCGAGCATTCTGTTGGAGGCAGGCGGAGCCGGGCCGGGAGGAGCTCGCGTGCTCGACCCTTGAGGACGGCGAGATGGCGATGGCGATGGCGATGTTGGACTCCATCGTGAGGGATCCGGGCCGGGCGCCGGGCGTGCTGGGCCGGCCTGCATGCGCGGGGCCGAGGGGCGCTACACGGCTGGCCCTGACATCTCATGCATCCTGACACATTCCACTGCACCTAACAGGTGCGACCCGGCCCGGCCCGGCTCGGCCCGTCACCACGTCGCGAGAGGGGCGTGTGTGTGTGTGTGTGTGGGTGTAGCAGCACAGCCGGGGAGAGAGAGGGTCTGCGGTGCAGCGGACAGGCAGGCGGCAGGAGAATGGATCTGGGCAAGACGCACCGTTCACGCACTACAGTATCACACATGTTTTCAAAAATAATGGCAGCGGCTCTTTGAATTAACAATTTCGCGCCCTCCAGTCTTTCTGACAAATTTCTTACTCATGCTCTTCACTGACAAAAAAAGTAAATAAATACTGCCCAACGTTTATTATGCCAATCTTCACCGGTAAAACTAAGGCGTAACTGTACGCTTGAAAAAGGCGTACAGTTACGCTTGAAGAGGTTACGCTTGAAATAAGGCGTAGGACAGAATTTCTCCCATACATTTAGATAGGGCAAATTGGAGCGGATAGACCTATTACGCCCTTTCTCAAGCGTAATCACAGTACGCTTGAGAAAGAGCGTAAGGTTACGCCTTAGTATTATCAGTGTTTGAGCTGAAATAGCTGATACATACTGTAATCTTTGCTAAGGGCGCAGCTGTATAATTATACACTTAAACGAGTAAGCCAGCCTATCGAACAAACAAGCCATAATTACTTAAAAACATGGAATGAAAGCCGTTGTTGCACTCTGCTGATGAGATATCAGTTTACAGCAAACGCCATCGACTTACGGCAATGGCGTGAAAATTCAGCTACAAGACAAGTGAGTTGTAATTTTTCTTTTTCATTCTGCACAGGTAGTAAAAACACAGTATAGTTTTTTTTACAGAGAACAGTTGTGAGAAGACATTGACTGCAGTGAAAATTTTCAGTGAAGCGTCAGGAAAAGCAACACATTATTGGATACAAACTATGAAAAAAGTATCAGTAGTTTACTCAGGTAAGCTGACGCTCGGAATAAACTGACTGCTCCTCCAGACTGATGAAAAAAGTATCAGTAGTTTACTCAGGTAAGCTGACGCTCGGAATAAACTGACTGCTCCTCCAGACTGTCACCGAGGCCGGGCGCATTGAGTCAGGAACCGTATCCTCATTGCGTTATTATATAGTTATAAAGTGGCACCGGCCGAATGCCTCTGCCCCCCGCCGCGCAGCGCCGTGCCGCACTCTCCCTGGTGTGAGAAGAGTTTCTCATGGAATAGCATGATCAGGATGTGGACGTCTGCCAAACCGCGGTGAGTGTAAGTGAGTGTGAGTGAGTGTGTGTGTGTGTGGGGGTGAGTGTTACCGTGTACAGCGGCGCCTGCTTGCTTCCGCGGTAGTAGGGAAAGGTGGACCGTAGATAATGAGCAATAATGAGGTAAATAATGGAAACCCCGTGGCGAGAGAGAGAGAGAGAGAGAGAGAGAGAGAGAGAGAGAGAGAGAGAGAGAGAGAGAGAGAGAGAGAGAGAGAGGGGGAGGGGGGAGAGTCGGGTAGGCTGTCAGTAGTGAGTGGGGCTCAGGACCCGGCCGGCCGGCATATCGCGAGGATGGTGGCTGGCGTGTGTCTGTGCTGGGCTGTGCTAATGTCTTCATAGGCTGGTGCGGTGCGGTAGGCGGGTAGGCAGGGCTGCTGCTAGAGGCGCCAGAGGCCCTCTGCTCGGTACGGAGGCGGCGTTACGACTGCACTTACTGGGCTCCCAGCGGCGCAAAGGTCGGCCCGGCCATCAAACACAACGTCTCAATACTCCTAGGGCCCAACTCAACCACCGCGACGACCGCCAACTCTTTTCGTCGAGCCTGACAAACTCCAAATGACGGGGCGGGGCAGTCGTCGGGTCGTATAACTTTCAGGTGCGTGGCGAGTCACTCTTGACCAGCTGAACCGCGACACGACGCCGTACACCGCAGCTGCTCCCTGGTTGCGAAACGCGACGCCCCGAGCAGAAGCTTCGCTGAGAGCAACAGTGTGCCGGCCGGAATGAGGGTTTCTGGGAGAAGCAGTGCTTACAAATAACGGTGGGGAGCTGGCCTTCGGGAGAACTTGCTGTCAAGGTCCGGCATGGATGGAGAGACAGGGACAGGCCGTACCACCAGGCATCCGGGCGAGACTGGCGTGCCAAGGCGGCAGGTGCAGTGTTGCCCGAAAAAAGTAGTCAAAAAGCGCCAAGCTCACAGCTGTGTGGGGCGGTATCGCGGAGTTCACGCCGGCCAACTCGGCGACATGTACCACCGTGTACCACACACCTCAGCAAACACTGCAAACCCTGCTGGAATCCAATTTCTCACTCAAAATGGGAGAGGACACTTTTCCATTATACTAAATTAGAGTGAGAATTTTTAACCTCACTCTTTTCGAGCGAGATATTTTTGAGCCTCGCTCTATTTGAGTAAGGATTTTTTAACCTCACTTAATTTGAGCACGAATTCTCAGTTTATTTGGGCGAGGTCTCAAAATTCTTTTTCATAAAGGGCGAGGAAAAAAATTCTTACTCTCCAGAGAGTAATAAAATTGCCCTCAAATTCTTACTCGTATGGGGCGAGAAATTATGACTCGTAGATTTTCAGTGAATGGATGGTCTAGTAGGCTGGCGTGAATCCCGACCACTCCTGTGCCGCTGTGTGTTGTGCACTTGTTGCCAACTTTTCTGGCAACACTGAGCACGTGCACGGCCGGGCGCCCAAGGCATAGGCAGACCCGGCACACGTCTGTGTGAGACGGGCGTGCCTACGGGCCAGGGGCCCGCTCGTGTGTCGCCCGTCGTGGCCAACCGCCAAAACACAAAAAACAATCCATTGCATCGTCTCATAGGGTAAGATGAGACCAGAGCTCTGAAATTTTTGTACACTGCTTAAACCTTGCGAACAATCGTTGCAAAGAAATTGGATGCTTCGCATTGCGAAGAAAAAGTTCGTATTACAAACAAAATAGTTCGCAACGCTTCGCAAGCTTAGAAACTTTTTACGCCTTACAAACTAAATAGTTTGTAAGTTGCGAAGAAATTCTTCGCAATTGCGAAGAAAAAGTTCGTATTACAAACAAAATAGTTCGCAACGCTTCGCAAGCTTAGAAACTTTTTACGCCTTACAAACTAAATAGTTTGTAAGTTGCGAAGAAATTCTTCGCAATTGCGAAGCAGCCAAATACTTCGCAGCTTACAAACTATTTTGTTTGTAATACGAACTTTTTCTTCTTAAGGTTTTAACAGTGTACACCTCGTAATTCGGGAAAATTTAAATAAAAAAATAAAAATTTTGTAGTTTTAAAAAAATTAGTTTTTTCCTCCCATGGATAAGAACCAGCGCGAGCAATGGGGCAGAAGACAACACTGGTAAAACTAAGGCGTAACTGTACGCTTGAATGAAGCATACAGTTACGCTTGAAGACGTTACGCTTGAAATCAAGCGTACGAAAGAAATTCTCCCATACATTTAGATAGGACGAATATTAGCGGATCGACCCATTACGCTTGATTTCAAGCGTAATCTCAGTACGCTTGAAAACGGGGCGTAAGGCTACGCCTTAGTTTTACCAGTGAACGGTGCAGGCATTTTTCGCCTCCGTCATCATCAACGACCGCCCGGCGGGAGAGCGGCGTGGCGGACTCATCGCGGGTGACACCGTGACCCGGTCGGACACAACCGCACTGCCGCCATGAGAAAGAGAAGGAGTGCCCAAGTGCGGTGGGGCAGGCGGGGTGGGGCGAGGCGTAGTGGGTGGTGTGGACTGTGGAGCAGGGCGGGGCCGGCTTGGCAAAGGCACAAGCCTTTCTGCAGGGCTCCGGTCCGTGGGAACACGGATGTCTGTCAGACTCCTGCCGGGTGTAGGCCACGCATATGCATCAGTGTGTGTAATAAGTGAGTTTCTGTGGGGAAGGGGGGATAATAAGTTCACCGTTATCATTAACTGACGTTTTAAAAAGGTTGCACTTGAAATAAAAGTACTGCAAACTTTGCGATAAAAAAAAACAAACACAGGAAACAGAATAAAGCCTTGCCGACAGAAAGAAAAAAAAAAGTTCTGCCTGCATTCTGCTTGCGATTGCTATTCGTTTTCCACCCATCGCCGCATCCCACCCTTCCACCATCCCGAAGCACCCTTGAAACGCGCTGGATACTAAGGTCTACCATGCAGTCGCGTACCTGGACCTCTACCCCCGGGGCCGGGGCCGGGGCCTCGGTTACTTTCTGAAAAAAGACGGAAAGAGTTATGAGAGAATCAGTGTGAGGTCGGCGTTCGGGCGGCCCGGCCCGGCGCGGCCCGGCGCGCACGCGAGTGTCGACACGGCGGGGGAAGCGACAGGCTGCCGACGGAATAAAGGCGTGACCAGGCTCCGTGAACCCGGAGCGGGGCGGGGTGGAGCGGGGCGGGGCGGAGCGGGGCGAGGTGGAGCGGGGCGGGGTGGAGCGGGGCGGGGCGGAGCGGGGCGGGGTGGAGCGGGGCGGGTGCGTTGGATCCCGGCCCGCCGTTCTTCTCTCCCCGCTTCGCCCGCTTCCTAGGCCTACGGTGGAGGAGCTGCTCTGAGCCGCATGGACTGGACCTGCTAGAGTTTACGCGCCTCTCATCAGCACCACCAAACAGCGTAGCGCAGGTCTGCCTACCTGCTCGAGCACCACGAAGGCTTCTCTGTGGAATCTAAACTCTTAAGTTTTTACGAGAAAATTAATTTGCCTAGTAGTTAATCGGCGATTTGTGCTGTCATAACTTATCAAGGAATTCTTTAGTATTACTAAAAGAATTCTTAGTATCACTAAACGTTTTTATATAATTTAATTTCACCGGCATCTGAAAATTAGAAAAACGTTAAAGATTTTCTTATTGATAAGTTATGACAGCACAAAACGCCTCGTATTTACTACGAAAATTTCCCAGTACAAACTTAAGTTTGTAGACGACAAATCGAGACCAAATGACGGATAAATCCGAGGGGTCGACCAGTGGATATTCCATGTACACATTGAAAAATATTCCAATAATATTCCAAACATTCCAAAAATATTCCAGATATTCCAACATATTCCAGATATTCTAAAATATTCCAAATATTCAAAAAATATTCCAAATTTTCCAAATATTCCGAATATTCCAGACATATTCTAGTAATATTCCACATATTCCTGCTCCACAAACTCCTGATTTTCCGGATTCTATTTGATACAACAGTAAGTTATTCCCGGTATTCTAACATAATCTACGGTGGTTACATCATATAGATGTAGTAGTCAGAGCACCCCCCCTAGACCTCCGGGTAAGGCCTACGCTATGAGTATGGACATTAACGAATCTTTCTGTAAAAGCTTATTCTGTCGAGGCACTGCCAGAGGATACCATTAGTTTTGGTCTCTGAACACCGCAGCCGGTGAAGCGGTCCTCAAAAACTCGAATTTATCTTAGTTGACGCGCTATCTTGCAAGGATCAAACCGTTAAAATATGGGCTTACACCAATAAAAAGGGTCACAAACAATACTTTACAGATTTATTCGATTTTTTTTTTCATTTTTCTGTGCAATGGAAAGGGTGGCGTGAAAATATAGAAAATTTTTGCGGCAGTAAACCTCCCGAAGGAGGTTGCGGTTCCCGCCAGGCACAGGGCTTTAACCCCCTGTGGCAGCCAACTGCTTCGGTGTTCCATGGGAACCGGCGCTTTGCTGACTGCGATCCTATCGCGCAATTCGACAGATTTGATCCCCGTACCACCATTGGCCTACCCCTAGAGGTACGAGCGGTGTCAAGGGCGTTAGACTTCCTGATCCCAGTTTCAGAGGCCTTACCTCAGAGGGGTACGCGGGATTCGAACCCACAACCCCGAGTGCCGACACATAGCCAGAACGGGAAGCGACCCAACGCCCAAAGCCACCGAGCCAACGGCGGTAAGACGTGTTTAACTTTTATTTGACCTGCCCTGGAGCAGCTGCCAAAGGGAATGTCAAGCGTGAAAAACACTTTCCCGAGTGGGAGTCGAACTTGCGACCATTCGGTTCAATGAAGCGTGCTCTACCAACTGAGCCACGACGCCTCGATGACTGTACAGTACGATGGGTTCGAGTCGTATTTGCCCTGTCCTCTTGGCTAGAGGCTGCAGAATGCGGCAAAGACGACCCGAACCGGTCGCACAGTACGTCATCGAGGCGGCGTGGCTCAGTTGGTAGAGCACGCTTCACCGAAACCGAGTGGTCGCAAGTTCGACTCCCACTCGGGAAAGTGTTTTTCACGCTTGACATTCCCTTTGGCAGCTGCTCCAGGGCAGGTCAAATAAAAGTTAAACACGTCTCACCGCCGTTGGCTCGGTGGCTTTGGGCGTTGGGTCGCTTCCAGTTCTGGCTATGTGTCGGCACTCGGGGTTGTGGGTTCGAATCCCGCGTACCCCTCTGAGGTAAGGCCTCTGAAACTGGGATCAGGAAGTCTAACGCCCTTGACACCGCTCGTACCTCTAGGGGTAGGCCAATGGTGGTACGGGGATCAAATCTGTCGAATTGCGCGATAGGATCGCAGTCAGCAAAGCGCCGGTTCCCATGGAACACCGAAGCAGTTGGCTGCCACAGGGGGTTAAAGCCCTGTGCCTGGCGGGAACCGCAACCTCCTTCGGGAGGTTTACTGCCGCAAAAATTTTCTATATTTTCACGCCACCCTTTCCATTGCACAGAAAAATAAAATAATCGATTAAATATTTCCAAAATTATTCCAAATATTCCAACATATTCGCGATATTCCCAAAATATTCCACATATTCCAAAAAAATATTCCAGATATTCCAAAAATATTCCAGATATTCCAAGTGGAATATATTCCATGTACACAAAAATTTCAAGTGGTCGACCCCTCGGATAAATCTTAGCTAGTGACAGGAGTAATTTATTTTGAGAATATTTCAAAGACGAAAGACCACTGAGAAAAATTGTCGTAAGTTTACGGGAAAATTTTCCACGAAGTGAAGTTGTAAAATTACGATTACTTATCGTAAAATTACAAGCAGTTCCTATCGACTTGCAATTCAATTACAAGCAAGAATGGGCTGTCGTAAATTTACAACATTTTTGTAAGCCGTAATTTACAAAATAAATCGTAAATCTACGAACATATTTTTCACAGTGACGAAGAAAATAAGTTCGCGGCACCAGAGTGCTCAGTCGGGTATCCGACGGGACCCGAACTGCGTCCGTAAACGGCATGCACTGAGAGAAAAAACTACAATTTAACCACAATTTTTTACCGTTATTTCGAGGTTCAATAAAATATTGTACTATAATTGTACCCAGTATAGGGAAAATAAGTAGTGATCTACGGTAACGAAAACCGTAAACCGTCAATTCAAAACCGTTGTTTAGTTGTATGAAGTACGGTTTTTCTCACAGAGTGTGCGAGCGAGATACTGCGGATTAGAGTTTGCGCGTCCCGCTTGCACCTTCAGTTTTGAACGCAGTCCGGTTCCGGGACCGGACCCGAATGAGAACTCTGCGCGGCACGTACGAAGAAAGGACAGAATTCGGTGCATGCAAAGTGATTACGGTACGGTGCGGTGAGTCTGTATAGAGAAACAGAGTCCCACGGTCCAGATGGCGCCGGGCGGGGCGGGGCGGGGCGGGGCGGGGTGGATCAGCCCACCGCAGGCTAGGCCACGCCGCTCCTGTGAACTCGTCCTCCGGCCCAGCCTCCAGCCCTGCCGCCTGCCGCCCTGCGCTGCCCGCCTGGCCGACATTCTCACGTCGATAAACACGACCGGACCGCATCCCCCCGACGCGACGCTCGACCTGCCAGTAATGAGTGATGGCATTTCCACTAATGGCGCGCGAGTCCGATACGATCGAAGTAGGGCTTGCGCTCCCCGCGTCAGATTTAGGGGGGGGGGGGGTCGGTCACCGCACCCTCCAGTGATTGAACTCATTGTCCTCCCCGCCCGTACCTTACCGGCCCGAGAGGCGGCAGCCGTGTATTCAATCGGCGATATGATTATGACTGCTGTTAGTAAACTTGTCTGATTGCGAGGCGTGTCCCGGAAAAGTCGGAGGTAAGGCGCGTCGCGGGGCCGGGAGGGGAGGCGCCCGGTGAGTGCGGACGGGGGACCGCGGGGGAGAGCAGGGGCGGGGCGGGGAGGGGGGAGGAGGGCGGAGGCGCTTCTCCAATGAGAGTCATTAGGACAAGAGCTGTAATGAGCCCTGTGGCGCGCAGCCCAACAGCTCACAGGTCTGCATAAAGACCTCGCGCCTCTCCAATCTCTCTCTCTCTCTCCCTCTCGCTCTCTCCTCTCTGATTGAGCCGGGCCGGGACCAGTTCCTCGCCGCGGTTGCATTAGTCCCCGGAGCGGCGAGGCGCGGCGATGTGCCGCCGTTGCGCACTACGCATCGTTTCGTCTCCTGGAGCCGGGTACCCCGCCCCGCCCCGCCCCGTGCCCGCCCCACTATGCCCCGCCCTGCACTGCCCTACCATACCGCAGTGCGAAGTGGAGGTGGCCAGCGAATCGAGCAACTGCATCGCGTCTCACTGCCAGGGACAAACATTTCCAACGCAGTTTTTAGAATCGAGACTTTACCTCGCTGATAAGTAGTATTGCAAGCAGACCAGACAGGGCCACTCGAAAACTGAGCACAAAGAGTGATGCGCGGCATACCAGCACCGCGCGATCAAAAGAGCGGCATTCGGCATAGGCAGTGGCATCGAGTGGCAATCCCCTGCGCGGGGAGAACCTCTTGCGCCCGGGCCGACGGCAGACAGGCGGGCAAGCCGGTACAGGCCGGGGCGGGGCCGGGGCAGGCGATGGTTATCGGCAGGGCAACGCTCACCTGCCAATAAGCAGAAGGGCAGGGCAGGGAGCCCGCTCCGCTCAACCTTTGGCGCGCCCCCGCGCTGCCGGGCACGAGTGACCGGGCCGGGCCGGGCCGCTGCCGCGGGGCCAGGAAGAGCAGTGTGCGCCGCAGCCGCGCTTATTAGAGGGGCATTACTGATGGATCACCATTTACATTGGCGAGGGTCCATCGCCATTACCGGCGGCCATGGGCGCCACAGAGATCCAAGCGGCGCTGCCCACCGTACCGTCGCCATGGAACCACAGGGGAATGGGATCGCATCGCCATCGACACACACACGCACACACGCGCGCACGCACACGCGAGCATGCGAGCACATGCATGGCTGCATGGCATGATCAGTGGCCCCGCCAGCGCTGTCCTCGTCCTTCCAGCAAGCGAGAAGAGGCACCGTTTGGCCGCGCGCTGCGCACTACTGCTGTGCCGGTGTCGCAGGGGTTTTATCGCGTTTACCCCAACCCGGTACAAATCCCCTGGGACATCAATACCTCCCACTTGACTTCGGGGGTAAAAACCACCCAGGAGATTAAAAACCCCTGCACCGATGGGGGTACAAGACCCCCACGGCACGGAATTAATACCATACCCCCCGTAAAAAAATTGGGGATTAAAAAGGGGATTAATACCCCACTATGCCCATGGGAGAACAAGACCCCTAGGGGTTTATACTTCCCGGTACAAATCGCATGGGGGATTAATATCCCCAATATCACAGGGTCTTATACCCCATCGGCAAAGCGATTTGTACAGGGGGTATAAACTCCCTAGGACCCCCGAGGTCGAGTGGGAGGTATATAGGCGTCCCAGGGGATTAGAACCAGGGGTAATATGGGGGAATTAATCAACTCGAACACCTGCGTGCCATTCATGTGGGTCTGCCCACCCCAGGGCCCAGGCGGCCTAGGGCTCCCTACGGCTGGAGCGGGTAGACAAACCGGCAAACTGTTACGTGTTCTCTGCAACACCCGGGGTAAGCGCGCTGATCAGGTCCCGCCGCGCCCGCGCCGGGGCCCGCGGGGTGGGGCCACCGCCTCCACGATCCGTGAGATGTGATGACGGACACAGGCACCATCAGAGGCATCGCCCGCCCGCGCCCCGCCCCGCTCCGCCCCGCTCCGCCCCGCTCCGCCCCGCTCCGCCCCGCCCCGCCCCGCCCCGCCCCGCCCCGCCCCGCCCCGCCCCGCCCCGCCCCGCCCCGCCCCGCCCCGCCCCGCCCCGCCCCGCCCCGCCCCGCCCCGCACTAGGCCGGCCGCCGGGACCCTCCCTGACGCTGGCCGCTGCTGGCGCGCGGCCTGCGCTGTGCACCGCGCCTCCAACCTTTACGATGTGCGGTGCGGGCGCCTTTCACAACTACACACACGAGCCCAGACCCGACTGGACGGGGCTCCCCAGCTCCCAGCTGCCCAGGGCGTTGCGACCGCCGCGCCCCGCCGAGCTGTCGCGCATTAGGCAGACCTGGTGCCTGCGCCCTGCGCCTCCGCGCATCCCTGCCGGGGGGGCAGGGGGGGGGGGCAATGCGGTCCGGGATGGTGGGGCAGCACGCACGTCGACATGGTCCATAAACGGGCCGACTGATATGCTCCAATGAGGAAGGAACGGCACGTGTTTTCGGCGGCCCCTTCGCCGCCCGGGGCGCCCCGTGCCCGGCGAGGTGCCCGGCCCGCCGCCCCACTCCAGCCCGGCGACCGGTCAGGTTGCAAACAGCATTCTAGTCGGTGCGAGGCGAGGCGAGCAGGGACTGTCCTGTGCCGAGGGACGGGACGGGTCGGGACGGGACGAGCACGACCTTGGAGGGAGCCTCGGCTGCAGGCTGCAGGCTGCAGGGTGGCGGGTTGCACGGTCACCGCTCCTGTTTGCCTCATCGGCGCTGCGCTGGCTGCGCTGGCTGCGCTGGCTGGCCCCAGACGGAGGCCGCACTCCGCGGTTTACATGAGAGGATGGCCAGGTCGGGCGAGGCGCCGCATCGTACGGCTTGCGGCTCAGGTATGCGTATTGGCATGCGATGAGAAAATAAGACTGGGGCACTATGACCGCAAGGGTCGAATCCGACTCTGGTCTTGCACGCGGTATATATGTGGGTTCGTACAAACACGGCGCTCGTCCAGGGGGGCGCGCTTGCAGCCATATCTGACAGAGAAAACATGCAGTTGGAGCGCGGGACGTTTCTTTCCCTAGCGGCCGAGCGGCTTGACGCTCGGGGAGATCTGTCACCCCTCGCGGAGCGTGACCGCCACTATGAGCGTGGCTTTAGCGTGCAGAGACGAACCGTGACGAAGACGCGCGCCTCCGTCACGCAGACGCCTCCTGCGAGATCCAGACCACTGAGGGTAAAAATGGAATTAACACTTCCTTCGTCTGTCTGTGTGGGGTATGGCATCGCACGGAGCCGGGGATACAGGGCATTGCCCGTATAACATGATTCTTAACTATTTTGTAAATATTAAATGAAAAAAAAATAACAAGAAACCTAGTAGAGCAAAAAATTAACGAAGCACGACAAGGTTTACGTCAGGTGTCAGTCATCAATTTTTCTCCACGGCTCTAGGCCACGAAAAGAGGTAGATGAGTAAGAAGTAAATCTCGAAGTCAGTAACGTCAGGTCGGCCATTTCTAAAATCATGGGAACCGCTCGACCGCCACCGCGCGCCTCAGGACAAGGCGTCGCGCTGACGTCCTGCCCGTCTGCTATCGCCTCTGTCCTGTCCTCACCTTGCCGAGGTCCGCGGCGGGCGGGTCGGCCGGCAGGTCGGGCCGGGGCCGCGGCAGCGGGGAGGCGCCCGCCAGGGTGACCACGGCCACAAGGAGCAGGGCGTGCAGGGCGGCCGGGGCGCGCGCCGGGGCCGGGGACGGAGACATGGCGCGGCGCAGCGGAGGCAGCATGCTCCCCGCCGAGGGGAGGGGCACCGCTCCCTCGAGCGCAATCCTGGAGGTGGTCGGCGGAGCGACTCGCGGAGGCGGAGGGGTGTCCTGTCCAGGTCGCGGTGGTCTGCAGGGCGCGGGCGCGGCGCGGAGCGCACTGCGGGACCTCTCCGCCCGCGGGCGGCCCGGCCCGGCCCGGCCGCTCCATAGCCGCTCCGGCCGCGCCAGCCTCCCCCTCCCCTCCCCTCCCGTCTCCTCCCTTTCCCTCCAGAGGATGATGCCTCTGCTCCTCCCCACCTCGGTGACCACTACCTCCTGCAAAACAGCGACTGCTCAGCTCACTCCGAGACGAGACGGTGGACTTCCCTGTCCGACAGCACCTCTCTATCTCCCCCCCCCCCCCCCCGGGGAGCGGGCGGCGGCGCTGCGGTGTGACTCCAAGCGACGAGGGGGAAGGATTTTGCAGCCAAGAGGTGATGAGGGGATTTAAAATGTTTCCTGGCTTACGCAATCATCGCGCGGCTCAAGGGAAAAGGGAGGAATTCGCTCGATCCGAACGACATAACTCGGCCTTGTTTTTTTATTGGACGCACCGGTTCGTCCAATTTAATTTCGCGCCATATATGAGATCGCGGAAACGGGAAATTGACGGTGAACTTCGCGCCGGGTTATTTCGATACTTTTGTTCCCAACACAATAATGCGTCTGAGATTGGATCACCGGCTTCTTCTTGGCGACCGCGACCGCTTGTGACAGTCCGCTAAACCAGTCTAATTTACGTACACATATTGGTCCGAGCGTTTCCAGGCCATGGCCCACGGCCACATCACGCCCGAGGGTGGCTCTACCCATCCCAGCCCGCCCAATATCCCGGACCGCCCAGCCCAGCCCAGCCCAGCCGGCCCGGCCCGGCCCGGCCCGACCACGGGACGAGTCTCTTCATCCAGCTGACCCACTGACTGACTGACTGCGAGCAGCACGCCGCCGCGCCGCCAGCGTCCTTGGCGCGTCCTTTGGCCAATCCTTTCGCTCGCTTCGCGTGCTCTCTCTCTCTCTCTCTCTCTCTCTCTCTCTCTCTCTCTCTCTCTCTCTCTCTCTCTCTCTCACCTACTCCAGTGTCCTCACGCCTCCTTTCGCCGCCTAATCAATCATGTACAGCGGCTTCCCGGGGTGAGCGGGCGCACGCGCAGTGCAGCGAGAACCTGGTGCCGTGCCGTATCGCGCCAGGAGAATTGAATGACAGTTATGACACGCTCCCCACGCTCGGCCGACGCGCGGCTCACGAGCCGGAGAACGATCAGGAGCACGAGCAGAAGCGGGGAGTGGAGCATGATCACGAGCAGGAGTACGAGCAGGGGATGGAGCAAGAGCTGAAGCACAAGCAGGAGCACCAGCAGGAGCAGGAGCATGAGTACAAGCAGGAGCATGAGCACGAGGATGATCAGAGGAGAAGGAGTAGGAGCACGAGCAGGAGCGGGGACTGGAGCATGAGCACGAGCAGGACTACGAGCAGGGGATGGAGCAAGAGCTGAAGCACAAGCAGGAGCACCAGCAGGAGTACAAGCAGGAGTACAAGCAGGAGCAGGAGCATGAGTACAAGCAGGAGCATGAGCACGAGGATGATCAGAGGAGAAGGAGTGGGAGCACGAGCAGAAGCAGGAAATGGAGCAGGAGCACGAGCAGGGGATGGAACACGAGCTGGAGTACGAGCAAGAGGAGGAGCAGGAGCGTGCTACCGTGCGAGTACACGACAAGCGCCGTGTTTCTCGTGGGACAATAACATCCCGCGAGTGGGAAGGGCCTCATCGCCCTCCCCGCAACGATAAATCTTCGTGTGTGACAAGAGTCATAAATTCGAGGAGTTGTTGAGTAACAATTTGCACACATATCGTGCATCCAGGTACTAAGGCGCGGGGGATGGCGTGCGGGGCAGGGGAGGAGGAGCCTTCCCCCTCCCTGCCTGCCCCCCCGCCTCCCCGAGCTATGCCGAGGGCCGAGGGCATCGAATGGGCAGCGCTGGCACGCGGTGCTGCGCGGCGCGGCCGTCCGCATCCCTGTTCTTAGGCTGGATCGCGTTGTGACGGCGGGCGCCGCCGGCGCCACCTGCCAGCCGCTGCCGCGTCACAGCAGCAGATGGTCCGTGCCCAGCAAGCGGCCAGCGGCCTGTGCCAGTGTACCCGCCGACCGCTATGCGCCATCTGCGGACGCCTGGCGGCGCTAAAGCGCTAAAGCTCGCCTGTTTATGGAGTGGCACTCAGTGGCACACCCTCACCTCACACACGTCTCGTACAGCAGAGGACCAAGTCCTCCTGGCCGCCCCGCAGTCCGTCAGTCTGACCGTCTGACCCCGGGAAGGGCAGACGCAGAGATGGAGCAGGGCGTTAAAAAAGCCGCGGTGAGGTGAAAGAGAAAGGAGAGGACAACAAACAGCCCGCCGCCGCCGCGCCGGAGTCCAGACGACTCTGGCAGGCCGAATGGCTGCGCAGTCGAATTGGTTGCCGAGTCCCTCAGGCGGCGCTCAGACGCGCGGCGCGGCCTCCGCGCGGGCGGGGACCGTCCCACCACGAAGTCGCGGTGGTGGAAGGGAATATGAGTACGAGACGTTTATGACGCGATCAGTCAGTCAGGACGCTTAACTGTTCTGTCTTTTACCTCTGTCAGTTGAAACGCACTATTGAAACGGCGCGCACCCCACCCTCCCGTGTTTATTTAATCGCTCACCCGGCAGTAATCGCAATCAAATATCGTCAAAACGACATTAAGTTGTTTGACATGGCGGCCCGGCCGGTTAAAAGCTTTTAAAAGGGCACAGCAGGGGGCGGGCGGGCCGGCCCACGCCACGCCGTGGAATCAATCAGGTGCCCCGTGCCCGCAGGGCCGCGAGGCGAGGACTCCCGTATATTGCCCTCTCGGACGCTCGCTGGACGCCCGCTGGACGCCCGCTGGACGCCCGCTGGACGCCCGCTGGACACCCGCTGGACACCCGCTGGACACCCGCTGGACACCCGCTGGACACCCGCTGGACACCCGCTGGACGCCCGCTGGACGCCCGCTGGACGCCCGCTGGACGCCCGCTGGACGCCCGCTGGACGCCCGCTGGACGCCCGCTGGACGCCCGCTGGACGCCCGCTGGATGCCCGCTGGACGCCCGCTGGACGCCCGCTGGACGCCCGCTGGACGCCGGCTGGACGCCCGCTGAACGCCCGCTGGACGCCCGCTGAACGCCCGCTGGACGCCCGCTGGACGCCCGCTGGACGCCCGCTGGACGCCCGCTGGACGCCCGCTGGACGCCCGCTGGACGCCCGCTGGACGCCCCCTGGACGCCCCCTGGACGCCCGGCGTGCAGGCAGGCGGGCAGGGGAGCCCCACAGGGGGGAGAGAGCCGTAGCCGTGAGTATTATTGAAACACACGAATGACCTGAGCGCTACACTGATGCAGTCGGGAGGCCGCTACTGAACAAAATGAGTGGAACATGGTCGAAATGACCGCGACAGCGACATTAGACATGAGACACGCTTTTCACTTGCCGAGGGGCCGCTGCCGCTGCCCCGCCGCGCCCGTGCAGGACGCCATGGCGGTGAGCGGCCGGGGCCCGGGCCAGCGGCGCACCCTGGAGAAGCAGGCCTTCCTGGCGCTGCCGCCGCGCCTCAGCATCGAGCGCTCGCCGCCCGACCTGTACCGCGAGGTGGGGCCGCTCGTCGCCGTGCTGGCCGGCCTCGGCGCCTGGCGCGTCAGCGCCGTCCGCAGGGCTTCGGACGAGGTGGGCGCAGGTGAGTTTGCGGCACGGACACACCCGCGTCGACGATGGCGGCTGGCGGCGCCTTGAGCAGGGCCTCGGACTAGGGGTCCTTCACTATAAGCGAACACCGATTTTTTCTGATTTTTCTGGGGTTTGGTGATTTTTCCCATTTTCCTGACTTTTAGCAGATAAAACCTTTACATCTTTACTATAAAACATACACAAAAGTACAAGACACAATAAGGTGTCAGCTAGCTTTTACTCTCGAGTCCAGAAACCAAGCGCGTACCCTGGGTATATACTGACTAGGCGGCCGGTGAGTGAGTGAGTGAGTGAGTGAGTGAGTGAGTGAGTGAGTGAGTGAGTGAGTGAGTGAGTGAGTGAGTGAGTGAGTGAGTGGCTGAAGCGCAGTCCGCTCCGAGGGGGCACTTACTCTTAAAATCTGTGACCCGACTGCTACGTCCATTACGCTGTATTACGCTCCGAAAATTTTCAGATTTGGCCAAAGTCAGGTAAAAACGGGCAAAAACAGTCTACAGCGACCCCAAAAAGAGTAAAAATGTACGGATAATTTTGGCCATTACGCTTCCATTACGCACAACAATACGCCTTTATTACGGATAGAGTGACCCGACTAATACGCGAGTGCCTGCCCCCTCGCAAAAACACTAATGAACTTCAAGCCTACCAGGACTTCCTAAAATCGTATTTTTTCTTCTGATATTTTCTCATTTTTGCTGAGTTTTCTAGATTTTTTAAATTTTAGGAGTTTTTGTGTAATATTTCTGATAATTAAGTGATTTTTTTTCTAGGGTTTACACTGATTTTTTTGAGTGGAGGACCCCCACCCCAGGCGTGGTTTACGGTCCGACTGAAAAAGAGGGGGAGGCGGACTCCAGGTTGCCTACATACAGGGGTTTTGTCGCATTTTTGCCTACTTTTTAGGCGACTATCTAGAGACGACGGGGAATCGTTCCTGAGGACCCCTCGACCTCCGACTAGGCGGGCGTGGACATCCCTGCGGTAATGGTGAGGTCGCTCTCAGCACCACCTGAGTGCTGGCGTGCAGTCGCCAACCGGCACACGCTCAACCTCAAACCAACCAGGGACCCAAGAAACTATAGGCTACACAGGCACAGCAATGTTCGGACGTTTCTTATTCGGCGAGGCATCGCTCACCTTTCTCTCTACAGAGTACGCGTCCGCCCCCTGGTGCTCGGTGCGCATGGTGGCGAGCGCGCTTCTGCTGGCCTCGCTGACCGTCCTCAGCTGCGTGGCCGTGCGCAGCAATATGGTCGAGCTGCTGTCCGGGCAGGAACCGTTCCTGGAGCGCGTCATCCTCGTGCTGCACATTGTGTACGAGACGCTGCCGCTGTCCATCCCGCTGCTGCACTTACCCGCAGCCGCCGACCTCGCGCTCTACTTCAACAACTGGGTCCGCCTGCAGGTACCCAGCGAACGCTCCTCAGTCCACGGTCCACGTCCAAAATGATGGTTTTCAGTTCACAAAATATTAGTCGTATTTGTCGAACACCTCTGACTTGGGGCCAAAGAGGTTTCCGCGCTGGAAATTTCTGTGTTCTCGTTATTACTCTGATAATAAAAGAGTGTACAATGTACACTGATTTATCAGTGTACATGGATGCTTGCTGATTTATCAGTGTACATGCCATAAACACTGATACATCAGTGTACATTGATGTACACGTTTTGGTCTTTTGCTTCTCATTATTCCCAAGCACAAAATTGATTCAAAATGGGTCACATTTCCAAATTCCGCGTTAAAGGGCTTTAAAACGAGCTACCATGTGATGGGGTTCGTAGCAAAGGAATTCTGTACAGATGGGTTGAAGTAGAAATAAACCAAAACGTGAGCACGTGCTCACGTGAGCATCCATCAAAACCCAATAGACCGTTGTTATATGAAATGAACCCTATGATGTGGTAGCTCGTTTTAAAGCTCTTTTAACAAGGAATGTGGAAATGTAACCCATTTTGAGTCAATTTTGTGCTGGGGAATAATGAGAAGCAAAAGGCCAAAACGTGTACATCAATGTACACTGATATACCGGGTGTCCCAGAGAACACACGGCATTGTTGCGGGATTGCATACTCGCCAGTGCTGCAGGGGCTATAGCGCCTTACGGCCGGAGTGGGTAGGCAGACCCGCAACACTGCCGTGTGTTCTCTGGGACACCCGGTATCAGTGTACATGGCATGTACACTGATTAATCAGCAAGCATTCCAATGTACACTGATAAATCAGCAAGCATCCATGTACACTGTTTAATCAGTGTACATTGTACACTCTTTTATTATCAGAGTACATCATGTTAGTACACGCCAGTACCACACACACAACTTGACCACTTTGGAGCGTATTTTGATATTT
Organism: Frankliniella fusca; assembly: GCA_029379305.1. Classification (NCBI taxonomy): domain Eukaryota; kingdom Metazoa; phylum Arthropoda; class Insecta; order Thysanoptera; family Thripidae; genus Frankliniella; species Frankliniella fusca. Next base: position 2,433,059 of record JAHWGI010001430.1, on the reverse strand, counting down.
TTCAGTACTACGTAATGGGTAATATCGCGTAATTCCCACTCCGGTCCAGTCCAGCTGGCACTGGGTGACGGGATCGCCGCTGCGCCTCGAGAGCGGCCGGCGCGCCCGGACCGTGTCGGCGGTCATCGTGGTCTACAGCGTGCTGTCGCCAGTGTACCACCAGCGCGTGTCCCGCCACATGCCCATGTGGAAGCTGCCCATCTACCCCGTTACCGTGGCGCTCGCCATCGTACTGGGCTCGCTGTGGCACGCTCTCAACACGGAGGTGGTCGCGACCTCGGTCAAGTTGAGGGCGCTCTTTCACCAACGGCGCACGGTGAGTGACTGGGACAGGGCAGACCGGGGGCAGGCAGTGTGACGTGTCGGTAAGCAACTATAATTATTTTCCTGTCCACTCGGCAATTCAGATTACTTCAGAAAAAAAAAGTGATAAAAGAAAAAGTTTTAAAAGTTCTAAAAATAATTCAGGTTTTATTATTTTCTTTGAAACAGTCACGTTATTTGTAAATCAAAATGAACGTTCGCTTCCCCTTTAAAGCAGGACCTATGAACGCCGTCCTTCCAGGCAAGGTCCGCACAATTCACCTCGAGTCGCCTGTTTTCGGGCGCAGGCAATTCCTTCCATGAGCCTCCTAACCTGTACCTGTGCCCGCGTCCCTCCTAGTCCCGCAGGGGCCTGACTGGCGACGCAGTGCGCGGCTACTGCATGCTGTGGCTGCGGCTGCGCGCGCTCACGCAGGAGCTGGGCGGCGCCTGGGGCGCTGTCATCCTGCACGCCCTTGTCACCATGATGGTCATGGCCATGACCAGCGTGTTCGGCCTGCTGTCCGCGCTACAGCACGGCCTGTGGCGCCGTGTCATTAGCACCATCGCCAGCGTCGTCTGGGGAGTCGCCCTCATCTTCTGGATCTGTGGTCAGGCCCACCTGGCCGCGCGCAGCGTGCGTATGCCCATCCACCCGGTGAGCGGCAAAGCCTGCAGGTTGATTCCGGACAGTGCGGTTTCGTCTCTCCATCCCTGTCGCACTCATGGGGCGCGGCGATAAGGAGCGAGAGAGAGGACACTACTGAACGCGGATCGGAATCAGCCTGCTGCTGGATATTTCGGAGGCCTTTAACTGATTTGGCGAGATTCTGTTGTAGGTTTCCCGCGAAATGTTGCTGGAACTTCTGACCATGCCTCTGAGGACGCTGAACGACGAAACTTCTGTGGAGGTGCGTGTAGCTCGCGATGAGATGCATCGTCATCGTGGCTGGAACATCTTCTTTGCGTGGGGGTGTCATCACACGATTATTTATTGCGACGACAGGTCATGCGCTTTGTCCAAGTTCTATCGTTCAAGCCGGTGCGAGTCAATCTCAAGGGCTTCGTGGTGGCGACCAGAGAGCTTTCCGTGGCGGTAGGTGTGTGTGGCAGGCTTGTATTGTCTCTGGCCAAAGCCCAGATGAGACTGCAGCCACCAGCAAAGATGACCAATGACCACCCTCTCTTTTATTCTGAACCGGCAGAGCGCCGCCACCATCACCACCTACATCGTGGTCCTGGCGCAGCTCGCGCTGACCATCTCTGCCGGCCTCGCAAAGCCCTCGCCTGAATCCCACGACGTCACGCCGTCCAACAGGAGTGGTTAGCTCAGAGCAGTGCAGGCCGCTGCAGTCATCTGAAGACTTTCATCTCACGTGCTCGTGGGAAGGCAACCGATGGAAGGCAACTCGGTTGCCCAAATAGCAAACATTAGTCAGGAATGCGTGAAGTTCGCGGTATATTGACCTAATTTTGTCAAACCGGTCAGAGTTGCTATACGAAGACTTGAAAAAGAAAATAACTTAGAGACAAGTTCTTAATAGAGGTGTTTTCGTGACTGAATTAAGATAAATATTGCTATGTTTACACCAAATTGACATCAGTAGATAGATGGTTTGAAATACAAGTGGCATGCAGGGGCCAGCATATCCGCCTCTGCAGCGAGATTATCGATATCGTAAAACTAGCAAAACTCGCAGGTCGCTTAGAAATGCGAATACATTTGATTTTGAAGGGCCAAATCGACGCATTTTACTCTTTTAGAGCTTAAAATAAACTAAAAACAATAAATTAGCAGCCATTTCACCAGTTTTGACGTCTTGAAGATATTTTGGCCAAACTTTGGCTATAGAAGGTACGATCTTTTTTGAGGACTTTTCTCCCACGAGCGTTGTTGTTCTTTGGCTGAGTGCTCACTTTACCAAAAGTTACTGTATATGGTACTGGTTGCCGGTAACGGCAATGGTAATTTCGCGGGAAATCAGTTCGAATTGGATTGTTTGTCGCAAAACCCAATACAACGCAGTATTCTGGTCATTCTTAAAATATATTTCGCATCTTTCTACTTTTTATGTCTGAAATGAATAAAATAACCCCCAAAATTAATGAACAATATTTGGAGGAACTATTTATTTTTTTATCGCAAATCGATGTTGCTCACTTCTTTCAAAAGTCACGCGCCTTTAAAATGACGTAGTACGACCTATCTAAGCGAGTTTTGAGAGAAAGTAGTCAATAGCACCTCTTCAAGGGCATCAAGTTTTTAAAATGTCAAAAACTGGTTAAATCGATGATACTTTATTGTTTGCAGCTTATTTTAAGCTCAAAGAGAGTAAAATGCGTTGACCTCCCCCTTCAAATCACATATATTCGCATTTCTAAGCGACCTGCGAGTTTTGCGAGTTTTACGATGTCGATAATCTCGCTGCTGAAACGTAAGGCAGCTGTTTCAATCGTTTCAATAACCACCTGGAGCCAGTCGAATTTGTACTGTTGACATTGTGAGAGGGTAGATGAAGATCAACACGAATGACACGGGAAACTCTACCTCGTGCCTAGAAATATTATTTTTAAAAAGTTCTGAACCGTCACTACGATGCCATTTTGACTCCTACAGATGGTCATTTTCTGAAAAATGAAATACGTCATCGAGTGTCACTTCAAAATTAGGGACTAAAATTTTACATCACTGACGTCTTCGTGACTTATCTCTGCTAAGTCGCTTTCTTAAAGCACTGTTAGCGAGATTACAGGCAGGCAATAGCACTTGCGATTCGATTGGAAGAACAGGAAATCGGATAAAATTCTGCCCTTTCGGAACGATAAGATACCACACCGTACAAGGAAAAAGGGGACAATACAGGCCGAGTATAAAAGGATACTATCTCATGGTGCCCCTGCCAGTACAGTTTGCCCAGTCTTTAAGCTAAACATGGCAGCTCACCGTGTAATTTTGCTCTTCCTACTTTGCGTGGTGCTCATCCATGTAAGTATTTTGCATTTAGTTGACTTTTCCGTCAAACAGAATTAAAAATCCCAATCCAGATCGGAATTGGAAGCAGATGATTTGAAGTTTATGCCATATGAAATACAGGCCACAGCCATTGTATAAACAATTAAAGAAATTCTAAGAATACAAAGTTATTCTGATTCATTAAACAAATAGTTTAATCGATTGATTCATAATTATTTTTTTGACGAAGACAACGGGGGCCCAGAGCCAAGGCACTCTTCATCCTGGGACGGGGCGTTGCGGGTCGAGCAGGCGAGTCCTCGCGGCGCAGTACTGTAGAGCAGGATGAAAAAGGGGCTCTGTTCCGCGCGGAAAAAAGCTTCAAACATTTAGCCCAATTCAGACCCTCCCGAGCAGCATACCAAATACCCAGTGTGCGTGGTTGGTTTTTAGACTCGAGAGTAAAGCAAGCTAAAACCTTAACATTTTAAGTGATATATATGTTTCGAGTAGGAATTGTGTTTTAAGGTATCATCTGCTGAAAAGAATGTTATTTGACTGTTTATGATTCCTTCTATTAAATTATTTAAAAGTCACCGTGAAAATTATTTAAGCGCAAACAAATTTGATTTACCGCGAGTGGCATATGCAATAAGTCATAAATATTCAATCATTCAAAAATTATTAAGTGTAAGGGTGTAAAATGTCTCAAGTTGAGTTCACGTATACCAATTTTTTGCCCCGGAGGATTTGCGATAATTACTGGTTTAGGAAATTTATTTGTCCTCTCATATGTGCCCTTCTGTTTGCTTTTTGCAGGCCCGCACCGTATATAAATTAGACGAGCCGGCGAGGAGCAGCAACAGCGCTGCGGTCTCAAACGTACGCTCTGCTGCAGATGCTATTGGTGCCCTTCAGAAGCGGTACACGGCTGTGAAGTCAAATGCCACCCAGCTCATCACAGACTTAAATGCTGCAGTGCAGGCCGGCAAGTTGACCAAAATCCAGATTCAAGTAGTAGCAGCTGATCTCCAGGCAGACATCTTTAGAGCCGTTATGATTAATTCCGACACACTCATGCGCTTAAACGCTTGCTGGTCTTGCATTGGCGTTTCCGTAGCGTGTTTGGAAGCGTGTCAGTGGGGAGTAGTGGCGGCAGAGACAGCCCCTGTTGGACAATTAGAAGTACAATTCCTTCCTCACAAGGCAACGGCCTTAAAACTTCTTAACTAGCCAAGATATTTTCCTTGGTGCGATAGTTCGTTTTAAAGACATATCAATGTCAGTAGTAAGGGTTACTAATGTCTACTTCATCGCAAATAAATATATCATACGATTAAAGAAACAAGACCTAATTGTTAACTTGAACAAGATCAATAAAGAGTTAGAACATTGGTAGTGCTCGTATTTTTTCAAAATATTTGAAAGGCAGATTAAAGCCATCAAAAGCTTTGAATTCCCGAGGGGTCGCCAACTCGCATAATACTCCGTACAGGGATCCATAATACCTTCATAATACTTATTATTACCTTCATAATATCTCATTATATTCGACAAAATACCCCCATAATACCGTATAACACCCCATAATACTACCTTATACTTCATATGATCCAAAAATATGTCATAATATCCCATAAAATGTGTCATAATACCGCATAATACCATAATACTCCGTACACTGCTGAGGTGAGTTGGCGACCCCTCGTGAATTCCCAAAAGAAATAATTTCTTAAAGGACAGTGTTTGTAAGAGGTTGCGAAGCAGTTTCGCTTTTCCTTGAGTCTGTGCCTAGCGAACTTTAAGAGTACCAGAAGGGATTCTTCGGGTATGTTTGTACAGCTAGATCAGATCCTCGATCATCTCACCCCACAAAGCGACGGGTAGAGCGGGCGGAGACTTTGACCTTCTTAGGACTCAGGCCGGGCGACCACCCTACCCGCTCACTCCGAGACGGGTGGGGTCGGGCGGGCGGAGAAGGGAAGGGCAACGGGAAGAGCGCGTCCGCCCGATGCGCATCTCTGTCACCCCGACCCTCCAACCCTGCCTCATATCAGCGTAAGTACATAACATCTTCCCGACAACGCGACATGAGGTTAAGTACCTCCTTGGCGGACATGAGTCTGACTAACAAGGCTTTCAACGTCAAAGAAAGGCAGAAAGTTACGACTGTCAGTCGAGTCGTGCACTATTACTTTTCTTTGCGACGGTAGATACTTTATCGGAGAAAGCGTCGCTAAGACAGGGGACAGAGCCCACAGACATCGCAAGCGTCATGTTTCTTTCTGTAAGCTGCCCGCAAAATTTTCTGAAATAAATAGCTGCTCTAGCTGACAGACCGTGTATTCTTGCAGTCGCTTTCGGACAGTATGCATCGAAACATCTTTCTTTGCGGGGCGTTCCTGTTCCTTTGTGAGTAATAAACTTTTTATGCACGAAGTAGCCTTGTGGTTTTGTCTCAGGATCCGATTTTTAGGCACGAAGTAGCCTTTTTTTAAGCGGTCTTGCTACTGCTTTTACTTCTACATCCGATCCCACACATCCATCCATCCATCCATCCATCCATCCATCCATCCATCCATCCATCCATCCATCCATCCATCCATCCATCCGCCGCGCTCAGGGGGGAAAGGGGAGTGCATGGCAGGTCGTCGTCGTCCTCGGCCGCGCCAGTCCCCACACCACTATCTCCTTTCCCACTCCCGGCTAGCCTAAAGCACTACTGTACAATGCCTTCAATCCACGCGCTGCCACAGCCCTGTCCATTTCGACAACCGGACCTGACCACCTGCGCATTGTTTACAAGGCGGAAATTACCAGTCTTATTTTTCCGACCATATTCCTTTGGTCGCTTTCATACCAAATGATGTATAATCGGAAAATAAGGCTGGTGCCTTTCAGTGTGGAAATTCTGTGAATCTGACTATGCCATGTCGAACAGAAAATAGTTCACGGAAAAAAAATGTTTAGTTGTGTGGATTAACCTTTGAGTTGGTTTTGCCCTTACTTACATTTTTTCGTTGTGATAACCTAAACTCGGTTTTGGGAACGCATGTTTGGATTGTCACAGTGAAAATATAGTTGGCACAACGAACGGTGCGTTAGCACAGCGAAGCGGTTCGCTGATCTGACGGGATGGCGCTTTAGAACATTTTTTCCGAACCAACAAACCGCTTCGCTGTGCCAGTGCACCGTTCGTTGTGCCAACTACATTTTCGCTGTGAAAATCCAAACATGCATTCCCACACACTGTTAGAAAAACCGTGACTCATACAACTCAACAACGGTTTTGAATTAACGGTTTACGGTTTTCGTTGCCGTACATCACTAATTTACCCTATACCGGGTACAATTTTAGAACAATATTTTATTGTTCTTCGAAATAACGGTAAAAAATTGTAGTTAAATTGTAGTTTTTTTTCACAGTGCAACCGAGTTTTGGTTATCACAACGAAAAAGTGTTAGTATGGGCAAAACCAACTACAACGTTACTTCGCACTACTAATCATTTTTTGGGGGGGGTTATTCCCTCTCACTTTGATCGAGTAATATTACATATACATTTTACTTGCAGATGGGAAAATAAAATTTTGATACTAACGGAACTGATATTTATACAAATCCAACCATTACCAGAATGATATATAATTCAGCAGGTGCGTAGCGCACATCAGTTTCCCCAAGACCGCTTGGCTAAGCATGTCTTGCCTTGGCTGTTTTTCAAATCAGGTGTGGCCCCTTACCTAAAGCCACACTGTGAAAAATATGTACGGAAATTTCCGGCTAATTTTTTTCCGGACATTTCCGTACTTGATGAAAACGGAAACGTCCGTTCAGATGTCCGTAGTATATGGTTGTTTCTGCAGTACCGTACGAGAAAAATTAGATCACAGCTTGGAAGGATTCGTCCGTACCCATCATGGTACGGAACGTTTCCGTCATCTGTTCCGTACTAGGATTCTCATTTCTTACAGTGCAGATTTTTCTATACGATTTTGACTTGACAGAGACGTAGAGCTCGATCTGCTTAGTTCACCGCTGAAATGCCATCCCAAAGTTAGCAGCCAATTTTGAGAAATTTCGATCTCAAATCCCTGTTTCAATGGTAACACTCGACTTGTCACGGCAAAGCAGCGTGGAAAGGGGGACCGAGAGTCGCCATTGTAGCGGGCGCTCGACCCTTCGGAGCGGGGAGCGGCCCGCAAGGGGATGAGGACCGTGCCCGGGGACTTTGATTCAAGACATGCACAGTAGTTCAAAAAATAAAATTTGGAACGACACGTTAGAGTAAAAAAGTAAAATCAGTGTTCGAATGACCACTGCACAACGAGCCTTCAGTTCAAAAATCAAGCTGATCAGACAATTTTTACTGAAAGACTAACTTTAAAAGCGTTTGAGCTACAAATCTCAAATTTGGGATGTGACCCGCTGCACCCAGGACGCTTATTAAACCCTAAGATAAAACAAATTCAATAAGATCACCCAAAAGTCTAAAAAAAATAAGTATATGTCTACATGAAACCTCATCTACCGAAGTATTTTGTGAAACACAAACACAAACAAACTTCGTTCCTACCAGGATTTCCTGAAATCGTATTTTTTCTTGCTAATATATGAGTTTTCATTTGACTGCTTTTACTTACCGCGCTAATAATTGTCAAAGTAAAAATATACTTTTTTTGTTTTTGTTTTCACGATTCATGGCTGCAGTGGTTTGCAGTTATGAAGCAACGTCTGTTGAGCCGTACTGTCCGCGGTTCTGTAACAAGAATCTAGAGCCCGTGTGCACACGACAGCGCGATGGTGTACTGCGCCAGTTTAGCAACGATTGTGTGAGGCGAATGTACAACTGCGAAAACTCCACATGTAAGTACGAAATATAGAAACTGAGGACAATGTCTACACGTAACGTTTTGACAACTTTGGAATACAACATATCTATGTGGAATTGTTAACTAATTTAGCTGATGGGCAGTATGCGTAAATATTGTGTTATTCGTTTTACAGGTTACGAGGTATTGTGGAATGGTCCGTGTTACATCCAGCACTAGCGATGCGTACTCAAATTTTAATTTGTCTGGCTAAATTTTTCGATTTTTCCTGTGAATTAATTACTTAGTGCGGCGCCCCTTGACCTCGTCTATTAAAATAAAAGTACTGTGACACTCTCTCAATTTTGACACGTACTGATAACAAGATAAAGTCCAATAATTTTCCCCCCTGAAGATGCACCTGAAGGTGAACGGGTAGCGAGGAACCATAAAGAACTCTCGCTGCTCCTGGTGGCGGAAAGGTGATATGGAGCAGATAGGTGGAATCAACGAGGCCGAATAGAGGGAGTGGGATCCTTCGCGCCACTCGCTTGAAGAGCGCCAATAACACAGCCGAATAGCCATCCGAGTTGTTATAGTAACAGACCGTTGGCCGCTCAATTTGAAGCCGGCGCGTGGTGCCTGGGAAGGGATGTGCAAGTGTCAGCACAAAACCCCTCCTCTAGGCGCGGCGCGGCGAGAGCGGTCACGGAGGGCATCCGAGGGCATCCGCGACACGGGGAAGCTCGTCCCCGGCAGTCCACAGTAGTGGTGAGTGTAGAGGTCTGATAAGCCGAGAATGAATACAGTTGTTCAATCGTTCAAACCACAAGCCTAATCAATCAATCGCGGAATCCACCACTAAAACAGAGTGCTCGTCGGTCCGCGCTGCAGCCGGCTCTGGAGAAGCCCGGCGCGACCCGAGCGGCCCGGGAGAAGCCCCGAAGGAAGAAGGAACCCGAATCGCCTGCTCTGCTCTCGGGGGGAGATCTCCTAATGAGAGTCGTTGCATCGGCCTCTCCACGTCACCTTAGGTGTCGGTGCACCAGTGTGTTGATAGGACTGATATCGGCTCAGGATTTGCTTTTCCGAATGGAATAATGCGAGCTGTTTCTACATCTTGTAAAGTGACAAAGGCTTTTCGTATACCTGGTTTGTTTAACGACTGTTTTGCCCCGGCTCCCGGCTTGCACTATTTAAACGTGCCATAAATTCGTAGCTTACGTTGAAACTAAAAGTAAACATATCGTATAAGTTGATTACCGAAGATTACTTACAGGCAGGAATTTAGACACTCATTATTTTTAAAAATTGATTTATCTTTTTCATGAAGATGGAACCCCAGAGAAACGAATTCGAATATCGTTCGCAGCATTACGGCTCAAAGATCGAAATAAAACAAATAAACAAATAACACTTACAGTACATGCTTACACAAGAAAACCTCTCTCACTAAAATTTCCATTTCTTGAATTATTGTGTAACTAACTCTTGTTTAGCAAAGGGACCAGCCCAAAGCAAATCACACATAAAAATGAAAATAAGTAAATAAATGTATAAATAAAACCACGACATGATGGGAACACAAAATAAATTTTGTGATGGTACGCGACTTGTTCACCCAAAAAAGCGTTTTCTTGATTTTGCAGTGTTCTTGGTTTACACGAGAACATTGCGATTGTTGTGAGAAAATGATTCTTGTAACAAATACAATTACACTTGTTACAAAGCGAGCATAATGTTCTCGGAGTGAACAAAGATCACTGTAAATTCAAGAACACGCTTTTCTGGGTGTACTTTATAAAATTGTGTGTCACACTTACAGAAGTGTAAATTCTGAGCACATACATTTTCATCTCAAATTTAGTTGGTGAGAGTAAGAATTGGTTTTGCCTGGGACACTTGAACTCAGGCCTCGAGCTCGAGCTCTACTCGGGCCATGTTCGGGCTCCGCGCTCGGGTCCGATTGTTGGGGCGCATATAAAGGAGCGCGAGCCAACTCGGGGACTCATAATGATAACTAGCAAAATTTGTTGAGTTAACTCTCAAAATCACACTATCAAACGTGATAAAAAGGTCATAGTTGAAATTCAGACGGAGTTTATCGGGTGTAGGTCACTTCAGATAAGTACAAGTTTTATGTCTGTAGGTATTTGTAGGTTTTGTGAGATCTGAGATAAAAGTGGTATAAGTTAAGGGCTACACTCGACTGAGAACAATGCTTTGTTCTCTTCACCACTCAGGAAAGAGGTAGAGGCAGAGGTAAAGAACGAGGAAAAACTTGAATAATCCACACTGTCTCGTTACTTGCCTATATACGGAACCATGGGTCCGACGCCAAGGTAGTGGCGTGTAGATGGCACTTCTGGCTCGCTGGGTGCGCGTACAGGTTAAACCTGCAGTCAATGGGCAGACCCAGCTCCTGCGCCAGGCCCTCCCAGTCGCCGCCTCGGTCCCGACCCAGAAGCATCAAGCCTGTCACGTGTGCGGCCGGGCAGCGCGCCAGCATCGAGCGGATCTCGGCCATGTGCTGCCTATGGGGCCCCAGGTCCCATGGGAGGCGCATGGCGCGCAGCGCAGGGGCGGAGGCAGGCGTCAGGGCGCGCAGAACGCTCGCCGGCGGAAGGTCGCTGGTAAAGAGCTCCAGGTACTCGAGGTGCGGTAGTCCAGGCAGCAGGTCCAGCACATCGCCCAGCCACGCAGTTCCCCCTTGGGGATCTCGCGGGCTGCTGATCGACAGTGTGCCGAGGAGCGCCTGGCCTGAGGACGCGATGGCGGCGACGATGTCTCTCAGCGCCCTCACCGACCACATCGCCGCGTCGGGATCGGCGTCGGTAAGAACGCCGATCCTTAGTATCTGAAGGTGCGTGGCGGCCCGAGAAAAGAGCACTGCACCCTGTAGTAGTGTTGAGAAACTTAGCGAGCCGTCTTCGGTTGACCTGGGAAAAAAAAAACAGCAAAAAAGAAATGGTGTTGAGGCATTTTCAGAGGTAAGAAGCTAGAGCGGGTATGAGGAATTTACGGTGCAGCGTCAGTTTGGTAATTATCTACTTTCATATTTAAATGATTAATGCCGCAACTTACAAAATGTTAAAAATTGACTCATCATCTAAAATGTTAACTTCAATTTAAATAATTTTCAAGATGATTTTTTTTCTTTCCTTTTCCCCCTAAAACAGCTGAACTGGAAGAGACGGCAAATGGTGTGTCGGAGTCTGTCAAATACTACGCTTTTCTTATTGGGAACCCTTACCTGCTACAAAATGAAAGCTTGTTCCCGGGGTTACGTCCTATCTCAAGGCGGAGCTCTTTCAGTTGCCTACAGTGTAGGAGGCTGTCCATCCCCGGGAGAAGCGGACAGTCCAGAAGGCGAAGGTTAGAGCATTCGGCGAGCAGCGAGCAGGGGAATCGAAGCGACGGATTAAAGAGCCGGACCTTCTCTAGACTGGTTGCGTGGTGCTGTAGCAGTGACTGAAGCCAAGGATCAGGCCAGACCCCCGCCGCTACATAAGAGAGCTTCTTGAGCGTCCCGGGACAGCGGGGAACCAAAGCTTCCGGAGAGCAGCGTAGAAGGCCATTGTCCCACAGGCGCACCATCAGCCTTGAACAAAATTTTAACTCGACATTAAAGAGTCGCAAAAAGGAGGGGAAAACAACTCTGCATTAAGGTGTACAACTTTAGTGAGTTTTTGTGAATCTACTAAAATTTTGAAAATTTATTTTTTTTCCCATGTTTTGCTTGATCTTTTTAACACAAATTTCCTTGAAAATCGTGATTTTTTTTCTGCATTTTTCTGCACTTTTTTTTTTTTGCATATTATTTCTACTTTTTTCTAAATTAAGGTGTGTACAAAAGTTTGAGAGTTGTTCACCCGTCGGGCAAAAACAAAATCATTCCTAAAATTAGATGGCACGAAACAGCTGTTGTTATATCAAGTTAAAGAAAGACCCCGGTTCGAGCCAGCGCCAGCGCTGGCGCTCAGAAGCGCTGGGTGGAGGGGTGGCGGGCGACTTTTCTGTGGTGTTCATCGATATCAACCGTCATAGTTACCCACGCAACTGTTGATATCGATGAATACCGCCGAATGGTCACCTACAACCCCTCCTCCCAGTTCTCCCTAGCAACAGCGCTAGGGCTGGCTTAAAACGGACACATTTCTTAACTTGATACAGCATGTCTCAGTTCCACAATAATGATTACCGTTCTACGGCGCACTTTCCGATGGCCTTAAACATTTCCGTGAAATCTTGCGTTGTGTCTTGAGGACTTACGTGGAGCCGAAGACCTCGCAAGCCATCTAATATGGCCTGTCGTGAAACCATCGCCGAAAGCCTTTTCATGTCCTCTGACCCCAATTCCTCTATGTCTCTGAGGTCGAGTTTCAAAATTGCGCACTGCAAATCGTCTATGTCAAAGCGATTTAATGCCCAACGCGCACTAAACCAAACTTTTCCGACGCAGGGCGCCCGAGCGAGGATCAGCCGCCAGCAGGGACTGAAGTGCCGTCCCATGCCCAGCACGAGCTCGCGGCTGCGCCACAAAGCATCACTGAGCGCCACGTCCCTCCAGCGCCGACACACGACTCGCACTCGTAACAGTTCCTCTTCGCTTAGGTACTCGAATATACATAGCAGCAGTTCGTTTGGCAGCGCATCAAGGTTGACCTGAAGCACAAAAATATCGTGTAAACAGGAACTATAAGGTGTCGCGTACATAACATTGCACGCGAACCTAGCTGAACTACTCACTGTGAAAAATTGTCGAAGGTTTACGGGAACATTTTCCAAGAAGTGGAGTAGTAAAATAACGATCACTTATCGTAAAATTACAAGCAGTACCAATCGATTTGAAATTCAATTACAAGCAAAAATTGGCTGTCGTAAATTTACAACATTTTTCGTAAGTCGCAATTTACAAAATAAGTCGTAAATCTACGAACATATTTTTCACAGTGCTAGTTTTCCTGATAAGACCTTAACAAGTTTCCAGAAAGTTAAAAATGAGTAATTATAAAATACAAACGCTTTGCTAGCACAGCTAAATTTGTGGTCTTTTTAACTATGTAATAGTTACAAAAATTTATTTCGATGATTCTGCTAACGGTTTTACCCTGAGAAAAATATGTGAACAGAAACAGCGTTTGGTCTTTCTCGCCTGTATGACACTGTTTGCGTTATTCGAGGGTCTGACAACTCTTATACTACTTCGTACGCGGTGGCTGTATTACCTGCACTGGAAAAACAAATGTTACTTGTGTCACATGTTATCCTGCATTCTCTGGAGAAAACGTTTTCTGATGCATTCCTCTCCATGCAAAAGGATAGGGGCATCACAAAGAGAATGAAGCACGAAACGTTTTCTCCGGAGAGTGCAGCAAGAAACGTGACACACGTAACGTTAGTTTTTCCAGTGTGTTGTGTATATTACCAGTACATTCCCATATATTACTTGCATATTACCTCAGTTTTGCCTCTATATTATACCTATGATCATATACATACGCTACTTCACAGTATTTTATATTACATACATATTCCTATGTTACTCGTAATACTCCCTCGTACACAGCTAAGGGGAATTGCTGACCCCTCGGCGTTATTACGAATTAGAACACATGGGCTTGGTTGATAATCGTGAAATAAGGTATACCACCAGAGTCTTCTTTCCAACTATTCATAAGAACTTTTTACGTACCTCTTCATTGTCATCACGCCGCCACGATTTTGATGTGGAAGAAAGAGCTGCTCCCATTTCTCGAACATGCCTGAGGAAAAAGGACATAGTCAAAGGAATACAAATATTATGGTCACGTTGTGATATTAGCGAACCCTTACACCTCGAACTGATGCGCGATATAGAGCATTCGCTTCAATAATGTGAACGTGAACAGTCCTATCTTATCTCAGTTGGCAGCATAGAAAAAAAAATCACATCTTATCCTTTAGAAATGCTTGGAAACCAAAACAAAGCGCTTTTTTTGGCCGATGAATTCTAAGCAGCTGTAATACTTGGGTCTAGAATTAAATTTTTAACATTTCTCAGACAAGGATTTTCTTAATTTCTATTATTATTTTAATTTTATAAAGTTTCGCCGATCCTTCGAAGTGTTTATGCTCTTGCGATAGGGGGGAGGAGGTAACTGTTAAACGGAGTTATCACCTTTCGTAGCAGGAATCGATTTTAGTAGATGCCACTTCTTATTTTTATTTTTGTTTCTCTTGATATCTGGGCTGCCGGCTGCCATGATTCCAAATTTTCATACCGGCCATCGCTATCACATTTTAGTGTTTATCCCCTTTTTCGGGGGACACGCGCTTTTCCAGTCCGGTCAGATTTAAGTTTACTGTAAAGAGGGGATAGAAAAACGCAGTTTATCAAACCAGGGAAGTTCTAAATATTGTGATATTGTTCCGAGTCAAACTTGTTAGGGACACTTTTATCCAGAACAAATTCCAGTGGGTCAAATAATAATAATAAAAAAATTGCATGTCGTATTTGGGGTCGTATTTTCCGTACACGTTTCCGTATGGGTTATGCTGAATGCTAAAAGTGATGACGCACACTGTAAAAAATTCCGTACCTCCATGCCCCAGATACTACGGTAAAACCCGTTTTGTTTGGTAACGGGACGACCGTATCTGAAAAATAGAGTGTTTTTCGTTACCAATTCCGTAGTTTCAGTTCCTTGAAACTTCGAAAAAAGTTGAATCATAGGTCCATGTGAAATATACGGTCAAAGTCAGAGGTAGTACGGACGGACCGTACCAAATAAAAACGGTCCGGACCTGGTAAAAAATTAACGGGGAAAACCGTACTAATTACCGTGGAAATTTCTGGCAGTGCAGCCACTCGGGAACCGACTAGAAGACCGTTCGGGACAACAACCGGACGAACCATACATAGCCTACTTTTTGAACGAGTCTGGAATATTTGTTGTAAGTGCCGGTGAGGTATTGTCTAAAAAAAATTACAATGGTTCAGATTTTTAGCCACCAAGTTTTTTATTTACAGCATTTTTCAGCATAAAAAGTGTATGAATACTTTATATTATTTTAGGTTGAAAGGACGTTGTCTTATATATGTATCTAACATGTTCATCTTTTTTAACATTGAGGTTAGCGTAAGATTTAAATTCCATGCGACGGATATTCATGAAATACATTGCATTACGATCACATAAACGACACCAGTTTTATTATTGAATGTTCTCTTTGTGAACCTTGAACCTTATTATTGTAACAGATTTCTATAACAATTCCTCAGAATTTGCCTCACTATGACAGCAGTGCAAGGGCTAGACACAACTTCCCTGAGATTTGGTGCCCATTTAACATGTAGAGATAATCGCAGAACATAGGCACGTAGTCTCTTCAGGAAGGTCATATTTTGAAATTCTTTAATAGCGCTTGATTACAAACTCGCCGCACAATGATTTTACTGCCTACGTGTACTCTCATAGTACACCCGACTCTCTGAGTGTACTAACATTAGACAATTCAATTCAAATTTACATCACAAAACTTCAACAAATATTGGCCTATCATTTACTGGCAAACTTAGCCTCAGTCAGTTCTTTTTTATTTAGCCATGGTTGGTCCCATACTTTAACAGAGCACAACTCAGTTTGTCCGTCAGGCGAACCTACCAGGCCCAACTCAAGCTGCATATGCATCAAGGTTCCTGCCACCACTTGGATATGCGCTTCAACAATACGTTTGATCTCTCGCTGAACTGTTGTATCTGACTTCTGGTTCAACTCGGAAACTGCGTATGCTGCTAGCTCCTTAACATAGTCGTCATTTACGTCCTTCGGCGCCAGACCACCGCAGAGAGGCATGTCGACGCAGTTTCCCTGCAAAAGGTTAGGCATCATTAATCATTATTCTCTCATCGCATGGCAGCAGAAAAAGGCAGATAAAATAATGAATTCTGTTAGAAAACTACGGCGACCATCGCGCTATAAGACATTACTCGCCGTAAATGTTCACAAGAATAATAAATAAATAAATAAATAAATAAATAAATAAATAAATAAATAAATAAATAAATAAATAAATAAATATAACGGCAGTTCTGCGCCAAAATTAAAATGGACAATATTACCTTTGAAGAAATAGAAGATGACTATTTCTAAATTCACTAAGTTTTAAGAGAAAACCTGCCAGCACCCACAGGCGGGAGGTCCGGAAGGGGAAATTCACATCCGTAATACGCTGTACACCTGATCTATAATTACGCGGTTGTGTAATATTTTGAAAACACAAAAATATGCCGTCAAGTGATTGAATCTTGTTGTTAAGCCGGAGAATACCGTGTCACACCGAGTAGTCTGTGCTAGATTTTTTGATGAGAATTCCCCCTTAGGATTGTCCCCTACCTCCTCGTAACTGTTCGCCTGTTGCGAGGGGTCTACCTCTCTGGTAATCTTGTGTACACTTCTTCACATTACTTTCTGGTAATCATATCCCCAAAATTCCTCTTTTTGCAGTGTTTTAAGCAGTATGCGGTCTTTCACACGTAAAAATGTTAAAGACAAAAAAAATCAAAGTTTTTTTTTTCTTTAAAAAAAATTACCGAAAAAGCGTTTTTATCACTGGTAATCGGTACTCTGCAAACTCAAGTGTCGTACAATACTGCACTAAAAGGTGCAGAACCAATGGTCCTGCAGTAAAAAGTGTAGGACACGGTGAGTCCTACAGTTGTATGTGTTGGACACCACACTGTAAATGTCTTACAAACACGCCCTTCGTAACTTACAAAGAATTCCGCACCCACGTATTACAAACACGGTTTTGTTTGTAATACAAACAAATCTGTTTGTATAACGAACATTTGTGTTCGTATAACAAACAAATCTCGTGTTTGTAACTACAAAGAACAAAAATAATTTATTTGTAATTACAAACACGAGATTTTTTTGTAATACGAACACAGATGTTTGTAATACAAACAGATTTGTTTGTATTACAAACAAAACCGTGTTTGTAATACATGGGTGCGGAATTCTTTGTAAGTTACGAAAGGCGTGTTTGTAAGACTTTTACAGTGCATATGTCGGAAACAGAGTGTCCCACACTCTTTACTGTAGGACACACCCTGTCCTTACACTTTTTACTGCAGGACACACCGGGTCCTACACTTTTTACTGCAGGACACACCGGGTCCTACACCTTTTAGTGCAGTTGTGTACGACACTTGAGTTTGCAGAGTAATCGTGTATAAGCATCTGAATCTAGTAATGGACCCCTCGGCCTGTCGCCCTGCCCCTGTGGGTCAAGGAATTAAGACAATTCCAGGATATATGTCATAAGGGAGGCAGTGTCAAAACGCACAATAAACAAAATGGAGATTAAAGTTTTCTAAGGGAAAAGGGGTGGGGGGTGGGGGCAGTAGAGAACAAAACATCTAAAAGCCCCCTATAAGCTTGATATATTTATTAATTATTAATTAATCCTTCCACTACCATGCTCAAAGAGCACCAGATCCCCGGGTAACGAAACAACGCAACTCTTTATTTTGAAATTGCCCGCGCGTACGGCCGGAACAAGGTCGCGGGTCCGTGCCGTGGCGCGCCTGGCGAGTCGCGAGGCAGAGAGGCGCGCAGCTCCAAATGGTCAGCCGCGCCGGGGCGGGTAAACAACGTGGGATTGCGACGGAGGGATGGCTTTGGTCCTGCCAGACCTTAAAGCATCTCAAAAGAAGGAGAAGACAGGCCCACAACAGTCGAATCGTTTTGAAACTCCCTTGGCAAAGCCACATTATTATTATTATTATTATTATTATTATTATTATTATTATTATTATTATTATTATTATTATTATTATTATTATTATTGAGTCAAGTCGTTTTTCAACTCTCGGCTATTTGAGAAGCTGTGTGTGAAGCGGGCATACTACCACTATTTTTACTTTTCAAGTCACCCTCTCTAATCAGTGTCTACGCACTACCCAAAGAGAAACACCTCATTTCTTTTTGATACACAAGGTTATGGCAAACGTACACGGGATACGTAGCTGGAGCGCACCGAAAAGTACAGTCCGCGCGGGACGTCACAGCTAAAATACATTTAGGGGATCCTTATTCACTCCGGAGCATAACCGAAATACGCCGAGAGGGCACAGCAGTACAGTAAACTTTGAGAACATGAATATACCAGCGAGTTGTAGACGGCTTTAACATTAACCGTTTGTGAAAACTCATAAAAGTAAAGTGCTCTAACGATGGAATGGAAAGCAAACTAGTTGACGCCCTTTACCAGTACTAAAATATGAGACGTAAACGTTTTCACTCTAGTTGTATATTCGTCAATACTATTCGCTACTATTTGCCAAGGCACTGCTTCAATATCACTTACGGAGAATGACGAGAATTTGGAGGACAAGACGTCTAACCCAACAACTGCACGGTTTTACACTGACACCCGGCCGGGCCGGAAAACACGACTGAGTCAGCGCCGCCCCGCCCCGGCTCCACACCCCCACTCTCCACACATATCTTTTGTCTCTTTCTCAGGCGTCGGCAAGGCATGGGAGAGGAGAGAGAGGGACGCGGAATGAGGCGGGGACGGGGACCAGGGTGGGGGGTGGGGTGCTCAAGCAGCTGATGCGTCATGGGTAAGCCTGACCTTGGTGGCGCCTGGAGTATCGACAGTGAGGAGTGCGGTCTCTGTCTGTAGGGGGTAACGATGAACGGTGATCACTGCTGATACCGCAAAGTAGAGACGCCGTTTGGGACGGAAATCTGGGTATGGTTGGCCCAAAGCGCCTTTTTAAGTTTGGGCCGGGCCGGCCCACCCAAGTCTGCAGACCTCCGCGGCCCATAAGCTAAATGAGTTTGGGTCAGTCAGACCCGCTGCGGGCCAGCCCGGGCCGTGCCAACCTGTGCAGGGCCGGCCCGGCCCGCACTGGGCCAGACCTGCCCACCTATTTTCTAAAGGTTCATGTCTTCCCCTCACCCCCCGTCTCCCTTCCCCTCACCTGCGATTTTGCAGTCTGCACGCGCGGGCCGGATGAGTCTACTGATCCGCTGCCCGGGCCAACCTGGCCCATGCATGTCCATAGGCGGGCTCGTCAGACCCAACATCGCTCAGTGCGGGCCAGCTCGACCCGCACTGGGCCGGCCCGGCCCGCGCGTCAGTAAACTGAAAATCTAACACCAGAAATAATACGCAGCTACGGCATGGGCCGGATGGGCCGCCCAAACGGCGTCTCTACCGCAAAGCTTCCTCTTAATCGCCTAGTTCTCTACGTGTATGTATGTTCGTACGGACGTATGTATGTACGGACGTATGTATGTATGTATGTATGTATGTATGTATGTATGTATGTATGTATGTATGTATGTACGTATGTATGTACGTACCGGGGGTCCCAGAGAACACACGGCAGTGTTGCGGGTCTGCCTACCCACTCCGGCCGTAAGGCGCCATAGCCCCTGCAGCTCTCGCGAGTATGCAATCCCGCAACACTGCCGTGTGTTCTCTGGGACACCCGGTATGTATGTATGTGTGTGTGTGTACTTGTGAATGTGAGGTTATTTGCAAGTTTATGATCGGTCCAAAACTGTGTGGCTACTTTGTATGCTTAATTAGCAGCATAAGTCGCGTATTTTCCCTTGCATATACTGTGAGAAATTTTTGTAGGTGTTGCGGGATAGTTTCCATGATAATGTCGAAAACTTTCTACATCGCATTGTGGATTCACAAACATGTAATGGCACTTTACGTCGACTTGTAATTCTTAATCAAACACAAATTGGCTGTAGTAAATTAACAATAAGAAAAATCATGAGTAAAATTACGGAATTGGAAATTAACAAAGATACTTTTTCACGGCGAGCGATTTCGTTCAGAAAATTCGTGAGGTACGCAACTTCAGTTGTCTAACAATAAACTTGATGCAAGATTTGTGTTGTTTCAAGCAAGACTAAGATATCTGTGATGTAACAGTGATAAGGAAAATTTCTTTCAGCACAATATTTTCCAAAATGTATCGGTTCCCAAGTGACTGTTGTTATAAGGTAAAAAGAGTGAAATCGACGAATGTAGACTAATTTTCTGTCAAACAGGAGGCTTTCGATTTCTTTATTATTATTATTTTGGCAATAGAATCTTGATAACGAGCCTTTGTGTAATTTAACAAAACGCGAACAGTCAATGCAAGTTGTCTAAAACCTAAACAAGACGTGGCTGGTAGGTGAACACGATGATGGCCAGTTGGTCTAAAATCACTTGAACCTCGTCGGAAGCTTTGTCGATTCTGGCCGGATATTGTATGGGAACACTATCTGCCGCGGCTACGCTCTGCTTGCCCGCGATGCCATCCAAGTACCGGTTAACTACAACTTTGGCAACGTTCTGGCCCCAGTTGTTGATCCAGCCGCGATTGAGCTGTGCATTACAGAAATCATTCAGAAATTGTTCATAGCTATATTTTCCCCCATAATATTGCAGCTTCGCCAAGCATCGACTTACCTCCAAGAAAAGAGGGATCAGTTTATTTATGAGGGGATTCACATATTTTGCCATGACTATGTTTTCAAGTTCAGCCTGCATAGAAAAACCATATTAAGAGTAAGAGGAAGTTGTTACGTCATAATAACAAATAAAATGTTTGGTAAAGTCCTACCTTGATGCTGTCGAACTTCCAGGTGTCAAACCGGATCCAGTTCAGGTTGAGAGATCCGTCGGTATTAACGATCATATCGGCTGTGGCCGTTCCCTTAAACCCTTTCATTTTTAGTCTGCAAAAAGCGGATAGGGGATAAATGTTAAATATCAATTTGATGAAGATGTTTTGGAATTGCCGATGTCTTTGCATTGCGAGAACTGTATTTTGGGGGGCGTTATATACTTTTGAGACTGTGAACAGCTACTTACGTAACGGGTCCTTTGCCACCGCTAAGGTTTACGTCGAAGATGCCTATGGACACTTTGCCATTGATTTCGTAATGGCCGTTGACGTCCACCTCCGGCACCTCAATGGAAACCGATAGTTGATTTGTTCCCTCAATTTGTTCTATTTTGTGGATAATGAAAGCGGACACACCTGACACGTACACCTCAGTCGCCACTGCGGACATGCTGTGTGAAAAAGGTGGGAAGGAATAAGAGGAAGGACGGCGCAGGTAAAATTACATCGATAGCGTGATTTTTTTAAAGGAGCTTCTGTTGCATTCCACACGCTGATTTGACGCTGTGAACGTTTCTCTGTTCGTCAAATCGCATTCACCTTTTGGGCTATGCACTCACTTGACTTGACTTGAGAGAACCAGGCCACAAATGACCCATGGTTGTGGTTGTTCACCGACCGAACTCAGCTACTCGCGAGGCCTTTCGGGGCCTAATTCGTTCTCTCTCTCTCTCTCTCTCTCTCTCTCTCTCTCTCTCTCTCTCTCTCTCTCTCTCTCTCTCTCTCTCTCTCTCTCTCTCTCACCCGCACCCGCCTCCACCACTGCTACGCCTCTCAGTCCTACTCCTTGATTCCCTGCTAGACATGAGACAACAGTTTGCACTTTATATTGATGGAAGAGAAACTTACTCGAAAGGTGGCAGCTTCACTTCTACAGGCATTTTGTGAATAACAGCTGGGTCAAGCACGGGGATGTTGAGGTCAGCCCGCCCATGGGGCATAATGACACGGAAGTCTTCGAGCAGCTGCAAGACCCTAAGGGTATGTGTGTGCTAAATTTTCTTCGGTTTACCAGCAGTATTGCAAAGAGGGCAGAACAACCCTGCACATGGATAGTCTTACCTGTCGGACAGAGGCGACTTTAAGCCAGCCACAGTTCTCTCGAAGTGTGACTCGCATCTTATCCCAACCACTGGTCCAGTGACTAGAAATGCTACTATCAAACAGTATGAGAGCGCCATTTTCGCTCTGAACGCAGGCACACAGCCCTCCGAGTGGACCTGGCGTTACTGTGTGCTCAACCTGTGAAGCCCTCTATATGAACTAATCGACATTGAATGCCACCTTTTTCTGCCCTCGACCACGGGAATAAGTGGCCTTATCTTTGTCATACTCCACTGAAGGTCGTTGACTACGATCAACTTGGAAGATTTTGACCTGTTCGGCTTTTGTCAGAATGTTTTTCGATCCCAAGAATTACTGAAAAATTTACTTTAGAATCAAAGTTAATCAATCATACCAAAATTCCGATAACATTGCAAGGTGTACACTGCAAACCCTGGAATCCAATTTCTCACCCAAAATGGGAGGGGACACGTTTCCAATTCTCACTCGAATGGGGGCGAGAATTATGACTCGTAGATTTTCAGTGTATTAAAGCACTTTCGATCAGAGTAATTAGTAAGGTCTGAGAACTTCCGTAGTGAAAAGAATAGTCGACAGATCTCTGCGGGCAACGCGCAGGGTACTGAGCGCAGAGCCCAGGCGAAATCGTGCGTCGGCGTTAGACAGCCGATCATCTTCAGGGCAAGGGCAGCTTGCCTGGGTTGTCGTGTCCAGTAACCCCGATCCATACCCTGGTCCACGCCACGATTTCAGACCCGGCCCGAGCCGAGGGGGCCAACACACATGTAATCCTGTGTACAGTTCCAAGCGTAATCCATGAGAAATCCATGTTACACTTAGCGAAATTTTGAAGAATTCATACTAAATTACTCCTCATTGTTCTTATTTAATGGTTTTAGCCCCTGAAATTCATGCGTAATCCCACAAAAATCTTGTGTAATCCCTGTAATTACGTAATCCTGTGTACACTCTAAATCAAAGTGGTGGACCCCTCGGTCCGAGCTCTGATCCGCGCGCCGATACGGTTCTGAAGGGGGTTGAGTCGGCGTTGTCAATCTACTCTAAAATCGCCGCAGCAGCGCTAATTGGCTGGAAGACTCGCACACATGTTTTGGCGACGGGGAGTTAAAGCTATTTGTACCGTGTCTATTGAATACTCATCTTACAGCAAAATTTATAGCAGGTGCACATTAAAGGGGGTGGAGCAAAAGGAAGAGGGCTAGGGGCGATTTTCCCCTCCCTTGCCCACAGGCTCCTGCCATCGGACGCAAGTGAACTGCCTGAAAGGTATGCAACAAACCCCCTGTATGTAAGCAGCACACACAGTACACCCTTGTGCTGAGCGAATGGTTCGAAATCTAATCGAATCTGCCTGCACTCGATTATTCGATTCGGTTCCGAATCGGTTATGATCCGGCATCGAAGGTTTGAAATTTCGAATCCGCTACGATTTGCCACCGAATCATAAAGTTGAGGCATATGTTTTCCAACACACACACACACACACACACACACACACACACACACACACACACACACAAAAAAAGGCGAGAGCGCCCCTCTGCAAAGATGTGTGGGACCCACTAGACTTTATTTTGAAGCATAATTTTAATTCTTTTAGTAAATCCAGTTTGAGGGGGGGTCAAAATTGGATTCGACTCGAGCGCTAATTTTCGAAGACTCGATTCGAGACTTTTCGGTCAGATTCGAATCGTTTCAAAGGAGATTTGAAGAAATTTGACTCGATCCGAACTCAAAAACCTCAATTTGCACAGCACTACTCTGATTATGAAAGAGGGTGCAATGTACACTGATTAATCAGTGCACTCTAAAAAAATCAGTACAGAATTCTTTAACATTGTTATGCACACATTTTCACAACACGTGTTACAGATATTTGTATCAGAAGCGATACAGAAAAAATCTGTAACCATGTTACAAAATACTGTATCACTTGATACGAAACAGGTTTTATGTTTGAAAATAGTTTTCTAGTGCCCTTATCCTGGTGTCATGTACCTGGGGTATCCACGGCCTTTCCCCTATCACCTCAATCAAGTTACAGAATTTTGCATCGAGAGATACAGAAATTTGCACTGAATGTAACAGTTTTCAGTAACGTATACTATCTTGTAACGGATACAGAATTTTGTAAAATCTTTTACAGGTTACAGAAACTTGTAGCTATTTTGCACTTTTTTGTATAACATAACTCCAATACAGAAATTTTTATCGATGTTGATACACAAATTAGTAGTGTTTTAAGCATGTGTACTTGGATGCTAACAGATTAGTGAGTGCACGTTGGAATGCTTGCTGATTAATCAGTGTACATTGGAATGCTTGCTGATTCTTTAGTTTCAGTCTACATTAGACAGTCTACATTAGATCCAATGTAACACTGATTAATCAGCAAGCATTCCAATGTACACTGATTAATCAGCAAGCATTCCGATGTGCACTGATTAATCAGTGATCATTCCAATGTACACTGATATATCAGTGTACACTGTACACTCTTTCATTATCAGAGTAAGACTGCGCTCTCTCACACACTTTGTCAAGAACTTAAATCAGCGCCTGACTGATAAGTAATTTTAGCCGGCGAAGACCAGGTTATTTGACGTGAGGTGCGCGGGGCAGGAGCTACTTCTACCCCTCTTCCCCTCCTCGAGCCGCGGATAGGGCTACGGACGGGTGGAGTCATTCGACGAAAGTCTCAAACGGACTAGGGTCAGGTAGGGTAATAAATGCACACTCGATTTTTGATCCTTTCCGATAAGTTTTCCTGGACAACACTTATATTATTTGAAAGCTCTTGATTTCGACTCTCTAGAAACGTAATATGTTTCTAAATAAACAGTGTCTTTCATTTTCAAAATAAATTCTGAAGAGAGACGTCAAGATTACCCCCTTAAACTTTACCACAGTGACGTGTAAATAAGTTATGTCTAAATGTTATTTGAAATGTTCTTTGCAGAACACCCCAAGGTATATTTAACGGTTTGAAGCGTTCCTAATCTGATGGTGTGCTCAGATTCTCGATATTTCAAGTGGTCTTTTAGCAATTAACGTTTGAACAAAACAGCTAATAAATGCACACCCTACGGGTAATAAATGCACATACTTTCCAGCCATTCTAAAGGGACGCAGGACTATATTTTGCGTAAACTCACTAAATTTGATCCAAAATTTTAAAACTTTCCAAATGGAAAATGTGATGTCAGGTTAAAATTTCTTGTTCAAAGCCAAAATCTAAATGTTTTAGGTGGCGAAACGACCAGAGACGGGGGTAACCAGTTATTAGGCCCCTGAGGCGTCAGAACAAGCAAAACCGTTACCGAGCTGTCTTTGAAAGTCAATAACTTCGTCATTTCGATTCGGATCGTCTTGGGGAATAAAACATTTTCGTTTTATCTCGGCTTAAATTGAAACGGCTACGAGTCCTTAACCCTTTAAGTCACAGGATTTTTCCCGACCAAAAATTTTACATTTTTATGTCAAACTAGGCTAATTTGAGGTCAAGGAACCCAAATTTGATGGTCCCGACCCTGTCCGACTTCCGGTTACGTATTTAGCGAATGTCGTATACAAACGACATGTGACTCTAGGGACAATTTGTCTAAAAAAGAGAATATTTTTCTATAAGATTGGCATCGCGGGTGAGTAATGGAGTTGACATCCTAAGCCTAGTCTGAGTATGGCTAACATGTACTCACAAATATTCAACTAAAATATGTCCATAATAAGTCTAATTTTGGTACAAATTTTACAAAACATGAACTAAGGGCCCCATATGTAATTGTTTTTACAATTTCTGTATGTAATTTTGTGTGTCTATGCTGGAATAAACAATATCGAGCGTAGGAACGAAAACCAATATAAGTTCTGGCTCACAGGGCCTAAAATAGCGAATGTCGTATGGGAACGACTACGTGACTCTAGGGTACTAAAGTCGGAAATTCCCTTATATTTCCAGATTTCTGCTTCTTTTTCAAATAGTTACGTATTGTTTCGTTGCTTAATATTATTTCTGAATGTTTCAAATTATAAAAATCGAAAATTTTCTGCAACTGTACCGTCGGACACTGGATAAAGTTCGAAATGGAGCAATGTCGTATAGAAACGACATCGTGACTTCTACGGCAAAATATGTGATTTGAACACTTTTTGCGATAGCTCCATGTAGCTGAAAGTAAAGTGTTCGCAGCATATGAGCTAATCCAATAGGTCTTCCCACAATGCCATACGAAAAAAAATACGCCTAGACCTACACAGTCCGCGCAGTCACGATGTCGTTCCTATACGACATTCTGGAAACGAAAATATGACGTTTCTAACTCCTTACTCATAGTTTTTGAGCCGGCAGCGATTATTCCCATGATACGAGTCCCTCTCAAAGCAAATATAACTTTACATTACTTACGTAGCGAATATTTATTTAGCTGTAACTTGCCCCCCGAGTCACGATGTCGTTTCCATACGACATTCAGATTTTACAAATTTACATGAAACCAGGATCGTAAGAAGAAAATTTCTTAAAACTGTGGCCTTACGCTAATTTACTAACACTTGTACGACCCCAAAAGAATCTCAGTAGATTTTTAAAGAAAATATCCGTGGTACACTTTCCAGGATTTTGTCACCAACGCCGCTGTGAGATTGTTGATGACGCTCGAGCCGGCATCGAAACAAAGGACAGGGGCGCGGTCCACGGGCTACTTTGAGATACTTTCAAGTCGTTTTCATTCGTGCGAAACGTTTTCAGTAATTATTGCGGGCAATCGCCTCACGAAACACGCCTATAATCGAAGCTCAAAATTTGGGCTAAAAACCTGACCCGGCAATCACATGTCGTTTACATACGACGTTCGTTTTTAGCTGAACCTCCTGCTCCCCATATTCTTAAAACATGCAAGTGCGGAATATCATTCTCTTTCTACGACCCTCGACTAATAGTTTACGACTCTAAATGAAGTTTGGGTTTTCTGATCGAGCCGTAAATATCGTTATAGATCAGCGGTTTACCTACTGATTAATTCAGTGAGATTTTAGCTTGCAGTTGGCAGCCCTGCACGACACGAAACTGTCTGGCAGGTAGTTCAAACTAATGCGCGGGTGCACGAGAAGGCATCCCAGGCTGAAAACCCATATAGGTGGTTAAATAGCGTGTGCTGATGGCTTTAAACATGAATGTCGTTTACAAACGACATGTGACTTAAAGGGTTAAATGAAATTTTGGGAATTCGTATTCTTCTGCTTACCCGTCTCAAAATAAGCCGCAACCCTATCAGCCATATCGACACATGAGAGGAACAACCGCCTACCTTCGCTACCTGAAAACAAAACCGCATACCTCTACAACCCGGAAACAAAACCGCGCACCTCTGCGACCCGGAAACAAAACCGCTTAAATGACTTTTTTGCACATTTTGCGATATTGGTGTCATTCAAGAGAGAATTTTTCAGGGATCAGTTTGATACTAATATCTCGAAATGTGTAAAAAAGTAATTTAAGCGGTTTTGTTTTCGGGTCGCAGAGGTGCGCGGTTTTGTTTTCGGGTCGTGGAGGTACGCGGTTTTGTTTTTAGGCAACGGAGGTAGGCGGTTGTTCTTCTCGTGTGTCGATATACTCGTTTGAAAGAGAATTTCAAGACGAAGAAGTCGCCCCAGCGCTAACTCGCCCCTATTAAAATTATTTTTTTTAGAAGGGATCTGATCAAAAGGTTCTTATCCAAGGACTGACGAATTACGGCTAGTGGTGTCGGTTGGGTGGACGGTGGACGGTCGGGCACCCAATGTGTCTGCCTTCTCTCTCGGGCTCGCTTGCCGGCCACACTCTGCTTAACAATCGCATTGTGAACACGGTCGGCAGGACGCCCCACACTGGCAGCTGGAACCAGTCATGGGTGAGTTGTGGCGGCATATAGAACATTTAACCCGAGCGCGTATCGATATCTCAAAGATAGATAGATACCGGAAATCACACTACCAGCGCTAGTAAACTAGCCGAATTAACAGTCTAATTCCAGAATCGCGTTCCTCGACAGCAAATAGGCAGAGTATTATATCTTCGAACGTCCAAAACGGAGTATATTCCGACAAAGTGCAAGTAAAAACATTGCTGGCTGAGCGACTTTTGGTATTTATGCTCTTCAAAATATCGATACGCTCGAGTGAAATGGTCTATTGCGATGAGACTAGGGTGGGATGAGGAAGATCTTTGCAACATCCTTCCCGCGACTGCAGTAATGAGGTTAGACCAGCGCTGTGAAATGTTCCATAACGGCAGTTCTTCGGAAAATAGGAAGTTGAGCTGTTCGCTTTTAATTCGCTTCTTAAAAGGTAGTGGTGGATATTGACGCGGTTAATGATTGAATGACTGTTGTTCGCGGCATTAAAATGTGAATCATCGTTTAAGACAAAGCACCCCTTCTTTTCCATAACTTCGTTCATCTCATTGGGAATGAGTTTGACACCAACCCGCATACAGGTATGGAACCAAAGCTAGGAGCAAATATTCTTGCGGAGGGCAATTACTTCATCAAGTTTGCAAATGTATGTTTCACTTCTTCTAACATGGATGTCGGTTGTCATAACGTGCCAGAAGTACCGCACTTACAAGATCCTTCCTTGCCTCTTACCACCACATTAAGCCCTTCGACCCTTTCAAATCCAAGGGGGGGTCACTTAGCGCTAATAAACGACGGAAATCAGACAGCAAAATGCAATAAATATTTCGGCCAAAACTGCAAAGTGAACAAATATTCAAGAGCTGGTTCAACGAGAGTGTCCTTCAACAATTTAGCAAGCTAGACAGACAGGAACGCTGCTAACGATGCGAGAAATGCGGAATGTGAAGTGTAAGAAATCATCCCGTGCTCGCGGGCATAAAAGTTCCAAATCTTATCTTCTGGATTCACACGTTGTCATTTTTATGATTCATATGGACAACACTGTTAAAAAAAATTGTCAGTTGACAATACTACTGTCCGTGACGGTTGTGTT
This sequence comes from Frankliniella fusca, assembly GCA_029379305.1. Lineage (NCBI taxonomy): Eukaryota > Metazoa > Arthropoda > Insecta > Thysanoptera > Thripidae > Frankliniella > Frankliniella fusca. The sequence continues at coordinate 2,404,228 of JAHWGI010001430.1, read as the reverse complement.
GCTAGTTTACACCAATATTTGTTTCATTGGTCTAACTGACAATTCATGACAAGAGACTTTCTACTTCAACCATATTCGTCTGTACCGGAATAAGTACTTATCGAAATGTTGTAATTTTACAACACACTTGTAGTTAAGTTTGTTAGCAACACATGTCGTATCATTACAACCAACATTGTCATGTTGGTTGAAAACACGCACTTTTCCAACTGAAAAATGTGTTTAAGAAAATTTTGAGAACTTTGTTAAATTACAACCATGCTCGTAAAATTACGACATATGTTGCTAACAAACTTAATTGCAAATATGTCATAAATTTACGACATATTTTTTAACAGTGAAGGGTGACACATTCGTATTTGTATTTGTATCTGTATTTGGGAACCCAATACTCCAGCAAGACAAGGACAAGGTAGGTAGTTCCCTGATAATGCACAGTCTTTTAATTTCTCTACGGCTGCTGTTACATTTTTCAGATCATAATTCATTTTTGTTAATGAAATTGATTCCAAAAACTTTGAATGATTTAAATTTAAATAGATCAAAAAGTATTTTAATAACAGTTCAGAGCTAAAATCACCGTAAGCGAACAGGTCAATATAGAGCTCCCCGCCATATTCTCGAACGGACTACTTTCAGGTCGACTCTTGTCTGTGAAATCCCGAGATCTCATGTACCCCAGTGGAACACCACAGCCTTTCAGGCGCTTCGGTTGGGCATGTAGAAGAACAAAAGGAATCAAACAGGGCGATTAAAGCGTCTGAAAGGCGCTGATGAAAGCGCTGATGTTCCACGGCGGTCGGTTTTGCGGGGGTCGAACTCGAACAGACTCAACAGAAATTACATGAGCTCTCGGACTCGAACACTTAAGAGTCGACCCGGATGTAGACCCTTCGAGACGAAAGACCCACCCGACTCACAGGAGGGGTATCATGGAGCTCCCAGGCGTCTACTTCCGGTTCAGATCTCGGCTCAACTTGTAACGAGTGCTCGCTTGTGAGTAGTATTTTTTTTTTCTTAGACCCAAGTCAATTTTGGGTCAAAGGAGAAAATTTTACCGGTCACAAGCGAGCACTCTTGAAAAGTGAAGCCCAGATCCGAACCGAAAGTAGACGTCGGGGAGCTGTGTTACGCCCCTCCAAGAGGTATGAGGTATGGAGCTACTTCGTGCTTTTGCGGGGCTCTACTCGCGCGGTATATAGCATCACGAGTGGATTACAACGACAAGTGCCAGCTAGCGCGAGGCGACGTCTACGCTTTCTGCTTGCCATCCGCGTTGCTAGTGATCCACTGGTGCATCTCTGCAGTAAGCAGGCTAGTGAAGACTGTCGGCATTCCCAGCACTCCACAATTCTCTTTGGCCTCCGGACTAGCCACGCCGACCAGCTCCCCACGCCAATTCACCACTGGTGCACCGTTATTACCCTGCCGAGAGAAAATTACCTTTATGCATACTAAGAAAAAGAAATGCACACAACTCTAGCAACACAGTCAAGAAATATTAAATGAACGTGAAAGTTAAAGAGCTTACGTCTCCACAAGTGGCCTTCGCAAGGCCCCCGGCGCATGCGCGTACAGTTGACAGGTCATAGAAGCGGTAGATATCTTTGCAGACGTCTTGATTGACGAACGGGAGAGCTGCTGCCTGAAGCTGACGGACCTCTCCATCGGCTAGGACTTCACCTTGCTACACGTAGAAAGTATTTAAGGCACGCTCACAGCAATCCTCAAAAATTCTAACGCTAACGCGTTAAACGGCCCCCTAGGTTTTAACACTAACTCGAGAATGAGAAAGACTTAAATAATTTTCAGTCAAAAAGTTATCAAACCAAAGCGTGAATTTCATCTGCCTCACATTTTCCACATAAAATGTCATCACCCGCTGGCGGGCCAGCAATCAACAACGCTGCCGCAAGCAATCACCATAAAAGCTGAATCGACAATTATATAAAAAAAATCGATTTTACGAAAATCTGTTAGGCACAAAGTTCATTAACTTTTTGGCTTCATTAGAGACTTTCGTGGATGGTCTAGGTGAATAAGAAAATAAAATCTACTTTGTTTTGTTAAGTAATATTTCACCTCAGTGTTTGATCAGTGTCACTAGTACAGCGGGTTAGATGCCAAATTTCAGCTATCTAGCTGAAACGACTAAGAAATTAGTCTGTCAGTAAAATTTGTCCGATTAGCTTGATTTTTGAACTGTAGGCTCGTAATGCAATGGTTATTCGAAAACTGCGTTAGCAATTTTATTCTAACATGTCCTTCAAAATTTTAGTCTTGGAACTACTGTGCATAAGTTGAATCAACAGGTCCCCCCCCCCTCCCCCAGCCGCGGTCCTCCCCTGCGCGCCGAGGCGTCGAGTCTCTCAAACAATGGCGAGCCATCCAGCCGGCTCGGCACAGGGTGCTCGGCTCGCAATCACTATAGAAACTAAGGATGCAAACTAAAATTGCTCAAAAACGTATAGACAAATTGACATCAAATACACCTTGAAAATTTTCTAATTTTTCAAACTATTTTTCAGTTTTCTTACGTAAAAATCGTATAGAAACAATCGTCTACTTCCATAAAGGGCCATTGTCGAGGAGGAATAAAAATTCTAACGCTAACGCGTTAAACGGCCCCCTAGGTTTTAACACTAACTCTAGAATGAGAAAGACTTAAATAATTTTCAGTCAATAAGTTATCAAACCAAAGCGTGAATTTCATCTGCCTCACATTTTCCACATAAAATGTCATCACCCGCTGGCGGGCCAGCAATCAACAACGCTGCCACAAGCAATCACCATAAAAGCTGAATCGACAATTATTTTTAAAAAAATCGATTTTACGAAAATCTCTTAGGCACAAAGTTCATTAAATTTTTGGTTTCATTAGAGACTTTCGTGGATGGTCTAGGTGAATAAGAAAATAAAATCTACTTTGTTTTGTTAAGTAAAAAAAAAAAATTTCACCTCAGTGTTTGATCAGTGTCACTAGTACAGCGGGTTAAATGCCAAATTTCAGCTATCTACCTCAAACGACTAAGAAATTAGTCTGTCAGTAAAATTTGTCCGATTAGCTTGATTTTTGAACTGTAGGCTCGTAATGCAATGGTTATTCGAAAACTGCGTTAGCAATTTTATTCTAACATGTCCGTCAAAATTTTAGTCTTTGAACTACTGTGCATAAGTTGAATCAACAGGTCCCCCCCCCTCCCCCAGCCGCGGTCCTCCCCTGCGCGCCGAGGCGTCGAGTCTCTCAAACAATGCCGAGCCATCCAGCCGGCTCGGCACAGGGCGCTCGGCTCGCAATCACTATAGAAACTAAGGATGCAAATTAAAATTGCTCAAAAACGTATAGACAAATTAACATCAAACACACCTTGAAAATTTTCTAATTTTTTATACTATTTTTCAGTTTTCTTACGTAAAAATCGTATAGAAGCAATCGTCTACTTCCATAAAGGGCCATTGTCGAGAAGGAATAAAAAACTTTCTGGCGAAATGAAAAGGCACCCCTAACGGGGGCCTAAAAACTTTCTGGCGAAATGAAAAGGCACCCCTAACGGGGGCCTAAAAAAGAGGAAAAGAAAAAGAAGCAAACTTCGACCATGTTAAAGGCATACTTACAGTTAAGTTCCCGTAGCCTGTAAGCACTAATTTCTCGCCAGGAACCATGGAGGTTTTACTTGGATCAGCGAGGGGAACAGTGTGTGCGTCCGAACGGCTCGGGACCTCCGCATCCAGGTATAGAAGGAGCACGTCGCCGTCCACTTGCAATTGAGAGTAGGCGGGGTGTAACAGATAGTCAACAACTTTGTAGCTGGCACCACCCGTGTCCCTCCGCTGAGCACCTACACGCACCGTGAGCAGTGTCACGTTCACGTTCACAGTACCTCTGCGGACAGAACGTGGGAATCGTAATGAGCGTCTTCAAGACAATCCCATAATTGATTTATTGAAATGCCTTTAAGTTTCACGATTAGAGAGGAATCGGAGCAGCGGTAAAATAGATTTCAATAGACCCTTTCAGCATTGACGAAGTAAAGGACAAGGTGAAGAACAACAGACCGGAAACGTTTGCTTTTTATCATCAAAGTGTGGCCTAAACACCTAAATAAAAAGAAGGTCGAATCGTTTTGACATTATTTACATTTTATCTAAGTTTTCATGAACGTTTGGGTAATGAAAAGCAACTGTTTCCGGTCTGTTGTTCTTCGCCTTGTCCTTCACCTCGCTAAAGCTGAAAAGGTCTATAATTTTCAAGCCTCATTACAAAGTAATTATGCTGAAATACGAGAGAATTGGCGTCTGACACCTGTAAACCCTAGGGCTCGCTGCTATAAATTCACGCAAAAAAAAATCATTAACAATGTCTCTTACTTGTCAGCTAGGCTGCGTGCAGATGTAATGACGGTCTTCGACGTGAGCAGTGCTCCACTTGTGGTTTTGTGAGTGATGTGTGAAGGGTCGTCGTCGCCGTCTGGTAGCGGCGCATACTTATCAATTGCCACCTTTAGCACCGTCGAGACATATGAGAAAAATAATACAAATAAACTCGAGAACACAAAATCATTTTACTCTCGTAGAGGAACCTCGTGGGTTTGATTTTTGGCTAGTAAGTGAGAAGGTGGCAGTATAGATAGCACAATCGCACCCAGACAAGAATGCAATGATCTTCATCAAACTAGCAATTGGATCAGTATAGGATACAAAAGCCGAAATTTGAAATATGATATTTTAGACGACTTGTTTTCAGTGAAATGGGCTCTGCTCCGTCCCGCAAACAATACCTGGTAAGGGTGGTCTTCAATCTGGACAACTGTACCAGCCGAAATGGCAAGACCTTGAGGTATTCCTGAAATAAAGAGGTTGGATATTACAGTCTCAGAATTAGATATTTCAAATTTGTAGAAAGGGAAGAGATGATGTAGTCGACGTGATTTCCACGAAGGAAAGATAGCTTCGTATTTTGCAAGTATTTAGGAGTCTTGTGTGGCCGGTTGTGACTATGAATAATCTATAAATCTAGCTGGATCAATACTGCAGATAAAGCTAGTGACGTCGCAGACTGGGTGGGCGCAGGAGTTTAAAGCCAATACAATCCCACTCTGCATTGTACTTAGTAATGCAAAGTAGTGCGAAGTAAGAATTATACAGTTGTGTTTTCAGCGATATTTGATGGTGCGTTACTGAAAAGCAAAGTACATTTCTTTATTTAGTGAGTTCCATGTGTTTTTAAGCAACTGCTTAAGTTAACAGAAAAAGACTCTCTGAACGGAGGCCGAAATGCTCAGGGGAATGAGCAATAAGCCCCACTAGGGGTGGCCTAAAAATACACGGAGCAGCAATAGGCAACGCTAATGCAGGCCTAAAATTGAGAGAACCTTTAGTTTGGTTGATCTTTGATAAGGAAAATAGCTTCAGATACCTCCAGAATTTCGCTCGACCACAGAGCCTCATACTCATACATTCCTCTCAATCTTGAGAATATTCGCTATAGTGTTAAGGGTCTGCCGACCATCACGGTGCGGGGTAGCCACATAGCTAAAATAAGTCCCACGTCCTACATAAAGCAGGCTCGCAAAACCGGAGTGCATGCTTCGCCGTGAACAAATATCAATGTATATCAAGTATTAGTTCCTCTTACCCGCCAGAGCAATAACGATGCACAACAGCGTGGTCTTCATCGTGGCGGTTTCGTTGCTCTACGCTCTCGCACGACTGGCCCGACTGTTTCTGAAGGAATCCGGACCTTCAAGAGCGACTGTGTATCGGATAAGAGAAAGCTTAAGGTATTACGGCCGCTCGCACGATTATTCTCCCGAGGGCTCGTCTTGTGCAGCCGCGGAACTGACACGAGACTCGACACAGGACAAAATCGCTTTCCAACCCACATGTAACAGAAGAGCTTCGCTTCGCTCAGTGACCACCCGAGATTTGCCTCCCAGCCGCCCGACCGATGAAGGGCGAGGAAGACAGGCGTAAAGTCAGGGATCGGATCGAGATTCAGGAAGGTTTCTAAATAAGCGGCCTGGCCCTCGGGTCTGAGTCTGTGCCCGCTTGACGCCCCCGCCCGCCACCTCCCACCCAAGGCGGCGCGATGCGTGGGGTGTGGGGTGGTGTAGGCGGAGGCGGGTGGACCTGAGTGGGGTCGGGGCGTGACGGTCCGGGGCGGGGCGGGGTGGAGGGTCGCGAGGGGCTCAGCCTCAGTCGGGCTCCGGCGCTCGAGCAGCAAGCCAACCCCGGGCCGCTCCGCGCCGCACCGCGCAACCTCCCCTCCCCTCCCCCCGAGCCCCTCTTACCCCTTCCGACCACAAGCTCCTCCCCCCCTCCCCACCCCACCCCCTTTCCCTGACACAGGCGTGGGCGGATGGTGGAGCCTCCCTCCTCCACCGCTGCGGTGCGCCACTCTCCAGCGTGGCTCGGACCGGACGCCGCCGCCGCGGACCCCGCGGGACCAGCGCCGCCACCAGACCGGCGTCATGTTCGCCTCCGCCCTCGGCGTGGACGTGCAGCCCGCGGGCCAGGGCGCGGGGGAGGCCGGCGCCGCGCCGCCAGCGCCCTCGCCAGCGTGCTCGGGACTCGCCCTGCACGTGGCGGCTCTCCCCCGGGGGGCTGCGGGAGCCTACGCCCCCGGGCCCGGGCCGAGGCAGCCCTCTGCACCAGGGCCAGCGGCTGGACATAGGCCGGGGCCGGGGCCGGGGCCGGGGCCAGGAGGGGGAGGCGGACCTGCAGCCGCCATCAGTCTCGCCTCCGACCTGGAGAGCACCGGCAGCAGGTCAGTAGTGGGCAAAAGCAGTGTCAGGCACACACAGGTAGAGCATCTGAGGTCAGGCAGGCAGCCCGAGGGGTCCTTTACGATATAATCAAACGCACCCCGATTTTTCTAGCTTTCCGTGATTTTTCGTGATCTGAACAGTTTTTTCCCTGATTTTTCTCTCATTTTATCTAGATATATTTTCCGATTTCTAGCAGATGATACGAATGTATCAGCCTGCTTGTACTGTCATACAGCGAGCAGCCTGCAGAGAGCAGCGCAGCGAGCAGAGAGCAGCTCGTGTGGCATTATATTATTTTCTGATTTTTCTTATTTTTTACTGATTTTGTTTAAGGGTGCACACTGAATTATTTGTGTGAAGGACTTCTCGAGGCAGCGTCTACCGAGAACCTTTGCGATTGTTCACGCCTTATGGATCGCTGCGGGTGGGCAGCCCGAGGGGTACCTCACTGTCTCCAATCAGTGTACACCCTTAACTCCAATCATTTTACAATCACATTGTAATCACTTATTTTGACGTCGAAAAGCCGCATTTCTACCGAAAATTTCACAAAATCTTCGAATTTTGGTAAAAATTTTGCGGAAATTTAACATTTTTGTAAATTGTGGCAGAGATTTTGACTCCAATCATGCGCGAGATCTCCAATCAGTGTACACCCATCCAAGTAGTGAGGTACCCCTCGGGGCAGCCCCTGCCCGTGGCGAAGCAGATTGGAAAAAGTGTGTGGAACGCAGAGGGACTCAAGTCCTTTTACATCAGTAATTGGTAGAGAGTTAACGCCAATGAAACTTTTAAGAACCGCTTTACTTTGAATTGCAGCTGACACATTTCATTGAAGCTGATACGGGGTGTTTCTTTGAATACGTAACAGTGTTGTGGGTTTGCCTACCCCATTCGACCGTGAGGCGCCATGGCCCCTGCAGCGCTGGCGAGTATGCAATCCCGCAACACTGTTACGCATTCAAAGAAACACATTCTCGTTTTGACTTTTTGTCGTAGGACAGCATTCCCTCTCTGAGGTTAGGGAGGGGGTAGGGGATAGCAAACAATGGTGCTCTTGGTTCGTTATTTTATTCCCATCTGTGTGCCTCCCGGTGCGAGAGCCGTCGCCGCTCCCTTTCCCCCGCCCCTCCCCATCCCCCACCGCCCAGCGTCCAGGACCGCGTGCTGAGAGCATTGGGCCCCGGGACCAGCAGCCAATAAGGCGCGAGTGCCTCTGTTTTCATTCAATCTCTGTGTACAGAGAGTGTGGGTGATACCGACAAGAACAGGGACTGCGAAAATATATTCCCCGTGGCTCTGAAAAAACAAACGCATTTTGTTGTCGTGGCGTACAGCGACAAACAAAAGAAGAAAAAAAAGCAGAGAGAATGCTTTCCGCGGTTATGAATATCAGTTGGACCAGTAAGAGAGATCAATCGGGTGAGTTGTACTCCCAAGGGTACGGGCTACGCCGAGGGCTGCGCCTTGTGCTCCAGCATGTTGCGTGTTCTCACTTGCTGCTAATTTGTTTCAAAAACAGCCAAAGGAGGTAATAATACCATTTCACTCCTTACTCAGGTGTGAGACCTCGCTACCGGTAAACGATAACACAATCCCACTCATTGAGTGCTGTCGATGGTTTCTGAAAACTCCGAGAAATTTGTAATTCATAGTTGTACTAGTACATATAGGTCAATAAGGAAATGCTCAGAGAAGAAACGGTAGGCAACTGTCTGAAAGTGTACGGCTGCCGCTTGCCTCACTGTAATCACGAGAGTCGTTTTTCGACGCTTGAAGGGTTCGATTTTGTTCACCATCTCCTTTAAAAACACAAGCAAACGAAGCGTAGTCGACGTTTTCGGTTTGAGGGGTGCCCATAGGGTACAGGTTCACCAAGGTCAAAATTCAGATCAATCGAATTCCTATCAAAAATGATGTTTAAAAATCAGCTTTTGAACAAAAACGAACCTACCAGGCGTCGAAATTCGACGCTTGTGTTTACTAGTGATGTGCGAAGTGGCTTTTTCGAAAGTCGAATCGAATCGAATCGAATTTCTAAAAATTTCCCCGAATCGAATCGAATCCCATTTTTTTTCCCCGAAGCGAATCGAATCGAAGGTCCCCACTTCAAATCCGAATCGAATCGAATCGAATCCAATCACTTAAAATGCCCTAAAATTTATACGCAACGCTCCGCAGAGATAATTTGTACAGGGACCGACAACCATTACATCGAAGACGTACTGATAATAACAAACATCGCCAAATGGATGCCCTGGAAGGAGGAGACAGGGGAGGGGTGGCGGCTGGGGTGAGGGAAAACAAAAGACGATGGTTAGGCGCGGGCGCGCTGCGTGCGCAGCCGCTTCGAATTCGAACGTAGAGAAATTCCTGTCTTCGAATCCATCGATATCGAACCTGATTGATTCGAAATCGATCCGAATCGAAGGGGTACTGATTCGATTCGATTCGATTCGAATTCGAAGGATTCGCACATCACTAGTGTTTACAGTGCTTTCAAACGTCGAGACAAGTGGGAGGAGGGGGCAAAGGAGGGGAGAGGGGGAGAAGGAAGGAGAAGGGATGAGAGGATGGAAGAGGAGGCGGGTGAGTGGGAGCTCGCTCCTAATTACATCCGCAAAAGCGGATCATTCTCGTTAACAAAAGCAGAGATGTAGAGGGGGGAGGGGATTAGCGGAATCAATCTCTCGGCGCCACCGTGCGGAACTGCGAGGCAGGGTCTGTGACTCCGTGTGGAGAGGGGATGGGGAGGCAACTTCGCTCACTTATAATTACTTTGGTCTGATTTACGTGTTGACTCGCCCGCTATTAGCTGAGACAGAGAGGGGGAAGCGAATACAGCTGCTCCAACTGCTGCACTCGTACTCATGAGTTCGACTTAAGCCATTGCTACAGCAGCTACAGTAACCTTTGCTGGGGGAATTTTTAGCATTTCGTCAGTTTTTAGGTTTCCCTGAACAGCAAAAAAGTCCGTCTTTTCACATGTGTTTGCATTTCTGAGAGCAAACTTTCGCCCTCCATTCGTTTCAAGCAGCAGAATAATGACGCTGCAAAGAGCGTATGGAACTACGGGGAAATAACCTCGGACTTGGTTGCACACCACTAATTCAACAAATTCAGTCCAATTCAAACTAATTCAAGCCAATTCAACCTAATTCAAATCTGATTCAATCCAATTCAAGCCAATCCAAACCCAATTCAAAAACAATTCACATACTAATTCAGTCCAATTCATAGTCAATTCAAGCCAATTCACACCCAATCCAAGCCAATCCACAGCCAATTCAAGGCAATTCACATCCAATTCACGAAATTTGTGCACCAAATTTAGCGGTTATTTCCCCCTCGGTATGGAATAGGTTACAAAAGTGCGTGAGATATGAAAGACGCCTAGCCCGCGGCAGCAGCACGTGTGGGTGGAAAGGGAAGGCGCTCCGCACACCCTGCCCTGCCCTGCCCTGCCCTGCCCTGCCCTGCCCTGCCCTGCCCTGCCCTGCCCGGCTCGTGCCGGCTACGGCCGGCTCGGCCCGTGTGTCGGGTGGGATTCCGTTGCCACCCTTCGACCGCACCCGGACCGGAACGGAACGCTCGCCCCTGTTCCGCCTGTAACGGCGCAAACCACGAACTTGGACCGGGATTCCTGTTTTTCGAGTCAGGGAGCACTCCGTGCGGCGAGTGGGGACGGGGGGAGGGGAGGTGGAGAGAAGGAACGGGAGCAGACGGGTGGGGGGGACGAGCCAAGCTGTCACGGCTGCTGCTCCTGAGTTCTGTCGGTTCTGTTCAGGCCTTTGGAGAGGTCGAGTTTCCCTGCGTTTCGTCTAGGTTCTCTAAGGAGCGCAGACTCAGCTAAGGACTACGGGATGGACCATCGAGTATACGCGTCCGTTTTCTTCTATTCAGCGGAACGAGAGAGCTCGACGCGCCTGCGAGACTCGGGGTAGGCCACCCCGCAGTTCACACATGCGCAGCAGGCATGACGTTGCCTACCTCAGGCGCTCTGAGAGGATTGCGAAAGGATGAACCAAGCGGGCTTGCACCAAGGTCCCGCGTAACTTCACTCAAAATCAACCTCTACGTTATATGCTTGTCGAAAACGTTTCACCCGATAAATTATGACGAATAACGTGACTTCTAAAAGATATATAATTAACACATAGATGCGATCAAATTACCAATACAGATAGAGATTTAGCATACAGACTTTACAAAGAATGTTATTCGTTCTATATTTTATTATTTCTGAGCGATATGAGTCATAAATAAAACGAAAATATGGCTTGCATCGTTCGGTAAACGGTAAATTGACCGCAGCAAAAAGAATTTTCAGCCGTTCAAGCCGTTACTTCAAGTAATTTCCAAATTTATTCTTCTGCGTTTATTTTCAACGAATTGCTCCTAACGATTTATATTTGTCGTGTTGAGTTGCGGAGCCCTGGGCTGAACTTTACACAAGATATTTGAAGCGTCTCCGAGAGTGTAACGAACGCTGCCGTGAGACCGGCGATTCAAATCAATTTGTTGAATAAACCGCATCCCACCAATCAGTGCTTGAGCCGTGCGCCCCTCAGCCTCACCCGCCCACGCCGAGGGCTGCGTCCCTCCCCGCCCCGCCCCAGCTTCCCCACCCCACTCGACCTCCTCACCCCGCCCCGCCCCGCCCCGCCCTGCTCTGCCCCGCTGTCCTTGGGCCCTCCTGTTGCTTCACGAGGTCCGACCCGACCCCCCCGTCCCGTCCCACCCCCGCAGTACGCATTGTGATAACGCGGCCCGGCTGAGAACTATCGGCAGACGGCCCGGCCCCGCCTCTCCCCCCCCCCCCGCCTCCGCCCCCAGCCCGCCCCCCAGCCCCAAGCCACCTTAGCAAGGTGATTTCGAACAGTGTTTACTCTCTCGCTCCTTGGCTGTGCTCCATGAGTGCGACAAGAACAGAGAGGCGAAACCACTGTGCAGAATAACCCTACACGCCCACGCCCGCCTCGCTCTAGGAGCGTGAGTCAGAGCACTCCATTAGAGTCATTTCAGATACATTTCTTTCGGCGATATGCCCACGCCCACGGCCCCTTTTGAGACTAAATCGGAGTCCAAGTGAGCATTGCCCTCATTCAGCCGATAAATGTGCGAGTTTAATTTTCAGTTACATGCTGTGAGCAGTGCTGCCAGAAAAGTTGGCAAAACCCGCCCAACACACAGCTGTGTGGAGCGGGCGGTATTCGCGCCTGCTTACTAGGCAACATCTACACACGTGTGCAGAGGAATGGCCTAGTAGGCAGGCGCGAATACCGCCCGCTCCACACAGCTGTGTGTTGGGCGGGTTTTGCCTACTTTTCTGGCAGCACTGGCTGTGAGTAATCACAGGAACCAAATTTTCATTTTAAAATCGGCATGGGAACGACAATCAGCTAGAGGTACGCACTCCACGCCACGCATGTTGTATCAACTCAGCCCACATTTCGCATTCCCAGCGGCCAGCAGCAGGCACGCTGCTGAGGCCTGCGGAGCCTGCGGATCGTGTGACGGACGCCGCCGCCCTGGCTGGCCCTGGCCCAGTGGCTCTCCCTGCATGCTAGCCGGGTAGGGGGTGAGGCGAGGTCCCGCCTGCAAAGTCTGGTCTCCAAGGCAACCAGTAGTGAAGAGCTGAGGACAGCGCTGCGACGCACCGCGTCGGTGTAAGGCGTGGAGGGTGGCAGGGCCTGGCGGGGCGTGGCGGGGCGTGGCGGGGCGTGGCGGGGCGTGGCGGGGCGTGGCGGGGCGTGGCGGGGCGTGGCGGGGCCTGGCGGGGCCTGGCGGGGCCTGGCGGGGTCCGCCCGCCTGCGCCTGCCTATGCGAGGCGAGGCCACGCCGGCCCCGCCCAGCCCAGTGGGCCCCCGCGAGCCGAGCGGGAAGTGGTGGCGAGGGGCGAAGGGTGGAGTCGAGGTACACCTGGGAAAACGTCGTCTTTCGGCCTAACTCAATCGAAAAAGACGAGAGCATTAGTTCAACTTTTCCGAGGGGTCCAATTGCTCGCTTCAGCAGGAGCGTACGCACGATTCGAATACCTGTGATTGCTGAGAGTCCTCGGTGAAATTTTCGATGAAACTTTGAAATTGATGTACCGGGTGTTTCTTTGAATGCGTAACACACTGGAAATCCAAGTGTACGGATGTCGCACACCTGCAGGTGAGCGAATGTATGTCGCGCGAATGCATGTCGCACACTTGCAGGTGAGCGAACGACCATTCGCACACTTGTAGGTGTGCGAATGACCATTCACACACTTGTAGGTGTGTGAATGACTATTAGTACACTTGCCGGTTAGCGAATGGCCATTCGTACACCCATGGAAAGACCGGGCTTTCTAGGTGTGCGAATGGATATTCGCTTACCTTCTAGTGTGCGAAGGGTCATTCACAAACCTGCAAGTGTACGAATAGTCATTCACATACGTACAAGTGTGTGAATGGTTGTTGGCTCACCAGCAAGTGTGCGACAAGCATTCACACACCTGCAGGTGTGCGGCATTCGCACACTTTGATTTCCAGTGCAGTGTTGCGGGTTTGCCTACCCCATTCGCCCGTAAGGAGCCATGCCCCCCTGAAGCCCTGGCGAGTATGCAGTCCCGCAATACTGTTACGCATTCAAAGAGACACCCGGTACCTTTTTGTTTAATGAGAGTTAAAACTCAAAACAGCATGGAAAACAGCGAAATAGTGTATTACGGTGGATTATATGGGATGTGATTACCAATAAGTATCCGCGACAATTACTCAAAATAATTACCAGAGTGCTGCATCTCGACCCTTAGCGATCTGGAAAAAAAAAGGAGAGAAAAAGAACTTTTCTTATTGGGAGAAAGCGTAAACGGTGAGCCGGGTGTTTAAGAGATCACGTAACAACGGGATTCTCTACTCGCTCAAAAAGGCACGGTTTCGTTAGCCAGACAGATAGGTACCTACAATAACTTTCTCGCGCCTTGCCTAAATGCTTTCAAAGCCATATATACCAAACAGATTCGCTCTTACAGCGGGAACGAGCGAAACACTATGACTGTCACGAGTCACCTGCGACTCGGTTCTCTACAGGCAAGTCAAGGTTCCCAGTTAACCAGAGAGGATTTTGAGTCGGAGGTGTGTGGGACGCGACGCGCGTTTGTCGTCGATCTCAACCCCTCCCTTCTTCTCGCCCAGCCCTATGCTCCCTTAGGTCGTTTTCATCTTTTGCTGTCCCACCTGGCCTCACAGTCCCACCGCGCGGGGCGGGGCGGGGCGGGGCGGGGCGGGGCGGGGCGGGGTGGGGCGGGGCGGGGCGGGGCGGGGCGGGGGCTGGAGATGAGGAGAGCAGCGCGGCGCCGGGGATCATCTGGCGCGCGTCAGCGCGAGGCGCAGTTCGAGCGGGGAATAGGAGGACGCGGGAGGACCTGCCTGCGATGTAGCTTCGGATTTCCACCTAAATTCATATTTCCCTCACGAAACGCACAACAGGAAGAAAGGGAAAAAAAGAAAAGAAAAAGAAAAAAAAAGTAAACACGGGCAGCAGAATAGAAAATCGCGATAGATTTATTTTGCTTGTAAACCTTTACGCTTGAAGACCAGAGGATTCCTTTGGTGAACCTGCTTTCAGGCGGGTCAAGCCGTTGGGCTGTTAAACGACTATCTGAGAATGTTGAGCGGTCGTTTCGACACTTAGCAACTTTTCAAGTTTCGGACACTCTTTTTTTCGGATTCTTTTTGCCTATGTGAAAACATAAGTTCTTTTATTATGGTATTAAAACGAAATTACAAATTCTTCAAATATTGTGACAGATTTGCATTGGAAGTCCATGTGCAGGTTCCGTACCACCGTACCGGTCGCTCACTTGCAGACGAGTGAATTTTCCTTTAAAGGCGTGCCCATGATGCGCATTCGTAGGTATGCGAGTGGTTGTTTCCCCTCGAGTGCAAGCCTAAAAGCAGTGTACATGGAAAACAGTTGAAAGTGAGGCACAATAATCGCATTGCACACGCGGTTTGTAGAGGAGAAAGGGGAGGGGGGGGGGTCTGCTCGGGCCGCACCGACAGCACTGCCGGGCCCCGCCGCTGCGCTGCTCCTCTGGTGCGTAAACTGTAGCGTACTACGCTACCCCCCTCGCCTCACCCCCTCCACTCCAGCCACGTGGAGCGTGGCCAGGGGCGGCAGCAGCTGAGTGGGGGGGGGGGGGGAGCAGGTCGATGCAGCTGCGGCGTAGTAGAGGAAGGTTAGGCCCGCGGCGAGATCGTCTGGACCGAGATCTGGAAGGATGCAAGGTCATGTGTACACGGTAAAGAAAACTGCGCTTTGACTTGCCGGCCCCGTGCGGTGTTTGCAAAGAAAGCATTCGCCGCAGCGGTCTCTGCCGTCTCTGCACTGGGAACCAAATTTTTCAAATGAATTAGACAGATGTCGGCTTTATTCCTTTGGCTGTAACTCCCCAGCCCAGCCCGATAACCGCAGGGCCCTAGTATCGGATCTAGAGTTTGTTACAGCGGTTAGTGCGAGAGACCAATAACGAGAACCGACTTATCAGGTTGCCTTACCGAGCACCTGAACTGAACGCCGCCCGCCGCCCCCCTACCTCCTCGCAGCAGACGATCCTCAACTAATGTGATCGTGGAGCGCCCCGCCACGCTCCGCCACGCCCCGCCACGCCCCGCCACGCCCCGCCACGCCCCGCAACGCTCCCCACTCCACCCCGCCCTCACAAAGTCTAGGCATCCTGGAGCCGTGCTGCGCCGGGCCGGGCCGGGCAGAGGGAGTCGGACTCGGGGCGCCCGGAGGGGTAGGCCACGTGATCCGAGAAAGCGTACGGGTGTGCGGCGAGCTGCCTACCCCGCGACCTGCAGGCGCCTCGCGACGGCGGGGTGGGGCGGGCTAGGGGCGGGGCGGGGCGGGGCGGGGCGGGGCGGGGCGGGGCGGGGCGGGGCGGGGCGGGGCGGGGCGGGGCGGGGCGGGGCGGGGCGGGGCGGGGCGGGGCGGGGCAGGGCGGGGCGGGGTGGGGCGGAGCGGAGCGGGACGGGACACGGCAGCGCCTGAGCTTGCCGCCAGCTCCAAGTTCGGGCGATGTGCAGACTCGACACTGGAATATCGGTCAGGGCAGGGGCAGCAAACATGTGACCGTTTCTAATTGTCTTGAATTTGTGCGTGAGAGGGACAGCAGAGGATTGCGGAGGGCATACAGGCTTGCGAGCACACGCTGCACGATGCACGTGTGCTGCCAGCTCGCGGCGGGGTGGACCCGCGGGCGCGTGGGAGCCACGTGAAACTGGGACGGGGTGAACCGACCTTGGGGCGCAGCCGGAGGCTGGGCTGGGGGTGGCGAGCCAGCCTCACCAGGGGAGGAGGAGGGAGGAGTGCGGAGCAAAGTGCGCAGGGGGCTTTACTGGGCGTACCCAGGCAGGCCGGTGGGCGGTCAGGGGGCGAGAGGCTGCAACCGGCTGGCCCGGTCAGATAAGGAGGCCCCATTAGACTGACTGACTGACTGACTGACTGACTGACTGACTGACTGACTGACTGACTGACTGACTGACTGACTGACTGACTGACTGACTGACTGACCGACCGACTGACCGACCGACCGACTGACTGACTGACCGATTGACTAAGTGATTGACTGATTGACAGACTGACTGACTGACCAAACCTGACACAGACTGACTGACTTGCCGACTGAACTACGTAATACTACAGCTCCTCCTGTGGCAGCAAGACAGGCGCAGGGCAGGGGGTGGCCGCCGTGGCGAGAACGCGAGAACTCGGGCGGAGTTGGGGGAGAACAGAGGCGCACGCGACGACGTACTACGCAGACTATGTGGGTCAGGGACACCATCCCCGTCCAGGCCTGTTTCCGGCAGTGGGGGCGCGCTTGGCGCGCTCCGCTCCGTCCCGCCTGGTCCCGCCCTCTGGCCGCTACGGAGCGTCGAATCGAGTATCGGTCGAACCGGTCTGGCCGTATCGTCTCGTCCCGTTCGTAGATCTGAGATGTATAATACGATGTGACCCAGCGGCCAAAGTCAATGTGGCAACATAGCGCGGCCACATTTATCAGCGTTTTAACTCTGTTATTTCACTTAATATCAAAGGCAAAAATAAGCGTGAATAGGCCATTCCGCTCGAGCGATCGGTGCAGGAAGAAGATGGCAAAAATCACAAAAACGTTGTGGTGGGGGTCACCCCCACAACCTCGCTTTTGTGGTTCTTGTCATCTTTTTCCTGCGCACGGTTAAGATAATTTCTTGTATTTAAAGATCTGGCTTGGATGTCCATTGGTATTCTCCATAAGATCCAAGAAAGATCTTGAAATACAAGTAACTATTTTTACCGTGCGCTGATCGCTCGAGCGGAATGGCCAATTAGCGTACAACGATTAAAATGATATTTGGCTGTACTCAGTATCTTGAACGCGAACGCTCGGTGGTCCAGCAGAAAGCTTTGTAATGTTACCACGTCCATCATCTATGTCGCCCAAAATCGTCAGACACTATAGTCGAAGGGTGGAATTAGCACATTTTAAAGGATATAAAGGGTTATTTTTTTTTTTTAAAGGCACAAAGATTTCACACCTTAAGTGCGCTTCAATGTCTTTACCAAAACAAGGTTGAGAACCGCTGCGTTAGCGAGATGTCCAAACTCTCGTCTAGCGCTAGCGCCAGCGTTGGCAGCCACATAGGGCCACAGAAGGCTCCACAGGGCAAAGGCTACGCAAGACTCGCAATGCAGAATTGGAGATGGGATTTTGGACTACGGCCAATCAGAACCAAGTACTTTGCTGGCGCATCTCTGGCCGGTTGGCTGAGTGCATGCAGTGTCAGTGTACACTAGGAGTACGTGCGGCAGGCACGAAGTGGTGAGCGAAGCGACATTAAAATTTTAAAAAGATGTACAGTAAGTCATATCGTTGTAGAGGATGGGGCACTTGTGGTGCCTTTTAGGAGGCAAGCGTGTGGTCGGAAAGTGGCAAATTGGGTTAACTAGACACACCAGTCGGTCGGCACTCGAATGGAGTGGTAAGCAAGCAGTGGTTGTAGAGGATATGGGACTTGGGGTAGCTTGTAGGGGGCCAAGACACGGGCGCGCACCGACGGGCCGGGTATTGAAATTACTGGAAATGGCAGACAAAACGATTGGCACCCCTATGGAGTACACCGGACGACAGAAAGTCACGTTGTTGTAGAGGATGGGGCACTTCGTGTACCTTCTAGGAGGCTAGCGTGTGGGCGGGATGTGGCAGAATGAGTGGATTGAAGATTTCAATCGATTGGCACCCGAGCGGGGTCGATAAGTGGTCGGGAGAGCAAGTTGTTGTAGAGGATGGGGCACTTGAGAAAGCTTGTAGGAGGCCAGGACACGTGCGCGCGAGGTGCGCGCGGACGGGACGGGCGTTCAAACTATTGGATATGGGAAACAAAACGATTGGCATCCTTCTGGAGTACACTGGACGGTAGTAAGTCAAGTTTTTGTAGAGGATGGGGCACTTCGGGTACCTTTTAGGAGGCTAGCGTGTGCGCGGGATGTGGCAGAATGAGTGGATTGAAGATTTCAATCGACTGGCACCCGAGCGGGGACGATAAGTGGTCGGGAAAGCAAGTTGTTGTAGAGGATGGGGCACTTGAGTAAGCTTGTAGGAGGCCAGGACACGGGCACGCGAGGTGCGCGCGGACGGGACGGGCGTTCAAACTATTGGATATGTGAAACAAAACGATTGGCATCCTTCTGGAGTACACTGGACGGTAGTAAGTCAAGTTGTTGTACAGAATGGGGCACTTCGGGCACCTTCTAGGAGGCCAGGAAGGGTGCGCGCTCTGCGCCCATTAAGGAGCATGAGCATGGCGCTGTCACTATCTTATTGAGCACCCAGCCCCATTGAACGCCCTACACAATATCTCTTAGAGACGCCCTTTGTACATGATTTGGCACTTCTTGGCCTTGAACAGGATGAAGGGACAAATGTGGTGCATCGCCCTATCCCAACCAATGAAGCACCCTTGGGTAAACGTCAAAGACATCAAATCTTTTTCATCAAGAAGTGCAAAGTT
Organism: Frankliniella fusca; assembly: GCA_029379305.1. Lineage (NCBI taxonomy): Eukaryota > Metazoa > Arthropoda > Insecta > Thysanoptera > Thripidae > Frankliniella > Frankliniella fusca. Next base: position 2,385,435 of record JAHWGI010001430.1, on the reverse strand, counting down.
CGGCTGCCCCCTCCACACACACACACACACAATTCTGCTACTTCTGGATTATGACTGTCCCCAAGTTGACTCTAACAAAACAGTGTCTCATTAATAATTTTATATGCTAGAATGTTATAACCATGAATATTTCTTACGGGCGCTTAGAATTGTGGATTCAATAAAAACGGCAAATATGTTCTGAAATGAATGTTCGGAATGTTACAGATACACTCCATTAACAGTGAAACGCATCTGTCATTTCATTGATCATATGAGTCTACTTAAAAGAACACTTCAGTGAAATACTTGGGCTGATGTACTGCAAATATTTCTATTTCCACTAAAAGATAATATTTTTTGTGTAAATCACCCAAAAGGTAGAGCTATACTACCAGATTTGTAAAAAACAACTAGTTATAATATTTATTACGCCCACTTTCTCTTGTATAAATTCTAATCCAAAACGACTCAAAAATATTTTAAGTTTAACACACAGGACAGCTCGACGTGAAATCATACCACTAACATGTAATAACAACTCATTTGCCCAGATAGTGTCACATCTACTGTTTTCAGCATTTTGAGTCTAAAAGTTAAAATATTATAATCCACGAACTATACCTAAATGCCCTTTCATTAGAAAAATATGCCTCCAAATATTACTTTGTATACATTATTACTAATCACCGTTGGAGCGTGGCATACGATAGGTCAAAAAATATTACCACAATGGGGGACCGAGAAATGGTCTATAATATATAAAGGGAAACTAAATTAAATTCAGGAAACCATGTCTGAGATGGCACCTTTCACTGAGGCAGTATGTTTTTTTTAATACTGAAACTATCCTTACCTGCGTACTGTACAAAACAGACATGGGATGCTGCTTTGCAGACAATATTATTCTTGACTAATAAGGTTAGGTTACTCACTAAAAGAATAAGTCCAAAAGCAAGTTGAGTCGACACTGGCTGTCATTTCCGTAATCCATGTTCATTTCACAAATGCACAACAAGTTTATGTCATCTTGAACTATTACTTCGGGACATACCCACCCACCACTCCCCTTCCCCTCCCCCTCGATGTAAACATTCACAACAGAACATTCGTTTCTTACTTCTACAAAATGCAGGCATTTGAAACTTTGTGAGGGGACTTCTGTCACTCTAAAAACACTTGCCGACCACACACTTTGTTTATCTGACGGCAAAATATTTAACTTGAATGTTATTAAAAGCCCAGCAGAGCCGAGCCCAGAGACCCGGTCGGCCACTCCACAAATTACGCGTTCGCACACTTCCACACAATGACGACACTTGAGACATCATGCGGTGACGTCCGCAACTCATAAAACAACTTCAAATAGCACTATTCGTCTATCAGACGCTTAAATTTTTAACTTTCATACTGTAAACAACCGAAGTGATGACGGTAAGACGGAAGGACAAGACCGGCGCTGCAGCGGTGGAGCGGTGCGGAGCGGTTGCCGCTAGATGGCGCTAGTGTGGCGTTGCCAACTGCTGAACTTTTAATCCATTCACTAAAATAATTATTTCAAACTCCGTCAAATGCAATGTCCTTTCATTATTTTGAAAGCCCGTGACTTGATGTTTCGAAAACATATTGGGTTATTGCTGTACTTGCTGTAGTCTAAGAGGAGAAGACTGTAGTTACACTTTCTTCTCACAGACAGACACACGACCAAAACCTCCCCGGGTCCCTTGCTCAGGAGAGTGAGCTTCGCTCACAATAAATCTAAATACAGCAGTATTTCTGTGCCTTTTAGAACACACATGGGGTTTGTCTTGGTGTTGCGTGACATTGCATTGTGCAACGCCGATATTATACACAAAATTTGACCATTTTGGAGCACACCAGGTGATTTGGCTGAGGAAACTAGATCTGAACTTAAGTTCAGCCTGAAAGGGTGAACCCTCCATTAGATACACTCCCTAAGCTTAGCGTGACGCAGCCAGATGCAGCACTTGCTATGATGGTGGGGGGAAACATAAGGGGGAAAAAATAAGATTCCAAGAAGTGAATTCCTAAGAGTCACGAAGTAGCATAAACTTTTATGATTTTTTTTTAAGTTTAAGTTTTGTTTTAGTTTCACTCAGGTTCAAGTCTCACATTATTTAAAACAAATTGAAGAAAAGCTCATACGTCTGAGAGCGTGCATGTGTGCGTGCACGCGCCTGTGCGCATCGCTAACTTTACAGACCTCCTGAATGCCCTCGGGTCCCCGCGAGGTCGTTGAAAACAACACGCATACATTACATAGATGCATGGCCCTACCACCACATGGGTGGTATTTTTTTTTTTTCTCATGAAAGAAATGTCCGATTAACTTGAATTTTGAACTGTAGGCTAGTTGTGCAATGATGGTTTGAACACTTTATTGACATTTTTATTATATCAAGCTCATTTAATTTTCATTTCATGAAGTACATGCATGACTACAGTGCAGGTCTCCGGCCATGGGCCTCTCAACTCTTCAAATTTCTATAGAGATACGTTTCAACCAAAACTTTCGGGCCAGATATCTCAGACCCAGTGTATTTTACTGACATGAGGATTACGGATATGGATTCAGGGAACCGATTTGTACATTGGAACGAAGTTTCATAAAATTATAACAAGGCCGATGAAAAAAAAAATTAAAAACTTTCAAAAGTCAGATCCCAGATCCCAGACAAAACTATAAGGCTACTTCGTGCTTACAAATACCTCAATTTATAGCTTTAATATGTGCTCCTATTACTTTTAAGTTTTCATGATGACTACTTTTATACAAGGTGTAATGACATATTGGCAATGACGACACGAAAGGGCACAGAAAGTCTTAGAAACGAAATTATTCTTTGTTCCGAAAATGTTGATGAATTGCTGTGTGCATGATGGTGGGGGCAACAAGGGGGAAAAAGAACTTGCCCACAATAATTCGTTTTTAGTAGATTTTTATTTCTTTTGAGATCCCATGGAAAAAGATAATCTCGAACGAACTATAATTATGTTGGCCAACATGATAAAAAAGGGCACGGACAAGGATGGGAAAAATATAAATTCAATATTTCGGTAATGCTGGCTTACTTGCCTCATCTCGACTCTCGACTTAAAGCAAACTCCCTTCAAAACCAAAGTGTCAAATATTGAAACTCCAGCTCTACCTCCTGCGTTATTTCTCATACCCACACTTAGGCAAGTCTCCCCGATGGCAGACACCAGCACCCAGCACAACCACCAAAACAAAGGGGGACGGGGGAGGGGGTGAGGGCAGGTGAGGGGAACCGGCGGCGCAGCGCAGATGGCGCCTGAACTCGAAATCTAGTTGTAGCTACACACTTGTTTCGCATTTAATTTCAGCACCAAAGTATTCTGCCTGGGTTCAAAATATCCTTGGGTACTTCTTCGAAATCCTTTAGTCTTTCTAAATTTGTCTTCGTTTCAAAAGTTTCCTTTATTTGCTAAAGATTGGTGAAAGGTTATGTGTTTGTCAACTGACAAACAAACAAACAAACCCATAAGTTTGTGTAACTCTTTTTTTGTTCCTTTGTTACAGTAAATACAATGTCGCCCAATTAGCAGTGCGGGACTCTGTTGAGCTGGTCGGCGACCCCATTAATTTGAAGATGAACTGGTATGTTGTGAAACTATTTTGTTAGGTTTTGTGCTCGCTGCTTATTAACTATATTCTTTTGGTTTATGATTTTTTAATGTTTCTTTTCTCTTTTTTTTTAAACAGGTATTCTAAAGTTCTTGCGCATCGTCCTTATATTGTACTTGCAACTGTTGCCATAGTTTCAGGAATATGCCTCATAGTCCCACTTTTGACTAGAAAAGTTCCAACATTTACTGATCCAACTTTGGTGAGTGTCACATTTTGTGGTAATTGTTAGCAAGGTAACAAATAAAGATGTAATTGAAATGTCAAATTGTCTTCTCCAGGGATTTGAAACACGTGGTACAACCATTTCCCAAAGAATAACAGCTTGGCAAAACATTGTTGAAGCTACTAGACCGTCTGGGTCATTAACATCTAATCCTGGTGAACTCTTATTTAAATCTCTTAGTACAGAATCTTCCTTACTGAAACATACTGCTAATGCATCAACGTCCTCTCCTGATGATTTGTCCTATACTCCACTAAAAGTAAGTAACGTTAATTTAGTAAAGGTATTTTTCAGTATTACTGTTGTTAATAAAACCTTCATATTTGATGCAGAAAAATAAAAAGAAGAAAAAGATCATCCTTGTTACTCCACCCTCTACCCCTCTGCTGTCAGAACAGAATTATGACTGGGACCAGCAGAGAAACTGGACATTTGGCATAAATGTGTCTGAGGTACATAGTTCTATAGTCTGCATATATTTCAATAGCTTTTTTTTAAGTGTACTAATAATAGTTCTTTGTGGTTCCTTTTCACCAAGGCACAACCAGATTATGGCAACTCATCAGAACCATGGAAAATCTTAAGAGATGAACTGAGTGAAAAGAGACTAAATTATGATCATGATGATCATGAGCATGATCATCTTTCAAAAGACGGTTTCTTTTGTGGAGCCCCAAGTAAAAAATGCTTATAGTTTCTAAAACAGATTTTGAATGTTACAGTTCTATGTAGGGCTTGAAATTGACATTTGTGGAAATCCTTTGTATTTAGGCCCTGTGTATTCCCATATGGTTTTATCAACAACTGATGGATCAGATTTCCTCTCCTTGGCTGCATTAAGATCTGCTTGTAGCCTAGATGACCGCCTACGATCACGTCCACATTTTTCATCAAACTGTCAATATTCTACTGGAAATTCTTGTTGTCATTCGTGGGCTCTCCACAACTATATAGCTGTCCTCCATGACCACAAAAATTGCTTTCAAATCAAGGTACCTGAACTGTTATTCTATCTTAAAGTTAGTTGTGGTTCACCCATCAGACTGTAAGTTTTGCATTACAATTCCAGGAACATGATGTGGAAGAAACCAGAAAGTTATTGGTCGAGTGTGCACCATATTACCATAACTTAAAGCTTCCTTCTGATTGCCAAGAGGACAAGTTCAGTTCATCAGCTGCCTGTTTAGTAGTGCCTCCCAACTGTACAAAAAACAATGCCGTTTTTAATATATTACACTACCTAGTAGATATTAATTTTCTCCCCCATGATGTTAGTATTCTGTCACCTCCTCAAATTAATTGTCAAATTAATTTTTGTCGCTTATCTTTACATGTCAATCAATATGTTCTGGGCTTTTTAGAATCCGAGGCAAGTTTTTGTGAAGCACTCCATGATGTTCCTACCAATAGCCAGATCATCAGCCGTATTGCCATACTACAATACCTTAGACTCCAAAAGTCTTAAGTTCGGAAATGTGAAAGTGGCAGCAATGGACTTAGGTACCATATTAAAGTCAGTATTTTTCAATCCATCCTGTAATCACTTGTTAATTTTTATTAATATTTTTGGGCAGGTCTTAAGGAAGTACTGTTTGATGAAAGTCTTGTGTGGGACACTTGGCTTATTCTACTAGGAGCACTCTTTGTGTTCTTATGTATGTGGATTTACACTGAATCTTTCCTTGTGACATTCATGACCATCATAGCCATTGGCCTCTCCCTTGGAATGTCATATTTCTTCTATACTATTGTGTTTGATCTTCAATTCTTCCCATTCATGAATCTCCTTGCATGTGTTGTTTCTGTTGGTATGTTATTGTTCTTTAACATTGTTAGTTGTGTGTTACGTTTTTTTTTTAAATGTGTGTGCCCAAAAATATTTCTTTTCTGTTTTTAGGTATTGGGGCTGATGATGCTTTCATTTACTGTAAAATCTGGAATTGTATAAAATCTGAAAAGCCGTCTGCTTCACTGCAACAAGTTGTTCAGGAAACTCTAAACCATGCCCTTCTGTCCATGTTCATCACATCATTTACTACTGCTGTTGCTTTTTTGACATCTTTCCTGAGCTCTATAACTGCAATACGTTGCTTTAGGTACATTATCATTTAATATTTCTTTTAAATGTTTATTGTACTGTGGTTTAAAAAATATGCCCCCTATGTTTCCTTACAGTATATTTGCTGGTATGGCAGTGGTAGCAAATCTTTTTCTTATGGTGACATGGCTTCCTGCCACAGTTATCATTTCAGAGAAATTCAGCTGTCCTTCTGCAAGTTGGCTCTCTTCCAAGACCCATTTTTTGGATTTACGGGCTTACCTACATAGTTTCAGCAGTTGTTTTGATCACGTTTTTGTTAATGCTGTGGTAAGAAACTTCACATTTTTACTCTTGACGCCTTTTAAACCCTAAGAATATCATATGGAGATGGTATATTTTATTTCAGATTCGATGTCCCTTTGTTTGGGTGTTCATTCTTGGGCTTTTTGCTGTTGGAAGTGGAATTAGTGTTTTATACTATCCAGGACTTCAGCTTCCAAAGTCTCCGGATTTTCAGTTATTTCGACAGTCTCATCAATTTGAGCAGTATGACACATTTTTCAAAGAAAAGTTTTGGTTTGAACGCCTGGAGAGGGTAAGTTAAAGATTAGAATACTTATTCATGGTTTTAATTGTTTAAAAATAAATTACAATTTAATTTAAAAAAAAATAAAAATAATTTTAATCTGTATTTTTTTATAGAATTCAGCTTCAAATGTTAAACTTCCATTAAGATTCGTGTGGGGCGTAAAACCTATTGACTCTGGTGACTACTTTAATCCTTATTCTAAAGGAAAACTTCATTTTGATCCATCCTTTGACATGACATCTCCTGCTTCTCAACTTTGGCTGAAACAGTTTTGTGCCAAAATCAGGAAACAACCCTTTTACAGCTCAACTCTTGGACCTCTTTTGCCAAATTGTTTTATAGAAAGCTTGGTAGGTTAATGATTTTGAAACACTTCCATTTAAAATTCATTGTTAAAATTTTCATTCATTAAATTATTTATTGTTCTGAAGGAATCTTGGATGACAAGACGTTGCAAAGATACAATTGATAACATTGATCGCAGTCCTTGTTGTGAAGTTGCAACAATACCATATAGCCGATCAGTGTTTAAAAATTGCACTGTTCAGGTTATGGCCAGTCTTTACCGTACTCCTAACTTATATGAACCTGGATTTGCTGGCCCAAAATTTTCAAAAAACATTTCCCATCCCAAAATACGTGCAGTAATTGTGGAATATGATAGCAACTCTTCTTATATGATCTCATATGAGGAAGCTAATATTTTCTTCCATAAGGTAAGGAGCACATTGTTTTTGTTCTTAACATATTACTAGTTCTATAAATTATGTTCATCTCTTCAAAAATGTATTTTCAGGTGGAAAGTTGGATGCAAAATGAATTGATATCTGCCCCACCTGGATTACAGCATGGCTGGTTTGTGAGTGACCTTCATTTCTATGACTTACAGGACACTATTGCAGAAAGCACTGTGTCCGCTCTGACAATATCAATGATCATGTCTTTGGTGGTTCTATTTTTAGTGACATTAGATATCCTTGTCTCATTTTTTGCTGTGCTTTCTGTGACTAGTACAATATTTGTTACTTTGTCAATTCTTCTGTTGAGTGGGTGGGAACTTAATGTGTTGGAGTCTGTTGCTATAAGCTCTTCAATTGGACTGGCAGTTGATTTTAGCCTACACTATGGAGTAAGCTATAGGCTGGCACCAAACAACACAAGTAGAGAAGAAGCTGTAAAATATGCTCTCCACAGGATGTGTGGACCTACTGCTATGGGAGCTCTTACCACTGGATTTGCAGGTGTTTTTATGTTGCCCTCCTCAGTTCTAGCATACAATCAAATTGGAATGTTTCTTGTCATCGTTATGGGTGTAAGCTGGACTTATGCCACTTTTTTCCTGATGTCATTGCTTTGTATTGCTGGACCAAGACATGGCTTTGGACAGTTTTCTTACCAAAGTTTCATGTGCTGCTTGTGTCAGAAGGGAGGAAATGTTCATAAACCTCCTAACAATTCCACCAGGACAAATAAATCAACCTTTGGTAATTGTAATTATTCAGAGTCAACATTTTCAGCTTCAAGTACAACGTACCCATTGCATACAAGTGAAAGTGAAGGTCACGAACTTGATGCATTCTCTCACGGTAATAGACCATCCCAATCAAGACGGAGATCTGGAAGCTTGTATGCAACACGAACTTCAAACAAAGCTACATCTGATCAATCACCATCTGCCACAAGTGCATGCACTGTAATTTTATGTGATGATGTAGATCTAAGTAGACACCACATGTAAGTGAAAGGTCCACCTAATCAAGAGATGGTGCTCTTGCCACACTTAGGGAGTGTAACTGTGTTTAGTAGTGCTGACTGCTCTTTGGATATCAACCTCTTATCAGTTTTGTAGAGCTAGAAGCCTACATTTTAGAGCTACTCATGTGTTGTGCAAGGCTGTCTGAGTTTTCTTGCCTTGATTTGACTTTCCTTGTTCTCATGGTGGAGCAAAACTTTGAAGAATTATATTGTAATAATTTACTTTTTAGCAATCTTGATTGGACACTGTCATAAAAACAGCAGTTTTAGAGTATTGTTTACAAAGCTTCTTGAAGCTGACTTAGTTTGATCTATGTATTGATGAATTGATCTCAGTTAATTTTTCTGTGATGGATCTATATTCTTAATTATATTTAATACTTTGCAAGGGTCCTGTGTGAGCATGCGGTTAGAGCTGTTATGTACAAATTTGTCTTGTAATTTGTTCAGTCTCATGTAATTGGAAAAGCAAGAACCGAAACAACCCACATATTGGATATTGGTGGGGGAAAAAAAAATATATATATATATATAATGTGAAACATTCCTGTTCTTTTGTAAGAAGTACCCATATTTTTTCACTCTTTCTGTTTGCTGTACTGCTCAATTACCCTTATTAGTGGAGCAGTCAAATTAAGAATTTTAATGATTGTGGGTTGATGAGCTAAGATTTCATTCATTTGATGTTGCCATTTGAGGAAGTGTTTTATTTTAACATGTGGTTACTGTTACTGGTTTGTAAAAACATATCTTAGTATTATTTTTGTTAATTCTGTGAAAATTATCAATCTGAAACTAATATTGAAGTATAGTTGCAGGTCAACTAACACTTCCAGATAGGGTTGTTTGTATTACTTAACCAAAAAAAGAAATTACAAAACTTTGCAGTCATTCTTCTGATGATGTGACCCTTCCTTGTGACGCATTTTATTCAGCTTTGTTAAATTTCATATTGTTTTCACTTGGCTGTCAGTAAGTGATTTCTTTGTCAATTTTGGGGAGACCTGTTGCCTGAGGAAAATGCATGATTTGCATGCCCCTTTTATTTAACTGCAGTGTAAGTGTTCATCACTACAGTGAGCAGATCATGATGCAAATTTGTGTCTTTGCTCTTGTTTAAAATACCACTGTTGATCAGCAGTTTTGGTTTTCTGCAGTTGCGTACTCTATTGTATCAATTTGGAGTGGCATATTTTTTAGATATGTGGCCATCACCACTCCTAATTGGTGTTGATTGTGTTATCGTTGGTATTTACCACGATTGTGTATGTAGTATATTTTAGGTTGTGGTTGGCTTAGTGCCACCATTAACAAATTACGCTTGGTGTTCTTGCCAAATTAGTGATGAAACTTTCGACTTGTCTTTCAGTTATTGTGTTGAAGGGATGTAGACAGTAATAGTACTACTGTTTCTACACCCTCTTCTTAATCATTGTTAGTCATAATGTTTAATCAAAAGACAAAATATTTTTTATGTTCTTAAGCCATAAGAAGTAATCAATCAGTGTCGATAAGACAATAAGAAAGCATGTGTTGTTGTTGTGAAGATGTAAATAATTTATTGGTATTTTCTTTGAGAGTTATAATTTATATCATATGAAAAATAACAAATATGAAATAAGTTTAAGGCAACTTTACATTGTAAACAAAAGAGTTTATTATATTGGTTTCTGTGATCTTTTATTTAATTTTATTTCAAGAAATAATGCATTAAAAATTTTTGTCTCTCAGTAAGTGTACATTCTGTATGTAGATAGTGAATGTTGTTGATTCATGAATTGGTTTTCTATGAATTGAAGTCAACCAAAGTCTTTCAAAAGGGTGATAGTGTGGCCCTATGAGGCAAGTAAACAAATATCTGCTAATAGATGGTGAGTTGTGACATAAACATGCTGATTATAGTTATACATACTACTTTCAAATGCATTGTGTCCATGTTACCATGATGTCATGTATGATTTCTTATGATTGACATAACTTTCAATAAGAAGTTGATGTGGAGATTAGTTTGAAGGCTTGTGGCTCATATTTTTTATTGAACTGATATGACTAGTTTTCTAAAATTTGTGTATTCTTAAAATTTAAACCATACAGTTTATATGTTTATTCCCTAATGGTCTTTTGACAGAGTTTCAATAATTAAGGGACAAGAAAATGTATCTCACATTATGTATAGGTATATGTTTTTAAAGACTTTCAAATAACACTTCTCGTTCTCAAGTTGTTAAACTTAGCCTATACAATTATAGATCTGTCTAAAATATGTGTTTCTGTGCTGTAGGTTTTAAATTATCTGGGAATTCTTGTCCAAGACAGTGTGTAGAATTTTAACATTTCGAAACTTTACCGCGAGTGAGGGCCGTTCATATAGTTTGATTATATATGTGTTTTATCGCTGTTTAGCATATTTTATATTTTTCTTCACTGCCAGGTGGCCATTCTTCGCTTATTTGTATTTCTGGCAAACTTTCCTAGACTGATTTCTACTCACTGCTCACTTTTTAAGTATGAGTAATTTGACCTCTCAATTTATGATAAATGTATGACTCTTTGTATTAATACGCACAAATTACATGAGAATGATTTGATATTCAAGGAATTGACTTTTTAAATTACAGCCATCTGTGGCTTGTATTTACTACAATTAATTCTAGGCTAGGAAAAGCATCATAGATACCCAAATGAAGCATTGACTTCCAGGATGTTTTCATAAGATTAAAATACTGAAAGCATTTTGGTCTGGGTTCAGAACCACATATGCCCAGCAATTGTGTTAGTGCTATGATAACCTGCTTTGCTGTTTTGGAAGGAATGCTTTGTAGATGGCATTGAATTCGAAACATTGACGATATTGAAAACTTTATGAAATATTGTAATCCAGGGTGTTCAGCACAAGTTTCCTTCATTTGAAAGAGGTTTTAGTTGTTTTTGTAATGTACATCTGGCAGTAATCGCAGACGTTCAGCTGCTTGTTCAGCTGTCAAATCTCTTTGATTCTGAGCCAACATCTCATACCTGTGATGCAAATAGAATCATCAGTGTGGTGGAGTTAAAGAGATTTAAGGAAGTTACCTTCTGAATGAAACTTACCCCACCATAAATTTCTTCACTGAAGCCGAGCGGAGCAGAGGTGGATAGTAAATTCCATGAAATACCCAATGGTTCATATCCTCTTTGGCATATTTTCCAGTGGGAGCTCCTAGAAAACATATTAGTTGTGAACAGTTAGTTGTCAACAGTTTTTTTTTTAGCTAAAAGTAACACCGCTGTATGTAATAGCTAGTACCATGCCAACCCATTGAATATGGGAAACTTGTATGGAACAAATTATCATATTTAGATGTAAGCTGCTTTAAGATAGTGGCCAAAGAATTCCTTTGGTCAGAGCTTAAGTCAGTGAACCGTAACACATGCACCTTTGGGAGCACCATTGTTTCAAAAGGCCAAACTGCCCAGTATGGAACAACGACAATCCAGTGTTCATTTTCCAGAACAAGCCTCTCCTGTAAAATGCATGATATGTTGAAAACTTAACAACACAATAAAGAATGTAAAGAATGTTATGTTTCTCATACCTTTTTATCACATTCTTTCTGGACATAATCCAATAACATTGGTCTTCCATGTTCAAGGAAATAGGAACGTTGAGTTTCATTTTTGATTCGGGCTTCATTAGGAATAAATGAGGATGCCCAAATTTGGCAGTGAGGGTGAGGATTAGAGCATCCCATAATAGCTCCCTTATTTTCAAAAATTTGAACCCACTCGAATTTCTTTCCAAGTTCTTCTTGCTGTTCAATCCATCTAAAAAATTAAAATTTATAAACCATTTCACGAATTTCATAGCCATAGCTTACAATTGGACCAAAATTATTTTTAAAGCTCCAACCTATCAATAACAGTTCGAATTTCATTGCTTGTCATCAGGGGCACTGTTATGTTAGATTTTGGGTGAAAACACATTACACGACAAGTTCCTCTAGCCTCCTGCATTTGAAAGAGAGGATCACTTGCAGAGCTAGGAGGAGATGGTGCATCCTCAAGGAGAGCAGGAAAGTCGTTTTGGAATACAAATGTTGAATCGTAAACAGGATTAATCTGCAAAGAAAGGAATGTATGAAATTACATGAACCGAAGAGAGGACTTCAAAACAAATTAAAATTGTCGAAGGACCAATACTAACTTCACCATTCGACCTTTTAACACCAGGACAAAGTGGATTTTTTGGGTCGAATTCTGGTACTTCTTCCTCTGAGATTTTTTCCACCTGCCCACTCCACGGTCTTTTCATCCGATGAGGAGAAACCAGGATCCATTCCCCTTTCAGTGGGTTCCACCGTAAATGCTGGTGATCTTGAAGAAGAAGAAAACTCTTTCCATGAAGTAATGTGAAGAATTCAGATGTTCTGTCCACGTAACTTAAAATTGACTTACCGGTAGGATCAAAGGACGTCATTTTCTATCAGCCGAGACAGAAATGTGTGCGCAAGCGACGGTGATGGGACGGTGACTGTCGGCGAGATAAAGTGGCTGCGGTATCTCAGCTGGTCTCAAGGTTACAGAAACATATACCACTCTTGTAACGCAACAACGCAACACGAAGTGATGCGGCCGGTAGCGAAACGAGCACAACAGGGAACAGGGCTGAGCCGGAACTTCCCCTGGACGACGATTTCAAGCGACGTCAAGGATATGAAAACACCAACTGCAATTAAACCTCGGACCGGCGAACAGTGGTTGAGAGTGGGAGGGGGAGGGGGGATGGGAGGGGGAAGCCTGTAGGTGATTGGGCACGAGTGAGTCGCGAGCAACACAAGCACCACGCGTGAAGGGTGGGTTGCCTATCCACCGGGCGCTAGGGAACGAGCCGAATTCAGGAAGCAGCACACGAATAAATCAGACAGGCACTCACAGCACAGCCCCAAGGCCTCGCAAAAGAAAATGCACCGTCAAAGAATGTTGAGCATAAAATAGGAGGAAGTCATGCGAGTAGAATGAATACAACACCGGGCGGCGATACCCCACGTTGGCACGTCCCTGTGTGCTTGCTAATGCAGCGTGTGAACCTAGAAGTTTTAAACTATAACCGGTTTGTTATATTCTTGCGGCGAACATCGTGGAGACCCTTCCAATCTTCTAACGACTGGAATAGCTCATTCAAAGATGTAGAAAGAGGCTGTCGGAGGTGGAGGGTGCGGACTTGTAGGGCAAGCTCGTGGAATCTCTTTTCGAAGAGAGCAGCGGAAGGGAGAGCCGAGCCACGGGAGGAGGGTGAAAAGGAGGAGGGGGAGGAATGGTGCTTTATGAGGCAGGCGGCGCGCTCAACTTTCAGGTTGCGAGGATTGTATATCGTCATGATTTATTCACGCTCAGTCATTATCAAATCCTCCACGCGAACTAATGCATCAACGGAGGGGCTCAGAGAAGACACGCACTTTCGAAAGGGCCGCCGCGCCGCTGGCCCCAGCTGCCCCTCCAACACCCCGCCCCTCCCCTTCCCGTCACTCCCTCTGCCTCCTTGCCTCCTTTCACCTTTCACCCCCCTCACTCTGCCTCTCGCTGCGCCCCGCGTTCCGCAGACTCGGGAGGAGGGAAACTTCTGGGGCTGTTCTTTCAAACCTATATTCATTTGCATACGCCTTTCATTCATCAAGTGCAGAAATCTTGAAAAATAAAAAAAAATGGACGTGGAGGAGGAGAGAGGGCACGAGGGAAGGGGGAGGGGAGAGGGAAAAGTGTTCTGAAAAGGGCGCCGGCGACTTATATACACGGCCGGAGTGGGGAGGGGGAGCGCGCAGAAAAATAGGTGCAAAAAAGGAAGACATGGAAATTGTGTGAACATAAAGGACAGCGAAGCAAGGTGGAAATCAAAGGGACAGCGGCAAACATATTGCCATATAAATAAACTCATCGTGTGCTCTTTTTTGTGCGTTTGTGTGTGTGTGTGGGGGGGGGGAGGGGGGGGGCTACAGGAAGGCAATCTTTGTTTAAAACGCATAAACAAGCAGCTTTAAAAGACGAACATTTTGACAGATTTGGAAGTCAGCAAAATTAGCGCAGTCGACCGGGGAGGTTGGAAGATTGATTACAGCATCGTGACGTGAACTGAAAGTGTGAAGTACTTATTCACAGCGAGGGGATATTTTTTTTAGTTTAATCGATGCTCTTGCTTGTTTGCAGGTTGTGTTAAGTAGTGCGGACTTAAGTTCACTCACGAATAAATGTTTTCTAATCTAACTCTGCTGAGCTCATACCAGGTGCCCACGGAGGCAGACAACGGCGAAAACCTATTAAAAGTCAAACGAAATCAAATTAAAGGCAAGAGGATTTCCAATCCTCCTACACTGACAAAAAGTTGACACGGTTTTTGTGGACTCCCCCCCCCCTCTCTCTCTCTCTCTCTCTCTCTCTCTCTCTCTCTCTCTCTCTCTCTCTCTCTCTCTCTCTCTCTCTCTCTCTCTCTCTCTCTCTCTCTCTCTCTCTCTCTCACGTCTCAGGCTAAATGTAAAAATCAAAAATGTTTTCTGACTGTCAGGTAGGACTTCGCATCTGTTTGACTCAGAGGTTCCATCAAAATTGTATTTATGGATTTACAAAATTATCATCGATCAACCACCTCTCGCCCACGCTCTCCCCACTGCTCCATGCCCCTTTTACTTTTTTTTTCCGTTGTGATCCCGCTCAAACAATATGTGGGGCGAAACACGCGGCTCGACATCCACCACAATACAGCCCCTGGGCGTTCAGTGCCCCCTCCCCCTTTACACACACACACACACACACACACACACACACACACACACACACACACACACACACACACACACACACACACACACACACACCGCCGGCACGATGCAGGGCGGGGCTCGGGGCGCAGCGGGGGCCGGCCCGGCTGGGCCATGCAGAGGGCGGCGAGAGGCGGGGCGGGGCCAGGCTCCCGGGAGAACCACATTTCAATATCATGCAACCCCCTCATGCGTGTAGAATTCGTGCGTGTGCATGCACGTGCACACGTGTGTGTGTGTGTGTGTGTGCGAGGGGGAGGGAAGGAGGGAGAGAGGGGGGAAGCAAGGGAGGGAGGGAGGGAGTTGCTTCCGTGTGTGAGTGCACGAATGAATTTGTGTGGCACGTTCCGACATGCGCTTCACATTTATTTCCTCTGTGTCTGTGATCATAGACGACCACGGCGCGTGTGTGTGTGCGTGCGTGCGTGTGCATGCACAGGGGTGTAGGAAAAGGTGAGGAGGAAAAAAGGGGGGGGGGGGTGAAAGGACCGGACGGGACGGGACGGGGGGGTGACGCGGGCCCCACTGCGCGCGGATAGGGGAGGGGAGGGGCTGCAGGCTACAGGAGGGGGCGCCGAGCCGCGCGCGATGCGTATACAGCGTGGCTGTGGCTGTGAATGGTCTGAAAGGAGAGGAGGGGGGGGGGGGGGAGACACAAGGGCTCCTGAGCGCCGCGCACCCCCGTCGCACGTGTGAGTGTGTGAGTGAGGGTGCGGGTGGGCGAGCGTGCGGGTGTGTTTCGTAACACGCCGAGCACGTGGCCCGTTTTCACCTGGGCGCGCCCACACGATTCGCGCGGAGCAGCAGGAGACCGCTTTTGTGCGCGCAGCCATGGCGCAGCTCCGCAGCGAGGAGGCTTCCAAAAGTGCAGCTCGTCGCAAATGCGCCGCCCGCCCTGCGGTGCAGTGCAGTGCAGCGCGGCGATGATGCCGACTCGGAGGCAGCCCGGGCTGCTGGCGGGCCTAGCCGACCTGGGACTTGTGGGGCCTGGAACCTGCGGCCCGGTAGCGCACCGCACCGCATTGCTCCCTGCAACGCACTCAGGCGGCTGAAAAGGGTACTTCAGCGGACCCGCGGCAATGCTGGGTGGGGTAGATTGGGGCGGAGCCGACCGAGTCGACAGTATGGGAAAATAACGAAAGCCCCCGAGCCCTCACTATGCACATTTCAGGGGGGAAAAAATGGGGGTAAAAGTCAAGAAATTGTCACCCAATAGTTTTCATAAGACTGATATGAAATTGCTCCTCGGGTGCGTATTATGTGACATTATAATATTGTTGTAAAATGTAGCAAAGTTAGGGGCACGCTTTTTATTCATTTCTGACACCCTACACGCAAAAAGATGATCGCACAGCTGAAATTAACTGAAAAATTGGCACCACGGTTAAACACTTAAAACATCGGAAAAATAAATCGCAGGGTTAGAAAATAAAAACCGTAGCTTAAAAATTCGCTGCGCCTAAAACTAGTACACCTACTAATTTATCCATTTTTGGCTCAGACGCGAATTATTTTTTGGCGTTTATAATTGATCGTGATGTCAATCGAAACGATCGAAACTTAGTTGATCGCACAAGCTGTTCCGTCCCAGCGCAGCAGATGCAACCGTCGTCGACCGTCATGTCATCCTGTCGCGACGCGCGGAACACCCATTAGATATTCTATCTTATCTACGTCGCTTACGCGCTCCTACCGGGTGTCACGGTTCTAAGGCATTATTAACAACGTTGCTGGGCAGAGCAAGAGGAACGATTCGTGGTGGAGGTGTCGGGGTTATAATAGGTGATTCAGGGAGTTATCCACTTAGCGTATCGCGTATCGCGTCTGGCGTTTTTTGCGCCTCGCGTCTGGCGTTTTTTACGCCTCGCGTATCGCGTCTAGCGTTTTTTGCGCCTCGCGTCTCGCGTCAAGCGTCTCGAGCCGCGACTCACCGCATTTGATGCGCTTTTTCATAGCTGTATGGAAAATCGTGTCGGGAGATATTAGCAGTCTGAAAAATAATTTGGAGCGCATTAAACGCGGCGAGTTGCGTCGAGTCGCGGCTCGAGACGCTTGGCGCGAGACGCGAAGCGCAAAAAAACGCGATACGCGATACGCGAGACGCGAGGCGTAGAAAACGCCAGACGCGAGGCGCAAAATACGCCAGACGCGATACGCGATACGCTAAGTGGATAACTCCCAGCGCTGAGCAGGCTTAATAAGACGCGCGGTCAGCAAGGGTCGTATTCAGGTCCGACCGACAGGGGTGCGGTGCCCTTCAGGTTGCATAAATACAGGGGTTTTGTAGCACGATTGCCTACCTTTCAGGCGGCTGTCTAGAGGCCACAGGGGGGGAGGGCAATCCCCCCCCCCCCTCTTAATACGCGCCTGGCGCTCAGTGCGCACTTCAGCTCTGCCCCAAAGAGCGTGTGATTAATAACTTTCTATTATTTTTTTTATTTTTTTAAGGAAAAAAAAAGACAATCCGTTTGTTTCGAGAGCAGTAGGGTCGAGTGGGGTTGTAAAAAGCAAATTCGGCTCACAAGAAGCGCATCATCTTGAATAAACCTAGCCCACGAAGAATCAAGAGCAACTCACTAACACCATGAACACGACTTTTAGCGTGCGAGCGATGAGGGGCGTCACTATCTCAAGCACTTTATGATTGGAATACTGGCGGAACGATAAATGCGCGTAGGTACTCTAGCGCTCAGTTTTTCCTCAACCGTCAGCTTGTGCGTGTCGCTTTAAAGGAACAGGCCAACTCCGTACGCAGAAGTAGTATCTCGCATCGTGTCCGCTGCCGCACAGCACACAGCCCTAGGATGCTGCTTCGCGCCGGCTTCCTGGTCGGCATCCTGGCCACCGTGGCGACGGCCGCCCTCAGCCACACCGACAGCGAGCAGCTGGACGGCCGCGCCCTTCTGCAGGCCACCCCGCGCACCGGGGCCCAGCGCCTCGCCCTGCACGAGTACTTGCAGAGCAAGCCAATGGCAAGACCAAATAACTTCTTTTTTTTTGGGGTGAGGTCATTATTCACATAAACACAGCGAATTTTGACTCAATGTTTCCGCGTGCTTGCAGCTTGACGTGTGGTTCGAGACCCAGGTAGACGGCCTCCCGGTCGAGGTGAGCGTGCCCGCCGACCAGCGCCAGGAGCTCGCCCGCTTCCTCGCCAGCCAGGGCATCGAGCACAGGGTGGCCATCAGCGATTTGCACGGGTGAGTGTGCAGCGACTCCACTGCGGTCATTTGCGGGCAGAGGAAAACGACGCCGGTAGTTTAAACTTCGCGCGTGGACCACGGGAGAAGAATTTGAATAATCCCAAAGACGCAAATCCTTATGTACAGTTTCGTGAACAATCAGACGCTGCACGCCTCCACCCGCGCCATTGAGGCCGACGACGAGCCCCTCAACTGGAAAAATTACTTTCCCCTTGAAAAGGTATAGATATGTCACAAGGTTTTGGATGTTGATTTCATATTATCAAAACGTTAATTCAAATCCACCACTTTCAAAATACAATATTAAAAAAAACAAGTCTGCACTTTTCAGATCTACGAGTGGATGGATGAGCTGGAGAAGAAGAACCCCGACACCGTGCGCGTCCGCAGCATAGGCAAGTCGTACGAGGGAAGGGAGACGCGGGCGCTCGTCATCAACCCCGACTCGGGCCTGCCCGTCGTCATGGTCGAGGCGGGCATACACGCGCGCGAGTGGATCGCCCACGCCGCCGCCACCTACTTCATCGACAGGATCCTCGGCAGCGACAAGAACGACATCGTCCGAAGGTTCGAGTGGCACGTGTTCCCCTGCGTCAACCCGGACGGTTACGTCTACACCTGGAAGAACGTAAGCGAGCAATGTGAAGCTATAGCTATATGTTGCTGTATATATGGGTGAATATGAAAAAAGTGTCAAATCCGGAAAGCACTTTTAGCGACGAGATTCTGCGGTCACAGGGATGACAGGAGGTGTGGCATCGAGGTCACGGGGATGACATCTCGCCCAGGGACGTCACGGCGATGACACGTGCTCCAAGGAAGGTGCGGGGATAACACCGCACCTACGACCGTCACGGGGATGATCACCGCTACTAGGAGGGTCACGGGGATGACGACGCGGCTGATGAGCGTCACGGGGATGACAACGGCTACAAGGAGGGTCACGGGGAGGACGACCCACCTGATGAGCGTCACAGGGATGACCACCGGTACTAGCACTACTAGGAGTGTCACGGGGATGACGACAAGCCATACGAGCGTCACGGGGATGACAACCCGCTTTTCGAGCGTCACGGGGATGACGACCCACCTGAAGAGCGTCACGGGGATGACCACCGCTTCTAGGAATGTCACCGGGATGACAACACGCCTTATGAGCGTCACCGGGATGACAACGGCTACGAGGTTGGTCACGGGGATGACGACCCACTTGATCGGCGTCACAGTGATGACCACCACTACTAAAAGTGTCACGGGGATGACACCGCACTCAGGAATGTCACAGGGATGACCACCGCTACTAGGAGAGCCACAGGGATCACACCACGACAGGACCGTCACGGGGATGACTATAGTTCCTCGGGGCGTCACAGAGATGACACCGCACTCAGGACCGTCACGGGGATGACTATAGCTCCTCGGGGCGTCACGGGGATGACACCACACTCAGGACCGTCACGGGGGTGACCACCGCTCCTTGGGGCGTCACGAGGATGACAACGGCGCACCCAGGACCGTCACGGGGATGACCACCGCTCCTTCACGGCAAAAGTAACCCCTGGGATTCCCAGGAGCTTTTTGGAATTTCCAGGCGCGCGCCAGTCATTTTCCAAGAGCACCCTGGGTTTCGCATATATTTTTCCCAGGAGCAGCCTGGGTTTGCGGACGCTTTCCCAGGCACACCCTGGGAATTTTGTGCCGAGCGTCTCTTTTCCAGGCCAGGCCTGTAAAATAATTTCCGTTTCCAGAGTTGATCCTGGGAAAACGTGCGAAACAGCAAACCCCGAAGCTCCGACGGTACTCGACGTCCTTGACGTCATCCAGGGTGGACCTCGATGGGTCTCATCATGACCACCAATCCGGCACGTGTTTTTCTAATGTTGGGGACCTGCTGAGGTCGGACTCGAAAACCGTTTTGCGCTGCGGCCATCGGTTCGCGAGATAAGAGGACGTACCACGACGTACCGGGAGCTCCGCGCCAAGGATACGTTCACATTTTGGAGGCCAAAGTGACCCTGGCGCCTTTCTCGTTGGGTGTTCGGGACTTCTGACTTCAGAATTGGGTTCCACAGGCTGTGGCGCTTCTGTAGACACCTCTCACACCGTTCTGTCACCTGACATTGAGGTTTGGCGGCGTTCTTAACAGTCTGATAATATTGACCTCGACATATTCACAGGAATGCAGAGTTTTAGGACGCCGCCAAACCTCAATGTCAGGTGACAGAACGGTGTGAGAGGTGTCTACAGAAGCGCCACAGCCTGTGGAACCCAATTCTGAAGTCAGAAGTCCCGAACACCCAACGAGAAAGGCGCCAGGGTCACTTTGGCCTCCAAAATGTGAACGTATCCTTGGCGCGGAGCTCCCGGTACATCGTGGTACGTCCTCTTATCTCGCGAACCGATGGCCGCAGCGCAAAACGGTTTTCGAGTCCGACCTCAGCAGGTCCCCAACATTAGAAAAACACGTGCCGGATTGGTGGTCATGATGAGACCCATCGAGGTCCACCCTGGATGACGTCAAGGACGTCGAGTACCGTCGGAGCTTCGGGGTCTGCCGTTTCGCACGTTTTCCCAGGATCAACTCTGGAAACGGAAATTATTTTACAGGCCTGGCCTGGAAAAGAGACGCTCGGCACAAAATTCCCAGGGTGTGCCTGGGAAAGCGTCCGCAAACCCAGGCTGCTCCTGGGAAAAATATATGCGAAACCCAGGGTGCTCTTGGAAAATGACTGGCGCGCGCCTGGAAATTCCAAAAAGCTCCTGGGAATCCCAGGGGTTACTTTTGCCGTGAAGGAGCGGTGGTCATCCCCGTGACGGTCCTGGGTGCGTTGTCATCCTCGTGACGCCCCAAGGAGCGGTGGTCACCCCCGTGACGGTCCTGAGTGCGGTGTCATCCCTGTGACGCCCCGAGGAACTATAGTCATCCCCGTGACGGTCCTGTCGCGTTGTCATCCCTGTGGCTCTCCTAGTAGCGGTGGTCATCCCTGTGACATTCCTGAGTGCGGTGTCATCCCCGTGTCGTCCCGAGGAGCTATAGTCATCCCCGTGACGGTCCTGGGTGCGTTGTCATCCTCGTGACGCCCCAAGGAGCGGTGGTCACCCCCGTGACGGTCCTGAGTGTGGTGTCATCCCCGTGACGCCCCGAGGAGGTATAGTCATCCCCGTGACGGTCCTGAGTGCGGTGTCATCCCTGTGACGCCCCGAGGAACTATAGTCATCCCCGTGACGGTCCTGTCGCGTTGTCATCCCTGTGGCTCTCCTAGTAGCGGTGGTCATCCCTGTGACATTCCTGAGTGCGGTGTCATCCCCATGACGCCCCGAGGAACTATAGTCATCCCCGTGACGGTCCTGTCGCGGTGTCATCCCCGTGACCCTCCTAGTAGCGGCGGTCATCCCCGAGACAGACTTGGGTGCGGTGTCATCCCCGTGACGCCCCGAGGAGCGGTGGTCATCCCGGTGATGGACCTGGCGACAGTCCTCTATCCCCTGTCCCTTCCCCTCTCGTCTTTCGACAGGATTTTACTCTTTTTCAGCTTTGTACGCTCACTAATTTGTACAAATAAACATGTTTAAACTTGATCGGGAGGTCTGACCCAACTTGATTCTTGTAGTGTAGGTTCTGAAGACTTGTTTTTGACGAATAGTGTACTTTTACAGTGACAGGCCTGTTTTTAAACTTGATTTATGTTTGCAAAACGGGAAGTATCCAAAAACCCAGGGACAGACATTCAAATTGTCATAACTCAGCCAATTTTTGGAATTTCGGAACGCGCTTATGCTTAAAATGATAGTTGGTTAATTCTACAACAAAACCTTTTCTCGGTTTTTACCTTAATGAACCTTTTCTGAATATCCTAGAACTTTTAACTTCAAAACTGGAGCCAGGGACACGTGAAAAACGCATATTTTGGCCCTTTCAGTCATCCCCGTGACGTTCTGGTGTTACAATTGCCGTGACTAAACTGTGCCCCTGGTCCATCTCGATCTTGTACATGGATTTTGACTCGGAACGATGTTCGTGTGCCTCGCATTCCAGAATAAAGGTCCAGGGACACAAATTTAACACTTTTTTCATATTCACCCATATACGGGTCGTGTCACGGTGGCTTAGTCAAAGTCGAAGTCACCACAATATATATTATTCGCACTCATAAACATGGAAAAAAATTGTCCAGGTTTTCGAGCAGCCAGGATGTCCAAAAGGGGAAAAGACGTCATGGATTTTTTCTTCTTTTTTTTCTTTTTCTCTCCCTCTTTTTTTAATATACCAACACTCGTGTGAACCTGGACGTGGTATTTACTTACCGTGCATTCAGCCAACGCCACATCATAAATGTCAGATACAACACACGAGCTAGGCCCTCAGAATCTTGAGCACGTTATTTCTGAACTGTTCACAGAACCGCAGCTGGCGAAAGACTCGCAGCCCTCAGTGGCTCATTTTTAAGGGTGTGGACCCCAACCGCAACTGGCCGTATCACTGGAAGGGTGAGTCAAGGAAACATTCGCTTCTCTTAATATTAGTATTTCAACTGAAAATAACCCGTTCAACGAGTGACATGGACGCCATCCTGACCACCTTGATAAGCCCGGGAGGGCGTCGCGTCAGCCGAAACAAATCCTGAAAACCCCAACTCGAGCGTGAGAAATTCCATTGCAGCACTTGGCCCTTCAAATGAGGAAACTTCCTACAATACAACGCACTTTACAAAGTGCAAATGCACATGTGCAAATGGGAATTCACACAAGAGTGCAACATCCATAGATACTTTGGTTGGCCACTGAGAGTTTTCTGAGCGTCTGCTTTTCCCGCCCTCCTGCTGACAGACGAGGGCACCAACACGGTGGTGTACTCGGAGCACTACGCCGGTCCGGCGGCCGCGTCCGAGCCGGAGACACGCAACCTCATGGCGTACGTGGACGCGCTCGCGCCGCGCATGCGCCTGTACCTCGCGTTGCACGCCTACGGACAGATGCTTATGTACCCCTGGTCCTACACCAAGGCGACCACCAAGAGGGACACAGAAATGGTACGCATAATACGACCAACATCCGAGTGTATGACTGCCAGGCACTCACTTGTAGATAGGTGAATTCCGTATCACACTTGTAGGTGTGCGATAAGAGTGTGGGAAAATTCAATAATCTACAAGGAAGTGACATTAAATCGATGCACTTGGATTTCCGATGTGCAATTACCTCCAAATCGTTGACATTGCTGTGTCGGTGAATCACTTGCATTTATTTCTTCCAGGACGAGATAGCAAAGAAGGCAGTGGAAGCCATCAAGAAAAAGAGCGGCACGGAATACTTACACGGTTCAATCGCCAACACCATTTGTATGCGCGAAAGAAGATGACATAGCTCACAGTCTTACCACCACTTTGGTTCACAAGTGGGAAGTCGTAACCTTTGGCTAAATTCCATTCTGTTTAATCTTTTCCCCCCAGACACTGCCACAGGAAGCACCATCGACTACGTGTACAGTAAGTGTGTACCGTACGCCTACGTGTTCGAGATGCGGCCGAAGTAAGTTTTACTCGCCGCAGTATTCCTTTGAGCGAGATTTCAAGGAAAGTAATACTCACCGCCCACCCTTGGCGAGGTAGGTTTTCCTCCGCTGACACCGGTGAGGACGCCGGCAACCACGGGACGCAGGGCTTCATCCTGCCAGAGGAGCAGATCGAGGACACGGCCGCGGAGGTGTGGGCGGGCACGCTCGTCCTCGTGCAAGCGGCCCTCGGCTCCCCGAGTGGCAACAACCCCAGGACCTGTGACCTGTGACGGAGACGGAAATGCACATAAATCCAATGCCGCGAAAGAGTCAACAATAAGGGTTGGGTGATATTTGAGGGAGTAAAAGGGGGGGGGGGGGCGTAAAGGACGGCCAAAAACTCCCTATTAATGAGTAAGTCGATCCGTTTTTTTGAGGTTCTAATCGAGGTACACATACACAGTGCCTAAATTCGGTTGAAATGCATTGCGAAGGAAGTTCCTGAAAGTTCTGATATTTTAATTCGACGTATAAAATAAATATGGAAAAGATGGAACTGAAATGGACTGAATAAACCAAATTATATTGGTTTGAAAATTAATAGCATGATTTGTTTTTTATGTGTAGCCACTTCAGCCAAGCCTAGCCTTTACAATACATTTCACAATTAGTGTAAAAAAAATCGCTGTTTTTTTCGTGTGGGTTAAAGAAAAGAGGAAGAGCAGACTGGAGTATAAGCCCCAGCAGGAATGGAGTCGTCTCACGGAACCGACTAATTCACGACCATATACGACCATATGAACGGAGCCCGTTCCACACTGACAGAAAGTTCCAAATGGCGGCGTCAATGTTTTCGTCATGCCCTGGGTCACGCATGCTGCTCTCCATCCTCCCCACACTTCCAGCTTCCAGCCGAAGTAGTCAAAGTTGCTGGGATGTGCGGCGCTGCGGGAGCAGACGACCAGCCCAGCCCAGCCCAGCCCAGCCAGAGGGCGGATATGGATGTTCCGTCTCCCCCCTTCCCGTTCCCTCCGCTAGACACACGCCGGCCCTACCCCGCCCCGCCCCGCCCCGGGCGGGGTAAGACGACTCGACTGTGTGTGTGTGTACGACAGAAAAGAAAGGGCGCCGCCGAGGGTCATAAGTGATGAGTGCGAAGTTTGGACGCGGCCGTGCGTACGGCCGGGGGCCGGGGCAGGGCGCGGCGGGGCGCGGCGGGGCGCGGCGGGGCGCGGCGGGGCGCGGCGGGGCGCGGCGGGGCGCGGCGGGGCGCGGCGGGGCGGGGCGCAGCGGGGCGGGGCGGGGCGGGGCGGGGCGGGGCGGGGCGCGGCGGGGCCGCGGGCTCCATAGAGCAGGCGCCGAGAGGGCGGCGGTAGATTGGTCGGCATAAGGAGATGAGTGATAGCTGCCTCAGGCTCCTCCTCTCCACCCTAAGACCCCGCGCCTGTGTGTGTGTGTGTGAGCGTGCGTTATTAGATGAAGAAGACAATAACGGAAATGGAGCAAGCGGGCGACATAACGTAGTTCTCCCTTCCTTTCTCTTCCTACAGATCAGACCCCCCGCCCCTTCTCTCTCTCTCTCTCTCTCTCTCTCTCTCTCTCTCTCTCTCTCTCTCTCTCTCTCTCTCTCTCTCCCCCCCCCCCCCTCAGTCTGTCTGTCTGTCTCCCCTAGCACGTACTCACGCACAGCTCCCTGCTGAGAGGCAATTAAAACGCAACTTCTTCAAAGGGAAAGAAAGAATTATTAAAAAGAAACTAATTGGAGGATGGGACAACACAAGGCACGTCTAGTCCCAACCCGCCCCGCCCCTGGGAGGCAGCGCGACAACAGGAGCGCTGTGCGTTTGTTTGTGCGGTGCACATGTTTGTGCTCCGCGCATTGGAATAGTGCTGCTGGCCAGGCTCACGATGAGGATGATGAGGTGCAGCACGGCTGCATTCCTCGTGCACTCCCGCGCGGACGCCAAGAGAAAAGAATAAAAGGAGCGCGCTGCAGCCAATTAATTCAGGCGAACACGCGCACTGCTTCCTCCTGCCGTCAGTGGCCCTGCGATAGCCCCTGCGAGGCGAGGTTTGTGTTGCGGGCGCGAGGTTGTATACGCCTTGCACTCTATGAAGCCCCGAAGCGTGGCCCCAGCCCCGGCCCCAGCCCCAACCCCGGCCCCGGCCCCGGCCCCAGCCCCGACCAGCCTGGCCCCATAGCCCCGGCCCCAGCCCCGACTAGCCTGGCCCCAGCCTGGCCCCAGCCCCGGCCCCAGCCCCGGCCCCAGCCCCGGCCCCAGCCCCGGCCAGCCTGGCCCCGGAGTCTTACGGAGCCCCCGTCCCCGTCTAAATTAACCACCACAGCCCCGGCCCGGCTGCGGGGTGCGGCGCGTTGTAGCACCCCGCCTTATCATGCCCCGGGCCGCAGCGTCCTACCCGGGCCGTGTGCGCGGCATGTGTGTGTCAGCCAGCGTCAGACCGGACCAGACCAACCCTAAGCGACCAAAAGAAACAGTGCGGTAGAGATTGAGGGAGAGAGCGAGAGCGAGCGAGAGCGAGCGAGCCACGTGACAGGCAGCGCCGCATTTTCACGGACACCTAATTACTGTCCGGTACGGGGATGGGTAGGGAGGCGGGGGGTGAGTACCCGAAGCCCCGCGCAGAGAAAGCAGGGGAGGTGGAGAGAGATACCCCCTCCCCCCCTCCCCCCGCCACTCCACGCAGCCCGCGGCCAGAGCTCCGTGTTGACAGGTTGCGCACAGACGAGGACAAGAGTGACGAGATGCTCTCTGCTGTGTTCTCTCTGCTGCTGAGGACAGACGGCAACAGTAACATCAGCCCGCTGTGCCCCGGGGCGGGAGGTGGAGTGCGAGGGCGGGGCGGGGCGGGGCGGGGCGGGGCGGGGCAAGGCGGGGCGGGGCGGGGCGGGGCGGGGCGGCCGGGCGGGGTGGGGCGGGGCGGCCGGGCCCGGCCAGGCGCCCGGCAGGTAGGCACGGCCGACGCTCGGCTGTGTTGCGGGACGGTATCAAGCGGGCCGCAGGCGGCAGGGAGGGTACAGTCGCCTGGCGCGTAGGCAAACCTGGGCGCGGGTGTCTTGCGGGACAGCATCGCGCCGGTCGCAGGCGGCAGGCCGGCCCGACCCGACCCAGCCGCCGGCACCGCCGCAAACGCATTGCGATCTCACTTCTTTTCGGAACGAGTTTTGCGGCGTGGAAAGATTTCTTCTTGCTCCTCTCCGCAAAGGTGACATGCCGGTGAGGCTATCCCCTGCAAATCACGATATAAATCATGATTCATGGGACATAAAACACACCCCGACCGAAAACTACGCTCGCTTCTTTTTCATTTACTCCTTATAAGACACAGACAACCCCTCTCTCCCCCTCACCTTTCTCTGTCTGTCTGTCTGTCTGTCTGTCTGTCTGTCTGTCTCTCTCTCTCTCTCTCTCTCTCTCTCTCTCTCTCTCTCTCTCTCTCTCTCTCTCTCTCTCTCTCAATGTTCCACGTCACGCTCAGCCCGGCCCGGGACACGAGCAGCACGCAGCCCCGCCCCGCTGCACTGACGTTTGTCGCCCCCGTGGGGGTCGCAGGCCGACTCGGTTCCTGCTCCTTGATAACGAACGCACGGCGATAATTCTTCATCCCCTCGCGGCGCTGTGGAACCGGAAGTACATAGCACCACGCTGCCCTCCGCGGCTGCGGAACCGGAAGTACATAGCGCCACGCTGCCCTCCGCGGCTGCGGAACCGGAAGTACATAGCGCCACGCTGCCCTCCGCGGCTGCGGAACCGGAAGTACATAGCGCCACACTGCCCTCCGCGGCTGAGGAACCGGAAGTACATAGCGCCACGCTGCCCTCCGCGGCTGCGGAACCGGAAGTACATAGCGCCACGCTGCCCTCCGCGGCTGCGGAACCGGAAGTACATAGCGCCACGCTGCCCTCCGCGGCTGCGGAACCGGAAGTACATAGCGCCACGCTGCCCTCCGCGGCTGCGGAAACCCCGACACCTATCTAGACGCCAGGATAAATTAAACTGCAGCGTCGCGCGATGTCTGCTGCGCTCCGACTCTCAAAACCTTCTGTTCCACCATGTACACTATGGAAGAACTAATGCGTCAAGTTTCTTGCTGCGCTCTCAGGAGAAAACGCAGCAAGGAACGTCCTCTCCAGAGAGTGCATGATAACATGTGACACGTGTCACTGCACAGCAAAAACAAGTCCTGGGTTTCCCAGGGGAATTTGCGTATTCCCAGGAGGTATCATCTTTCCCAGGGAATGTACTGGGTTTTCCAGGCAAAACTCCAGGGCAAAACTACTTTTTTTACAGGACATTCACTGGGATTCCAAATCTCCTAGGAATCCCAGGACTGGTTTCTACCGTGCACTTGTTTTTCCGGTGTAGAAAATAATTATACGCCGCCGCAAGAAAAAATATGATGATTCCCTTTTCGCGCACAGCACTATACAGCGGCGGCGCATCCACCCGGCAAGAGTGTGCAGTGCAGTGTGCACACCACGCCGCGGTGACGGGACGGATAACGAGCGAACACTCACTCACACACACACATACACGTCAGCGGGATCCAAACTTCTGGCAGAGTACTGCAGGTGGGGGGAGAGGCAGGAGCGGGCGTGCGCGGATAGAACTTTCCCCGATCTGGCTGGGGCGTGGCGGGGCGTGGCGGGGACGGGGGCTCTGATGACACGCGTTGTGCTGGGCCCGCCCCCTGCTGCACTGCACCAGCTTCGCCAGCCGACGCGGCACTTTTTTTTTTATTTCGGAGAGCGCGTGCGGCGCGTCGTGCGTCAGCCCCACGTGGCATATGCCACGGCCCGGCACCATGCCCCGCCCCGCCCCGCCCCGCCCCGCCCCGCCCCGCCCCACCCCGCCACGTCACGCACGACGCCCGGTGCGGGTGCCCCCTCCTGCCGTGCCCTGCACCGCCGCCGCCACCTCCTCTAATGCGAGTTTCATCCCAGAGGAGCCAACGCTCGCCGGGATTTGCATGTTTAAAGCGGCGCAAAAATAAGGTGTGAATGCCGCTGCGCCAGGGCTGCGCCACACGTGAGGTGAGGCGGCGCGGGGTGGGGCGGGGCGGGGCGGGGCGGGGCGGGGCGGGGCGGGGCGGGGCGGGGCGGGGCAAGCCGGCTGAGGGCGTCCAGAGGTAAGTCCGCACTGGGGCTGCAGGAGGTCTGCTGCTGCTGCTGCTCAACCATCATGGCCCTGGAACATCCCGCAGGTAAACGTACAGACGTAAAATCTTTTACCAAAGCGCTGGTCACCAATAACATGTGGGACTAGCTAGCATTACAAAAGAACATATACGATGGAATCCCTTAAGCCATTCTCCACGATTAACTAGGCACAAGGGGGAAACAATTATTACGAAATTTTTGCACACCTCGTAATTCAGGAAAATTCAAAAAAAAATCTGTATAATTCAGAAAAAATTACAAAAATTCTGGAAAACTTAGGAAAATTTGAGATAATTCAGAAAATTTTTCAAAAAATCAGGTGACATTCAAGTAAAAATTCACAAAAATTCTATCAAAATTCACAACAATTCACGAAAATTTGCAAAAAATTACAAAATGTCTACACCAAAATTCGGAGTGGTTTCCCCCTCGACTAAGAAAGCATTAATGTCCAGGACGTCAAGCATTAATGTCCCCTGACGACTCGCTGTTCTATACAATTGGTGGGTACCTAAGCAGAAGCATTTCGCCGTCGATCCGAAACAAAGTTCAGATACAGAGAGAGAGCAAAGGCTGTAAAGGGGAGGGGGTATAACGACATGCACACAAGCGGACTGGGGCCGGAGTGAACGGTGAAGGGCCCGAATCAACTTGGAGATGATTTATAGGGCGCGCTCGAGGGGGAGCGAGACACATACACACAGAGGGATGGTAAGGGGTGGAATGGGGGAGGGGGCGTGGGGAGAAAAAGCGAACGATATCGCGAGTGTCGTGAGTGAAGGGGAGAGCGAGAGGGGGAGGGGGGGGGTCACACACGAACTTGAAAGGAAGAGGGAATGCGGTGGAGCGGGGGGAGAGGACGTCTGTTGCTGCGTCTGGTAGAGGGAGGGGAAGTGGGGGGGGGGGGGACCGGACTGGAAATTGGGAGGGGCTGGTGTGCGTTGGAACAGACGTGCGCGTCGCGCGGCGGGGCCGGGGCCGGGGGATCACGCGGAAAAAGTCGAGAGAATTGTTTCAATATGAAGCGGGGTGGCCCCCCGCGCCCACCCCGCCTCGCCCCGCTCTGCCTCGCGTTCCGCTTTGCGTCGCTGTGCCTGGGCACTTACTGCAGAAATGTAGCGGAGCCGAGCGGAGCCCTGGCCGGGCCGGTGAGGGAGGGAGACAAGGAAGGGAGTGAGCAGGTGTTTCAGTCAATAGAATCCACTTCACATCCGGACTCGATTCTCATGGGGAGGACCGTACCGTGAGGGACAAGTGCGAGGCTAGGCGCCAATCACAGGTTGCCGCCAGCCACCTGTCAGGCGAGTGTTCTGAGAAAAGAAGAATACAGAAGCCGGTAGGACAACCTGCTGGTAGTGGGTGTTCTCAAACCACACTGTTGAACTCCTTACAAAGAATTTTTTCGTACAGTTCAAAGAATTCTCCTGCAACCGTAATGCACCAAAAGTTTCCTTGTATTACCAAAAATTTTCTTTTTATTACAACGATTATTACTTTGTAGTACTATAGCACTGATTTTTTTGAAATACAAGAATTTTCTTTGTAAGAATTTAGGAGAGCACTGCCAATTGCGAGTTCTTCACGGGCACAGAGGTTTTAGCGCAGAGCAGAATAACAGCAGAGGTTGAGGGCAATAAGTCGGCGGTGGACTGGTAGTTGCCTCGCGTACATTATTAGGTGTTTTGGGAAACGACAGAGATAAAACACGTAACGTAGGGGCCCGTGCGTTACAGTTTCGCACGGGGTAGCTGAGCGAAGGCTGTTAAAATTATATTACAGAGCATGGTAGCTTGATGGTTTTGTTTTTTTTTTTTTTTTTTTGTAAGAATAGAAGTTAGATTTAATGTAAGGGGAACAAGAATAGAATGTGTGCAAGGCCGTCGTCCACTTGCTCGCTTTTCCTCCAATGAGGCGGCGATGGGGACGGCGGGAGTGGCAGGGACGGTAGGAGCTGCGGAGGTGGGGAGGGCGGCGAGGGCTAAGGGGTGGTGGGAGCAGCGAAGTCGGTCCGTCAAATGTAACATCATCGCTGGGGTCGGTACGCCGGTGGGTTAGGCAACTTAGCTTACACGCGCCTAGTGGGTAGGCAGCCACCCGTACGTGGGAGGGAGCCACCCCCCTCAGGCAGGAGCGCCCACCCCACCCCTCCCCGCCCCTCGCCTCGTCCTACCCAACGTCATCTGGGTGGCATCAGCGTATCACCTGCTGGTAACGCTGTCCGGGTATCTTAGCGAGAGCAGGAGGCTCGCAGCACCGAGAGTGTATTTCAACCGCTTCACCTCACAGCAGATAGTAAAAGCTAGGTAAAAGTATGTAGTTCAATGTTTTAGAAAGACTGTTTTAATGTAAACACTCCTGGCATAACTAATGTATAACAAGTACGGTCTCTCATCTAAATCCTATCCCCAGTATCGCCCGTAAAATTTGTAAGAGTCAAATCTTATTAAAATAACCATGTTTTCATAGCAATTTTTTTCTCTATCAATGACTTAGTGGAGTGACCTTTTTTCAATCTGAATTCTTAGGCATAACGGACCAATGAATAAATTTGGGTAAGCACATGATGTAGCTCCATCAGAAATCGTATCACTGAGAAATACGGAGTAGGTTAGGAACCAAAATGCTACAAAATTTACCAAAGTAATACCCAAACTCTTTTCTTGTTTCTTGGTAGGCTTAAGAGTAGTAAGATTTCATTACCCAAACCGCACTTTCATATATTATCTTTAGTAGAATAATGAGACACCAAATATTCAGTTTACGATTTACAAAATTATTATTCTTTTTTTTATTACAAATGCCTATTGTCGTATGTCAAATATGGGCACACTTCCACTAATACAATTAAACATCCACACCGCACTGAAAAAATCGTTCAGCTGGGGTTAACTTGGTGGCGCAATAACAAATCAATACGCTGGGGAACCAAGCCAGCATTCAAAACTAAATGAAACAAAATATAAGGAAATCATACTGCTGATAGTTAACTCTCACTTGTCAGGCCATGGGGTTACCTGATTTCAATACTCAGACCATACTCTAATGTTCACCAAACAGTTTCACAGCTTCGCTGTAAACAACATTGTCTATCATATTAGGTTATGTCACCCACTCACCTAGCAAGAACACAACCAAGTTGCATCAATACTGGCTGTCATTTCAGTAGTCCGTGACGTTCATTTCACAAATCAAACGCAATAAAAAGTATTTTGAGGCACTACCCATCTCACTCCTCCCTAAGCCACAGACGTAAACAAACAACAAATCACTCGAACCCACACTTGTACACAATGTCGACACTTGAAACTTCGGGCAGCGACGTCCGCAACCTTAAAAGAGACTTCAGACTGCATATCACGCGAAAAGAACTATTATAATTATTTAATATCGATAGTATAAACAGCCGAGATGTACGCCGGGCGAGCCGAGACGGGAGGGTCTCTAGCCGAGCCTCTTGAGCATGGCTGACGCGTAGTTCCCGCGCTGCCGCTAGGTGGCGCTATCTCTGCATGTCCCCCTGCCAACCTTCCAGAAGTGAGTTTCAAATTAAGCTTTTAAATATTTCAAACTAAAGAAATATATAATGTTTGTGCGAATACATCTGCCCCACACATTAACAATGTTTGGGCAAACGCGCCTCTCTCCATTCGTGCAGTGATTTCGTAGTCTATCGAGCGTATGAGAACACGGACGGACGGACGGACAGACTCACGACCGAGAGAGCACCTTGGTCCCTCTGCAACTTGGTCTTCGCTTCGCTCAGCTGAAAATGCACCGTTTTTTTTTTTTTTTTTTTTTTTTTTTCATGACGAGGCTAGGGGGCGCCGAACTGCACGAAAGCCGTCTAGGTAAATAGAGAGAGAGGAGTCCGGCCACTGCTGTCCCGGCGCCCCACCCATCTCCCTCTCCCCCCCCCTCTCGCGCACCCCGTCTCCTTTTGTGTCCCGAAGAATTGGCACATTTACAATGTCCACCAATCCCTTCCACAGTTATTCAGGGGCTAATTGATTTGCCATTGGCCGGGCAAACATGCCTCGACAAAAGAGAGAGAGAGAGGGGTTGTCGGGGCGTGGGGAATGAAACGGGATACAAAGAGGAAGTAAACAGACGGGACAGACGCGGGAGGGCTGGAGAGGAAGATACACTGCACGCCCATTTTCTCTGAGCATTTCTCTCTCTCTCTTTTTAAACATTCGAACACGATGACGGAGAATTGACTCTAGCTGTCTCATGATTCTATGATGCACTCGCACTCTCCGCTCCGGGGTTGGTACATTGTACCAGGACCAGGGCAGGGCCGAGCATAGCGGCGCCGTAGAACAGGACGCGCCGAACGGCACGACGCACAAGGTTTCCAGGCGCCCCACCCCGCCCCGCCCCGCCCCGCCCCGCCCCGCCCCGCCCCGCCCCGCCCCGCCCCGCCCCGCCCCGCCCCGCCCCGCCCCGCCCCACCCCGCTATACCGCCCCGCCGCTCTAACGGCGACACTCAGCACTTTGAATAAATAATCCATCCGCTCTTACCCTCCCGACAAGGCGTTTGCTCGTCGGAGTGCGGAGGCTGTCGGCCCAGGGGAGGGGATAGGAGAGTAGAGGAGAAGAGGAGGTACCCTTCACCCCCCGGGTCCTCCCGCTAGTGGGTCTGGCGGCTTCCGTCTTCCGCACTTTCCGATCAAACCACCCCTTTTTCACTCCAACATGCTCTCTCTTCATAAGTGTCCCCAACAGAGAGGCGGCAAGAGGGAGAGAGAGAAATAAAGATAAAAGTTAGGAGCCGTGGAGACGCGTCCGTGTTTGCTCGCGTGTTTGCGGCCCAGGGCCCCGGCGGCCGGGCCCGGTCCAGCCAGCCAGCGCCTTTGCGAATGTATGCGCGGCCATTTCGTGACCTTCCCCTCTTCCCTCGCCTGCCCCGCCCGCTGCGCCGGCGCCCATACATACATCTCGACTTCTTGTTTTCTTGGCACGACCGCAGAGAAGCATTTTTATTTACGGCCAAGGCGAGTGACTTGAAACAATAAATATTGGCGAGCAGCAGAGGCACAGGGCAGGGGGCCGCCCGCGCGAAAGGATCTGTACTTAAACTATAGTTGAAACTGTACAGGTTGAACTGCATTTTAAAACTGCACTCCGAAATGCATTGGAAGGGTACAAAAAAGCGATTTGAAAGTGCAAGCCATAGTGCACTCTGAACTGCGTCCTAGACTGTTGCTGAAACTGTAGTTGAACTGTGTATTGAAAGCGTACTTTTTGTGGACTGTTTGAACTCTAGTTGGAGATTTAGTTTAGATGAGGATTTACAGCAGTCGAAGACTTTAGTGAAATTTATACTTTTTAACTGAGTTGCTCTTACACTGTTACTGTAATTAAAGTGTGTCCAATTGTCTATCAGGAACCACAAGTCCGGTATGGTCTTGTAGTACAGTACACACTACATGAACACTAAAATTAAATTAGCCAAAAATATGAAATTCACTATAACTGTTTCTTTTATGAGATGAATGGTTACATCTTCACTTATAACTGCTGTCACGCTTGAAAGAAACTGCAATTTCTGAAACTCTTCCTGGGCATTCCGGTTACGAAGAAAATACTCCGGGATATTAGAGATTGATTATATATGTCGTCAGGAATCGCGTAACGAAATTTGTTTAGAAGTACTCAGCGTCTTTGCGCTTCGTGAAACACTCGTTCACCGTGAAATCAAAATCTCTATCAAAGAAGCTGAAAATCCCAAAATACAATAAAAGCGCCTTGATTACATTCTGAGAACAACCGTACTGTTGAGCGTTTTCGAAAAGAACAACAAAAATTGAGTACTTTCACATAGCACTGGAGAGTTGAATGGCTATCGACGTGGGGAAGAGCAAACAGTTAGAAAACAGGGGATCTACAGTGAAACTGAATTGAAACTGTAGTTCAACTGTATTCAAACTGTAGTGGGACTCGTCAGCCGCCAGGTTGGAACCTTGGGCATCACACTAGGTTACTGCAGACCTGGAGCTATGGTGTCGCAGTGGCTCAGTGGTCAACGTCACGGGCTCCAAACTCCGAGGTCCGAGGTTCAACTCCAGTCAGCATCCAAGGTAAAGTCAGCGTTCCGTAAGGTAACTTCCATCGAATACAATGTTCATTACAAAGGTAAATGGATAGGTAAAGAGGAAGAGGGATGGGCGAATAAAATAAATTAGAATTTTGAATTTTTTTCTACCCTTAGAAACTACACTTAAATTGTACTTTACAACTGTAGTTCGGACTGTAGTAGTGAACTCCGAGGTGAACTCCGCCAAACTGTGCAAAACTATAGTTTCAACTGTGAACCTGCGAAATTGATGTAGAAAAACTACAGTTTAGGTACAGATTTTTTACAGTTTTCTACAGTTAGACTACAGTTTAACTATAGAAAACTCAGAAAAACTCGACTTGAACTGTAGTTGGTGAACTACACTTAAACTGAATATTTATTAGACACCGGACTACTTTTAGAAATATACTTCAGTCTGCAATTAAAGCGCTTTTGAACTTCACATGTAATACATTATAACTGCAGATATGAATGAAGTCAAACTTTGGTTGAAAAGACGAGTCCCAACTACAGATCCTTTCGCGCGGGCGCCGGGATGGCGCGGCGGACAGCCTCTTGGTGGCGAACAAATATGCAAACACGTGCGCACTACGGTATGCTGTCCGGGAAGGGAATTGTTTCGCCTTTTGCTACCCATCTCCCCCGCACCATACAAAACTGCACGAGATGCACACGCGGTTCGTCCCGCTCAAGACTGCAACTTTGTTGCACAGGGAAGTGTTCCCTGCTCAACACCATTTTACGGATAATGTTGTCGAATTGAGACAAACACTTGTTTGCGTACTGTTTTGCGTACTGCCTGGGGCTCATGCAAAAATTAAGCGAATGAAGCCGTAAAACTTCCAATACTTCCAACCCATGCATTTTCCAGGACAGTATCCGATGAGTTGAGCAGAACAGAAGGGAAGTCCCTCGTGCAGGACGGACGAGCTCCAGCCCGACCGGGCCCTCTCGCCCTCCCCTCACTAGAAGGTCTCCTACCTAGTGCCGCCCCCCGGTCATAAATACTTAAGGGCATCATTTCTTTGTGCGCACGCGCGCGGCGGCGAGTGTCTCTGCGAGCCTGGCCTGCAGTAACGCTGCACAGAACACGGCCCCACCCGGCCCCACCCGGCCCCACCATGCGCCTGGGCCTCATCCCGTCTCAAAACATTTTCAACGAGAATCTCCGGAGTGCATCACAGAGCGAATAAAAAAAAAAATCCAGCAGAGGCATGTGGTGGTACCTACCTCTAGGTCCACTGTAGTTTGACCCAAGTTTGACCATGTGTCCCTGTCCCCACCCTGTGCCGACCCACGACCCACTGTGTTTCTAGGGCGCACCCCTCGAGGGCTGCACGGCGCTCGGCCCCGCGGGGAACGCCAGCCCACTCCGCCCCGCCCCCGCCCCGCCCCCGCCCCGCCCCGCCCCCGCCCCACCCCCGCCCCCGCCCTGGTCCGTGTCTGTTGTGCGACGCCACCCCAGGACGGAATATTTCACTCGCGGGAAATCGAGCGAGGTTGAAAAATGACATACATTCCTGCACACACCTTGCCCCCGATTGAAGCGGACCGGCCTCCGACCCCACCCCGCCCCCCTGCTCCACCCCCGGCTCCACCCCCAGGCCGAGTAAAGCCCCGCCTACGCCCTCGGCCCTCACTCCCTACCACACCTGAGGGCCCGCGCGACCATCTGCACGGGGTCACATATCCTCCTCTCCAAATATTTTGTCGGTGAGTTAGATTTTGCTAAATTTAAAATCTGATGAAGGTAACGTTACTTTTCTTTCGAGCTGTTCCCATTCTTCTTTTCAAGCTTTCAATATACATCCTATCTGTAAGCCATTCTCTTCATTAACTCAAAGAGCGACGACCTGCTCCTTACTTGACACAGAACTATTTTCTTGTAAAAGTGCAGCGCGTGGTTTATCCCCGCCAGCCCTCGCCTCGCTGCACCGAGTTCTGCCCCACCTTGGCGCCACGACGCCTCCCGCACCCCTCCACCCCTCGCGTGACGGCATTGTTTCACGATCGTCTCCCCTTCCATCTTTGTCTCTCCGCGGCGCCCTCCCAATTTCCTCTCCCTTGTTCCCCTTTCAACCCCCGCCCCGCCCCGCCCGCTCCTCCGTTAGCGTGTAATTGAAAAGAACAAAAGCGCACGTAAAGAATTAATGGGAGCGCCTACCCAGAGAAGTGGAATAGAGCAATCCGATGACATACATCACGAGAGAGAGGAAGTGGGAGCATAAGGGGGAGGGAGGAGAAAGAGAGAGAGAGAGAGAGAGCTATGGAAGAACGCACCTGTAGAAGGGGAGGGGGACATAATCAGAAGCTGGACCTCAGCCGACGTGAAACGGGAGAGACAGCAGGAAAGAGAGGGAGGGGGGAGGAGGGGAGGGGAGGAGGAAGAGCGCGCCAGTTAAAGGACATCGGCAGCTGAGATGAGGATTGATTAAGCCCATTGGGTTGACGGATGGGTCACCGGGGATGGCCTGGGGATAGCCAGGCTAGCATGGGCTGGGCCCGGCCCGGCCTGCACTGCCCGACCCGAGGGGTCCCTCACTCCGACCCGATTCAGGCGAAGACTGCCCGCTCCGCTCATCCACCGATCGATACCTATATCCTGATTCCCGCCACAAGCAGCGCAAGGAAAGTCGACTTTTTGAGTATTTATCCTTTTTATTTTCCAAAATGAAAGAAAACAAGTGGGAAAATGCAGCTAACACCGTAACAAGTAAAATATGAAATACGACAACAGACATATCACTTTTCTCTTCACCACCGCTGCTGGGCGCCTCGCGGCGGCTGCGCGCCCGCTCCTACCCCCCCTCCTTCTCTCTCTCTCTCTCTCTCTCTCTCTCTCTCTCTCTCTCTCCCCCTCTCTCTCTCCCTCTCTCTCTCTCTCCCTCTCCTCTGCTCCCGAAGGAGTACCCGCGAAAATATCTTGAGGAAGTACAAATAAAGGGCCTCAAAGTGTCCCGCGGTGCACGTAGTGCTCCCA
Source organism: Frankliniella fusca (assembly GCA_029379305.1). NCBI lineage: Eukaryota > Metazoa > Arthropoda > Insecta > Thysanoptera > Thripidae > Frankliniella > Frankliniella fusca. Next base: position 2,347,454 of record JAHWGI010001430.1, on the reverse strand, counting down.
ACGCCACGCCACGCCGCTCCCCCAGGACCATTCTCCATGCGCGGGGACTTTATACTTTATGCGCGCGGCGCGGCGGCGCTGCACTCGCCCGGCCGGCCCGCCCCGGCCCGCCCCGGCCCGCCCCGGCCCGCCCCGCTCCGCCAGGGGGAAAACATTGCGCAATACCACTTCCATTTCGTCTGCCGCCTCCATGTCTCTTCCTGACTCCCGCCCCGCCCCACCCCGCCCCGCCATGCCCCGCCCCGCCCCGCCCCGCCCCGCCCCGCCCCGCCCCACCCCACCCCGCGGCGCGCGCTCTAAGGCCTACCCCCTAACACCCCCTCTCCGCCACCGGTGTACGCGTTCCTCCAGGGTAGCCGCCCTCCTAACGCACCTCGAATGCCGCCATCACGTGGAAGGTATACGAGGACCCACTCCTCCTCTTACCCCGCCACACTCATCTCCTCTCATTCTTTCTGGAGCGTCCCGCTCTGCCCCGCCCCGCCCCGCCCCGCCCCGCCCCGCCCCACTCCACCCTGCGCCCCTCGAGGGGCCCTAGAGAGGTGCATCTCGCCAGCAACAAACAATCAGGGCCAAACGCGAATATATTAAATTGCGTTTTTCCCCGTCCCTTGCGCCAACCTTATCCCCTTTCATATGATCCTTTTTTCTTCGTTTCCACACCTTTTCAATTTCACAGAGGCTTTTCTCATTCGACTCCAAGAGTAGAGGACAAAGTATTGCGGCCCATCCTTGTGACTTTTCTTTTACTGTATTTCAGCGTCAGCAAGCAAGTTTTGCCTTTTACCACCGACCTTCTGCACTTGTAAAGGGGTTCGTTCATAAGCTATGCGTTTACGAAAAGGTGGGGGGGACCGGATGTTGTTGGCCCTGGAAACTAGCAAAATTTGTTAAGAGTTCTCAAAATAATACTACTAAACGCGAAAAATATTCATTGTTGAAATTCAGAAGAAGGTTTCCAGTTCAGATTAGTACAAGTTTCATGTCTGTAGGTATTGTGCTATCTGAGATTAAAAACTTCACTTATAAGCTGGGTTATGGACTTAGAATAGAAACAGACAAAATTTGGTGTTCTCAAAATAATACTTTTAAACTTTTTCTAAAAAAAAGTTCATTGTTGGAATAAAGATCAGCATTTCCAGTTTAGAATAGTTTAAGAATCATGCCTGTGGGTATTTTAAAATCTGAGATAAAGTGGAATCAGTTAAGGGTTGCACTCGACTGAAAACAATACTCGTTTTTTCCACCACTCAGGAAAGAGGTGGTCGTAAAGAACGAGTAAAAAAAATTCCTCGAGGCAAAGCCTGTGAAGTGAAGTTAAGTGGAGTAAAGATGAACATGCAGAGGGAATAACATTTCGCAGCCTTACAGCAAGGGAACGAGTAGAATTTTAGAACCTCGGCTGGGTGTGAACACGAAGCAGATGAATGATTTAAAGGGACGAAATGCATTAATGCCGAGGTGAATTAAAGACGCTGTACAACATTACAATTGCGATCCGCGCATCGCTGCACAACAGCAGGTTAGTGTCACGAGTTGCCAGCAAGCGTAATGAATTTTATCCGTGTGTTCAGAAAGGAAAAGGGCAGAAAATAAAACGGTGACCGAGAGGGAGATGGGGGGGGGGAGAGAGAGGGGAGAGAGAGAGAGAGAGAGAGAGAGAGAGAGAGAGAGAGAGAGAGAGAGAGAGAGAGAGAGAGAGAGAGAGAGAGAGAGAGCAAAGAGGAAGAGAAACGCGACGCGTGGCCCGTGCTTCAACAATACACAGACGCACTCCTCGTCTCTCAAGGGGTTGTTGGAAGGACGCAATATTTGCGTTTTATTCTCCACGACTTAAGAAAAGAGGGAGATGAGAGAGGGAAGAAAGAAACTGAGTGAATGAGAGAGGGGGAGAAATAAGGGAGAGAAAGAGGTCTCCCTCTCTCGTAAGAAGACGGATGATGAAGGAACGGCCCCTGAGAGCATTCTTTGAGACTCCCCCAGCCCTCCGCGCCGCGTAGCCCGCGCCCGCGCTGTACGCTCGCAACGGTAAGGGATAGGTACGGTGCCATTCTCAGACAGGTGTGACAGCGTGCGAGTGTCAACGCCCTCCGCAAAAGAGACTAACATTCCACACATAAATTTTCTTGTAAAATTTCAACTGTGGCGCCCACAGTGAAAAATTGTAGTAGGTTTAAGGGAAAATTTTCCACGAAGTAGAGTTGTAAAATTACAGTTACAAATCATTTAAGAACAAGCTCTAGGTATCGACTTGAAATTCAATTACGAGCAAAAAAGGTTTGTTTTAAATTTACAACATATTTCGTAAATCGTAATTTACACAATAAATCGTAAATCTACAAAGATAATTTTCACAGTCAGGTGTGACGCTACTAGCAGCTAGGATTTGTAATATTTTTTTTTGTTGCCTGGCCCAGACTGAAACTATTAATGGTAATTAACGGTCTGTTCCTTACGGGACACAAGGCGACCGAACGCGACCGAAGGCTACTGTAACTGCCTCCTACGCTATGCGCTTACAGCGCTGTGCAATTAAGGGCACGATCAACGATCACTGTGAATAAATACCTTTGAAGATTAACGACATAAGGGAGAGTGGGGCACCAACTGTCAGGGGCACATACTGTCAATGCGCTGGCCTGTCCAGACCGTTCAGTTTCTCATCCAGCTTTTCAGTGAAATCTCAACGTTTTCACACTTGAACTTGAATGCCTGAGATCGGTGACCCGAGGTTGACTGGTTTGGCGGAAAGAACCAAGTGAAGTTTTAATGTATGTAAATTTAGGTATGTTTCCATATTTTTAATCTAAATAATCACCTGACACGCTCTTCCGGTGATCATTCGGGTCATAACGAACATTGTGTTTCATTCTTTACTACTTCTCGAATATATCGAGATCTTGTCCCGATCCCGGTATGACCTGGCACCCTTATAGGAGAGCGTGTCTGAGTAGGCTGCAGTTGGGGCAGGTCCTATCAGTGCTTCACGGGGCACATATTGTCACACTAAAATTGACATTTCAGATTAAAAAGGCTTACTGTAGTTGTTCTGAACGGTACACCAGTGACCTACAGACTACTGGTAAATGTCAACATATATTTTAGTGTAATTTTCATTAATTTCCGATCATGCTCTAAAAAAAGCTCTCAGAAAATGTGCTTTTGGTACTTTTCGGAGCAAAATGTTTTGTATCATTTCTTAACGATAAAAACTGGCTTCTGAAATGAAAATTTTGTTCAAATTCAATCATAGCACATCATTGATTACTGTGAGGACTCTAAAATTAATTTTTTGATAACTCGCGACCCATTTACACCAGCTGACAGTATGTGCCCCACTCGGGGCACTAACTGTCAATTTGCAGAGGTTGCTCTCTGTGTTAATTTCGCAATGCATGACAAAATTTTTATTGAAGGTCTCAATGTTTTTAAGTTCCTGAAGGTCCAGTAGAGGTATATCAACCCTCAGAACTTCAATGTCTCCACAACTCAGCCTTCTAGAACGGTTTTTACAAAAAGTGGCAGTATGTGCCCCACTCTCCCTTACTTCGTAATTTACGTAAATTACGACTCACGAAAATTTTTGTCAATTGACGACAATCTATTTTAGATTTTTAATTCGATACGAAATGCTCTTAATTTTACGATGTGCACTGTTAGAAATTTTGTCGTAATTAAACGACAAATAAGTCGCTAATTTTTATAGCGACTGCAATCGTTTTGGAACGATTTGGCCGTAACCTTACGATAAAAAAATCATTCCTCTGCGAAATTGTCGTAAACTTTTCTAGTATTGAAGGCCCAAAAAGTTCGTAAAATGTGACGATACGAGTCATTTACTTACGATTTGTGTCGTAACTGCACGATCAAAATCGTTTAATTACGACCGAAGTTGTAAATTTACGAATGCACTGAAAACCCAACAGTGAGCATTGCACACTGTATTTAAAGAGTGCATGGCATGCACGCTGTATTTACAGTGTGCACGGTATGCTCACTGTTTATAGCGTGTGCATGGCCATGCTCACTGTAGGTAATGTGTGCATAGCCATGCTCACTGTACAAAATGTGAGCAATGCTCACTGTTGGGTACGCAGGAAGCATCTCTATGCACACGTTGAGTTGCGATGCTTACTGTTGAAGATTTAGTGAGCATCTCCATGCACCACATTACATACAGTGAGCATGTCCATGCACACGTTTTATACAGTGAGCATATCATG